>LR812533.1:17157849-17650838 GCA_903798195.1 Danio kyathit | reverse complement strand
AGTAATAACGACACACATTCAGTATTAATCCACAACATGACAAAAAGTTGAACTATTTTGAAAATTGACCGCACCACACGTGGGGAACAATTGATGGTGGCCATAGCAACAAACAGCAGAGGATCACTAGTTTCAGAAAACGCATTTATATTGGTAAAGGAAGAAGCACGTGTCACATTTTTACGTAGTTTGGGATGCGATATGTGAACAGCCCCATACAGATTTAACCTGAGAGATACAGTACAAGCACTGATCTATAATAGATACATGATTACAAGCCGCATGGGGCCATTACAACTTTTAAACACACAATTAAACACATATTTTGCAAACTACACAAACGAGGCAACAATTTTAATTACACTTATATGTTATGATCCGAAGGGAAAAAGAAACTGGTCCATTTGAACTGTAGAAGTTACTGACAAGTCCTGTCAAAGTCTGACAAATGAATCCCACGTTGCAGCATAGGTTATTGCATCAATCATCAGAAAAATGACAGAAACAAACACAGCACTAGGTTGGCTATACTGTGGTATTTTTGTGAAAATGATCTTTAACCCTTTATTCCCTGCAGGGAAATGTTTTCATGAACTGCGTGGAAGCTCATTTTCAAAAAACTCATAATAGGGGCTCTTTAAAAGCGACAAGTTGACTTTACTTAAAAAGTAAGTAAACCCATTGTAACTGAACTTATTTTTATAAATATGGCACATACTTAAATTAAGTAAGTCAACTAATTATAAAGTCAATTCTAAAAGCAAGAGGTTTACTCACTTTTTAAAGTAGTCAACTAGTCTCTTTAAAAGCAAGAGGTTTACTCACTTTTTAAGTAGTCAACTAGTCTCCTTTAAAAGCAAGAGGTTTACTCACTTTTAAGTAGTCAACTAGTCTCTTTAAAAGCAAGAGGTTTACTCACTTTTTAAAGTAGTCGACTAATCGCTTTAAAAGCAAGAGGTTTACTCACTTTTTAAAGTAGTCAACTAATCGCTTTAAAAGCAAGAGGTTTACGCACTGTTTTAAAATAGGTCAACTAGTCTCTTTAAAAGCAAGAGGTTTCCACCCCACTTTTTAAAATAGTCAACTAGTCTCTTAAAAGCAAGAGGTTTACGCGCTTTTTGAAGGTAGTCAACTAATCGCTTTAAAAGCAGAGGTTTTACCCGCACTTTTTAAAGTAGTCACTAATCACTTTAAAAGCAAGAGGTTTACGCACTTTTTAAAGTAGTCAACTAATCGCTTTAAAAGCAAGAGGTTTACGCACTTTTTAAAGTAGTCAACTAATCGCTTTAAAAAGCAAGAGGTTTACTCACTATTTAAAGTAGTCAACTATCGCTTTAAAAGCAAGAGGTTTACTCACTTTTTAAAGTAGTCAACTAGTCTCTTTAAAAGCAAGAGGTTTACTCACTTTTTATGTAGTCAACTAATCGCTTTAGAAGCAAGAGGTTTACTCACTATTTAAAGTAGTCAACTAATCGCTTTAAAAGCAAGAGGTTTACTCACTTTTAAGTAGTCAACTAGTCTCTTTAAAAGCAAGAGGTTTCCCCACTTTTTAAAATAGTCAACTAGTCTCTTTAAAAGCAAGAGGTTTACGCGCTTTTTGAAGTAGTCAACTAATCGCTTTAAAAGCAAGAGGTTTACGCACTTTTTAAAGTAGTCAACTAATTGCTTTAAAAGCAAGAGGTTTACGCACTTTTTAAAGTAGACAACTAATCGCTTTTAAAGCAAGAGGTTTACGCACTTTTTAAAGTAGTCAACTAATCGCTTTAAAAGCAAGAGGTTTACGCACTTTTTAAAGTAGTCAACTAATCGCTTTAAAAGCAAGAGGTTTACTCACTATTTAAAGTAGTCAACTAATCGCTTTAAAAGCAAGAGGTTTACTCACTTTTTAAAGTAGTCAACTAATCGCTTTAAAAGCAAGAGGTTTACTCCACTTTTAAAGTAGTCAACTAGTCTCTTTAAAAGCAAGAGGTTTACTCACTTTTTAAAGTAGTCGACTAATCGCTTTAAAAGCAAGAGGTTTACGCACTTTTTAAAATAGTCAACTAGTCTCTTTAAAAGCAAGAGGTTTACGCGCTTTTTGAAGTAGTCAACTAATCGCTTTAAAAGCAAGAGGTTTACGCACTTTTTAAAGTAGTCAACTAATCGCTTTAAAAGCAAGAGGTTTACTCACTTTTAAAGTAGTCAACTAGTCTCTTTAAAAGCAAGAGGTTTACGCACTTTTAAAGTAGTCAACTAATCGCTTTAAAAGCAAGAGGTTTACGCACTTTTTAAAGTAGTCAACTAATCGCTTTAAAAGCAAGAGGTTTACGCACTTTTTAAAGTAGTTAACTAATCGCTTTAAAAGCAAGAGGTTTACTCACTTTTTAAAATAGTCAACTAGTCTCTTTAAAAGCAAGAGGTTTACTCACTTTTTAAAGTAGTCGACTAATCGCTTTAAAAGCAAGAGGTTTACTCACTTTTTAAAATAGTCAACTAGTCTCTTTAAAAGCAAGAGGTTTCCCCACTTTTTAAAATAGTCAACTAGTCTCTTTAAAAGCAAGAGGTTTACGCGCTTTTTGAAGTAGTCAACTAATCGCTTTAAAAGCAAGAGGTTTACGCACTTTTTAAAGTAGTCAACTAATCGCTTTAAAAGCAAGAGGTTTACGCACTTTTTAAAGTAGTCAACTAATCGCTTTAAAAGCAAGAGGTTTACTCACTTTTTAAAGTAGTCAACTAGTCTCTTTAAAAGCAAGAGGTTTACTCACTTTTTAAAGTAGTCAACTAATCTCTTTAAAAGCAAGAGGTTTACTCACTTTTTAAAATAGTCAACTAGTCTCTTTAAAAGCAAGAGGTTTACGCACTTTTTAAAGAAATCGACTTGTCTCTTTAAAAGCAAGAGGTTTATGCACTTTTTAAAGTAGTCGACTTGTCTCTTTAAAAGCAAGAGGTTTACGCACTATTTAAAGTAGTCGACTTGTCTCTTTAAAAGCAAGGGGTTTACTCACTTTTTAAAGTAGTCAACTAGTTTATTTTAAAAGCAAGAGGTTTACGCACTTTTTAAAGTAGTCGACTAGTCTCTTTAAAAGCAAGAGGTTTACTCACTTTTTAAAGTAGTCAACTAGTCTCTTTAAAAGCAAGAGGTTTACTCACTTTTTAAAGTAGTCAACTAGTCTCTTTAAAAGCAAGGGGTTTACGCACTTTTTAAAGTAGTCAACTAGTGTCTTTAAAAGCAAGAGGTTTACTCACTTTTTAAAGTAGTTAACTAGTCTCTTTAAAAGCAAGAGGTTTACGCACTTTTTAAAGTAGTTAACTAGTCTCTTTAAAAGCAAGAGTTTTAATATTTTTTTAATGTAGTCAACTAATCGCTTTAAAAGCAAGAGGTTTACTCACTTTTTAAAGTAGTCAACTAGTCTCTTTAAAAGCAAGAGGTTTATGCACTTTTTAAAAGTAGTCGACTTGTCTCTTTAAAAGCAAGGGGTTTACGCACTTTTTAAAGTAGTCGACTAGTTTATTTTAAAAGCAAGAGGTTTACGCACTTTTTAAAGTAGTCAACTAGTTTATTTTAAAAGCAAGAGGTTTACGCACTTTTTAAAGTAGTCGACTTGTCTCTTTAAAAGCAAGAGGTTTACGCACTTTTTAAAGTAGTCAACTAATCGCTTTAAAAGCAAGAGGTTTACTCACTTTTTAAGTAGTCAACTAGTCTCTTTAAAAGCAAGGGGTTTACGCACTTTTTAAAGTAGTCAACTAGTGTCTTTAAAAGCAAGAGGTTTACGCACTTTTTAAAGTAGTCAACTAGTCTCTTTAAAAGCAAGAGGTTTAATAATTTTTTAATGTAGTCAACTAATCGCTTTAAAAGCAAGAGTTTTAATAATTTTTTAATGTAGTCAACTAATCGCTTTTAAAGCAAGAGGTTTACTCACTTTTTAAAGTAGTCAACTAGTCTCTTTAAAAGCAAGAGGTTACTCACTTTTTAAAGTAGTCAACTAATCGCTTTTAAAGCAAGAGGTTTACGCACTTTTTAAAGTAGTCAACTAGTCTCTTTAAAAGCAAGAGGTTTACGCACTTTTTAAAGTAGTCAACTAATCGCTTTAAAAGCAAGAGGTATACTCCATTTTTAAAGTAGTTAACTAGTCTCTTTAAAAGCAAGAGGTTTACGCACTTTTTAAAGTAGTCAACTAATCGCTTAAAAGCAAGAGGTTTATGCACTTTTTAAAGTAGTCAACTAGTCGCTTTAAAAGCAAGAGGTTTACTCACTATTTAAAGTAGTCAACTAGTCGCTTTAAAAGCAAGAGGTTTACTCACTTTTTAAAGTAGTCAACTAGTCTCTTTAAAAGCAAGAGGTTTACTCACTTTTTAAAGTATTCAACTAGTCTCTTTAAAAGCAAGAGGTTTACTCACTTTTTAAAGTAGTCAACTAGTCTCTTTAAAAGCAAGAGGTTTACTCACTTTTTAAAGTAGTCAACTAGTCTCTTTAAAAGCAAGAGGTTTACTCACTTTTTAAAGTGTTATTTTAGGCTTAAAAAAAGCTTTCTGAAAGAGATTTTCTCCTGAATCAGCTTGAAAGCAGCTGATGTTGATGCAGCTCCACTACTTCAAATTTAAATCAGCAATAAAGCTATTCTTAATATAAATGCACAACTGTATTACTCATCTTAGACTAATATTTAAAGACATTATCGAGCAAACAACAGCCTAAAATATTGACTTCAGGGTACTTCATGGAAAAATAAAAAAATGTGATCCACACTAAAGACTGAAAGAGAAAGTCTGACATTAAACTAGTTATTTTCAAGCGCTTTGATGGAAATTGAACTGTACTTCCCACATCAGAATGGAAACAAGGGTTGTTTTCTTACTCATAATTTCTTTTATGACTGCAAAAATACAAGTGGAACAAAGCGTCTGCATTAAATTGATTAAATTCAAGTTATTTTATATAAGCAGAAATCATATTATATGCAAGTAAATGCCTACAGTGATGTTTCAAATAACTTCTGTGAAAACAAATGTCACAGCACTGGCGGATTAATAATCATCATCCAGTGTAACAGATATATTAAAAAATATACTTATTCCGACGTAAAAGTTTTGCTGACATTTTAATAAAACATAGTTGTTTGAAGGATTGTGGTAAAATATTAAGAAATACAATGACACTGGATTAGTATTTTGATGTTGCACTCTCATACACTCAGTAAATAGGGTATTTTAATATGTAATCAAATGATTATTGACCTCAATATGCCTTACACGGTTCATTTTTTATGTATGTAAACTAATGCTACACTGAACATTTTAATGGTTGAGTTCTATAAACCATAATAAAAATGATAGTCATTTTTTATAAACAATTATTAGAAATTGAATTAAAAAAAGAATTGCCGTTTTCCTATATTATACATAGTTAAATTCCATAACATACCAATTACATGTGATACCAATTTCAAGTGTTCGCACATACATACGTCATTTCGCATTTTTTTGTTTTGTTTAGTTTTAGTTATTGCCCTGATAATAGAAAATATGAGCTAGGCATCATGTATGACAGTTGCCAAAGTGAGATATGAGCTATATAGAAGACAAATCTTATATGTACATATAAAGCTTATATGTGGATATAAAGAAGCAATACAGGATACCTATATGGCCTGTATATGCACATATATGCACCTCAATTTTGCCTATATGTTCAATTCAGTTCATCTTTATTTGTAAAGCGCTTATACAATGTAGATTGTGTCAAAGCAGCTTCACGTTCAAGAGTATAGTAAATTGAAACAATGTCAGTTCGATTTTCAGAGTTTAAGTTGAGTTCAGTTCAGTTTAGCTCAGGTCAGTGTGGGTTAATAATCACTACTGAGAGTCCAAACACTAAAGAGCAATTCCATTGATGCGGAGCTCTACAGATCCTGAACCATGCAAGCCAGTGGCGACAGCGGCGAGGAAAAAAACTTCACCAATTGGCGAAAGTGAAGAATTAAAAAACCTCGAGAGAAACCTGGCTCAGTTGGGCACGACCATTTCTTCTATGGCCAAACGTCTTGTGCAGAGCTGCAGTCTAGGCGCCGGAAGCTGGACCTCAGCGAAGACTCGTCTGTCCTTGGAGCATCACAGGAATCAGTCTCATGCTCTCTACTCCTCCATGACCACCACAGCAACTGCTGAGGATACGGCCTGGTCCAGGATTATGAAAACCTTGGGATCATCTCGTCGCTGGTCTTGGATCGCATCAGTGACGCTGCATAGTCTGAGGGCCTCGGGATGAGTATCCCCAGATGCATATATATGCATATATGCAGTGTATATATTATCATATAAACTGTAAAAAAAAAAAAAAAAACTGTAAAAATACAGTCAAAAGACTGGCAGCAGGGCTTCCAGATATATTCCGTTAAATTACAGAAAATAACCATTTAACAAAATTACATGCAAAAACTGTAAAAATACAGAACATACTATGGTCAAAATTCATTAAATTACACTTTATTACTGTTGATAATTTGCATTTAAACTGTGAAAAAAAAAAGAAAAAAAAAGGTAATTACTGAAATTGTACTAATTATTACTGCAGTTATACAGATTATTGCTGTCATTTTACAAAGTATTACTGTAAATATATATTTTTTATTGTAAGTATACAGTTTAATGTAATTTTAAAGATTATTACTGTAATTATACAGGTTATTAATGCAATTATACAGATTAATTAATGTGAATATAATGATTATTACTGTAATTATGCATGAAATCTCAAAATATTACATACATTTTTCCATTTTTAACATACATTTAAATCAGATAAAAATATTTTTTTAAGAATGATTAAAAAACTTATTATAATACAAATAATTGCTGTTGTAATAAAACACTGCAACTAGAACTATAAACTGTAATATAGTTAAGCAAACATTTTTTTAGGATAGATTAAACTCCAAAACAGGCGACGCAGTGGCACAGTAGGTAGTGCTGTCGCCTCACAGCAAGAACGTTGCTGGGTCGCAGGTTCGAACCTCGGCTGGGTCAGGTTAGAATCTCTGCTGGGACAGTTGGCGTTTCTGTGTGGAGTTTGCATGTTCTCCCTGCGTTCGCGTGAGTTTCCTCCGGGTGCTCCGGTTTCCCCCACAGTCCAAAGACATGCAGTACAGGTGAATTGGGTAGACTAAATTGTCCGTAGTGTATGAGTGTGAATGAGTGTGTGGATGTTTCCCAGAGATGGGTTGCGGCTGGAAGGGCATCCGCTGCGTAAAAATGTGCTGGATAAGTTGGCGGTTCATTCCGCTGTGGCGACCCCAGATTAATAAAGGGACTAAGCTGACAAGAAAATGAATGAATGAAACTCCAAAACAATTTGCTTAAAAATTACAACATTATGTATCTATTTGTTTTTTATTTATTTATTTTTTTTTTTTTTACAAATAACACATTTGGTCATCGTTTAACAAACAAAAACAAGGTTAGTGTCATGTGAGGACGCCTGCACAACAACTTGAGGATCAAATAGCAGTTTATTAAGAGAATCATCTTGCAATTACAGGTTAAAGGCGGCAAACAATATAACAAAGTAAAGTCAAATGCGACAAGGCAAGGGGAACCGCGTCGTAATGCTCACTAAACAGTTTAAGACTCAGCAACGATGTGTCTGTGTGTGCTGTGTTTATAGTCCTTGAAATCAGTCCATAATGATCTTCTGACTGTGTGTGTAATCAGTCAGAATTAGGAACCCGGGTGTGCGAGGTGCATGCTGGGAGTTGTAGTTCGTTAAAGTAGCGTGTGTGTAGTTTTCCAGCGATCCACAGCCGCTAGATCATTGGTGATTGTAACAATTAGCATAGCAACATTGTTAGAGTAGTAAAATAAACATTTTATAGTTTACAGTGCATGCATTATATGCAGCCTACAAACAATAGGCTATTATTTGACATTATTAACCTGACGTTAATTTTCACATGATTACTCTCTTCAATAGTACTAAAAACAATTTGACTAAATTTTTGTTTCTTTATTTTTACAGGAACAATCTGTAAATATTAACGTACAATTACATGTTACTCTCTGGAAATACAGAACATTTTCTTTAAAAAACGTAATACCAAAATACAAGCAATAACTGTAAATTTAACCTTAGAATTTTTTCATTACAGAGAATATCTGTAAAACAACAGATATTTAAAAAAAGGAAAATTCTATAAAAAAATACAGACATTTACCTGTAAAATAATATTTATTTTTTACAGTGTATGTGCATATATACTGCATATAGTTTTCATATACAATATAATAAATATAGCCATTCAAATACATATATCTACTTATGTCATTTCTGTTGGGATGCACCAAAAATGTGTCTTCTGAAACAACAATTTTCAGTTTGAAGGCTGAAATCAGTCTTCACGTTATTTTCTCTAATGGCATATTTTGACTTCACAGCAATCTCTTTCTTATGGAGAATTCTAGGGCTGGTTTGACAATATCATCCTCTTCAATTCAATAGATTCCAAATGTGACAAAAAAATCTTACCCTTTACTTGAAAATATAAGTCACGATTAAAAGTTTACCTTAGTTAAAAGTTTTACCTTAGCACTTATACTTTTGAATTGCATTAAGTGACCTTCATGTTGATCTCACTTGGACATTGAAAAGTTTACCAATAGGAGTTTCATTGACATTTTTAGTTTGAAACAAAATATTACCTGGAATGGTCATGTAAATTGCACTATGTCCACTATGTAATGGACGATCGCCTACACCTCCCCCTACCCTAAACCCAACTATCACAGTAGCATGGCGTTATCCTAGTGGGCGGTAAAATGTCCACTACGTAGTGGACCTGGTCCAGTACTGTACATCATCATGGTTACAGACTGCAGCGAGGACATCTAGCAAAAAAGGGTTGGCAGTACAGCAGTTTTTTATTATTGTACAAATTTATTAATATATTTTATTTTTTATAGAATATATTGCTTCAAATTACTGAAATGTGATAAAATCACCTTGTTAACCTGTAGAGTTCAAAAACTAAAATATTCACAGCAAAGATCAAGGTCCTATAAAACAATTCAAAGCTGGAAATAAAGGGGAAATACCCGTGAGTCACTAGATAAAGACAAATGTTAATTAACAGATTGTGTTTATAGTGTAGAAATGACTGTTTTTTATATTTATATGCATTGCATAACATAGCCTGTTAGTGATGTGTTATTTAAAGAGATGGAAAAAAATAATTTGCTGTTAATTTACTTAAATTCATCCAACAGGACATTACAGTTTTTCTCAGTGACTTTGGTGCATTTCTCACAACACTGTTTTCATTTGCACAACAGTTAATGCATTTCTCAAAACAATTTGTCATTTGTGCACATCATAGTAGCAGTTTCTCATTCCTTCCAACAAATGGCAAATGCTTTTGGACATGCATCAATTGCTTTCACACAACTCTCTGCTGTTTGTAGCATTATCATTTGCTTATGTCATGTCAGTCTAAATTAACTAAACTTGTGAATGCTGAATAGTCATTCCATATAAAACTAATAGTCCTCATTTCATTACTTGAGTCATTACATGCAAAAATGTTGAACTAGTTGTCAAAATCTGTCAAGCTAATTTTATAAAACTGTTTAAATCTTTTTTCCTTTCCTGAAAATGTCTTCTAACATGAAAAATTTAATGAATAATTTACAGACCTATGTACGTTGTACTGTCAGTTCAGTTCAGTTGCAATATGTACTGCAATATTGTTTACAGTTGTGCACAGCTCTACCCAAAGGAAGTTTAGGTTTGTTGTAAATAAGGGTGTATTTATTCTTTTTCACAATGCTGTGAATAAATTAGAATTGCAAAGAGCAAATGCAGTAAACATGTGAAACATACATATTCAGTGTATTGTACTCAGATACCTCAAAGCAGTGATGTCTAACTTTACTGTAGTTTTCAAATGGCTGTGCAAATAGTATATAGTGCTGTCTTGAGCATTTTCAGGAAGTGTCACCAAAATCTGACTTTTTTGCATTAAAAAAAAACTTACAGAGTAAAGTGTCATAATGAAAACATGACAAAGCCATTTGACTATCTTTTTCATAAACAATGGTGTCAGGACTTTTCATCTTGATGACACTGACACTTTCATTGAGCATTAACTGTTGTGCAAATGTAAATAGTGTTGTGAGAATGCACCAAAGCGACAATTTTCTTTCTCTTTTTTCTATTTTATTGAGTGAACTACCAATTTAATGTATGTTTTCATCTGTTTGGAAAACAAAGATTATATTTCAGCAAAAAAGTGAAAGACATATAATTATATCCATTAAATTGTAATAGAGCATATTTTGTGCTTTATATGCAATGTAAAATGTGTACAAATCATTTATTTTTAATGTTTGTCATAAATTATATATATATATATATATATATATAAATGATTAAAAATACATTTTTAATTTTCAATAACATTAATAATATTTTTAAAAGACATTAATACTAGCAACAAATATTAAAATTAATGAACTAATAGATATATGGATGGATGGATGGATGGATGGATGGATGGATGGATAGATAGATAGATAGATAGATAGGTAAATGGGTTTATGGATGGATAGACAGACAGACAGACAGACAGACAGATAGATAGATAGATAGATAGATAGATAGATAGATAGATAGATAGATAAATAGATAGATAGATAGATATATAGATAGATAGATAGATAGATAGATAGATAGATAGATAGATAGATAGATAGATAGATAGATAGATAGATAGATAGATAGATAGATAGATAAATGGGTTTATGGATGGATGGATAGACGGACGGACGGATAGATAGATAGATAGATAGATAGATAGATAGATAGATAGATAGATAGATAGATAGATAGATAGATAGATAGATAGATAGATAGATAGATAGATAGATAGATAGATAGATAGATAGATAGGTAAATGGGTTTATGGATGGATGGATAGACAAACAGACGGACGGACGGACGGATAGATAGATAGATAGATAGATAGATAGATAGATAGATAGATAGATAGATAGATAGATAGATAGATAGATAGATAGATAGATAGATAGATAGATAGATAGATAGACAGACAGATAGATAGATAGATAGATAGATATATAGATAGATAGATAGATAGATAGATAGATAGATAGATAGATAGATAGATAGATAGATAGATAGATAGATAGATAGATAGATAGATAGATAGATAGATAGATAGATAGATAGATAGCCTTCGTTCTATAAACAGATATCAAAAATACTGTCATGCTGTCTCGTTGTAAAATAGCAGATTAAAAACAGGAAGTGTGTTTGCGTAGAGACTTTTGCCTCACAAAAAAAAAAAAAAAAAAAAACCCCAACTACACAAATCTAAATTTAAATTTGCACTCACAGTAAAAGGCAGACTGCAGAGAGGAAAGACACAATCAAAGATCAACTGAAAGTAGGTAATATCTGATCTTATTAAGGTGGACTTTATACAGCCCATAAAGGTGACTCACGTTATTATTTTAAGGTCTTACTGTTCAAAGACACATTAAAAGCACACAAGATTGTAGAATTTAAAGAGACAGTTCAGCCAAAATTTATAAAAAAAAAAAAGAACATTGCCTGTACAATGAAAGACGTGGGGTCCAAACCAACGCCAATCCGAGCAACTGCATCAATGTGTTACAATAAAAAAATGCCTTAGAATTTGCATTGCAATCATTTTGAGCACTCTAACAATAGCAACACCATGTTAGCAATGAGAACACACAACCACAAAGCAACAGCACTCAACATCCCAGCAACTGCACAGCTATGTGTTACAATACAACGCATGTCTTAGAAACTGCATAGCAACCACACAAAAGATCCTAGCAACTGCATAGCAACCTCTCAGGAAATGTTAGTACCAGCATAACAACCAGACAGATGTCTGATGTGCTACAGTAAACAACCAAACAACCACATAGCAACAACTTACCTACACATTTGAGCCTACATAGCAACCACATATAACATCCTAGCAATTGTACAGCAATGTGCTACAATGCAATAAACACCTTAGAAACTGCATAGCAACCACAAAGATGAAACTAACAACTGTTTAGCAACCACACAAAACATATCAGCAAATGCACAGCCACAACTCTGACCCCTGTGCAAATGCATTGCAAAAAAGAACCACCAAAACCAACAACCGAATGCAATAAAAAATATTTATATAACACGCATGCCAAAACATGTAGAATCACTTGCAATACTTCAGTACCCACATAGCAACCAGACTGAATCTCCTAGCAACAATACACTGCACGCAAAAACACTCAAAACACTTTAGCAACTGCATAGCAACCACATGACATGCTAAAATACAAAGAATCACAGGCACTGCTTCAGTAACAACATAGCAACCAGACAGAATCTCTTAGCAACCCCATGACAACATGGTAAAAAAAGCTGCCAACACATTAATAACTGCATAGCAATGTGTTTAAACACCAAGAACATATTAGCAACTGCCCCTAAAAACAACATTACATGTCCAACACATTAGCAAGTGCATAGCAACCGTGTAGCAACACGCTAAAACACCTTCTACTACCTTAGCAATTGCATAGCAACAACACAGAGCACACTAACAAACATAAGTACACTCAAAACACTTTAGCAACTGCATAGCAACCATATAACATGCTAAAATACAAAGAATCACTGGCACTGCTTCAGTAACAACATAGCAACCAGACAGAATATCCTAGCAACCACATGACAACATGTTAAAAAATCTGACAACACATTAATAACTGCTTAGCAACATGTTTAAACCCCCAGAATATATTAGCAACTGCTAATAGGAACTACATTACATGTTCAACACATTAACAACTGCATAGAAACCACATAGCAACATGTTAAAAAAGACATTCTACTATCTTAGTAACTGCATAGCAACACAGAGCTTGTGCTCATTGGAACTTTCAGAGCAGCAGAATTTTTTTTCCCCAGCCTTGTGCCTCGAGACAATCCTGTCTCGGAGGTCTACAGACAATTCCTTTGTCCTCATGCTTGGTTTGTGCTTTGACATGCACTGTCAACCCTGGGACCTTATATAGACAGGTGTATGCCTTTTCAAATCATGTCCAATCAACTGAATTTACCACAGGTGAACTCCAATTAAGCTGCTGAGACCCTCAAGAATGATCAGTGGAAACAGAATGTACCTGAGCTCAATTTAGAGCTTTATGGCAAAGGCTGAATACTTATGTACATGTGAGTTCTCAGGTTTTTTATTTTGAATAAATTTGCAACAATTTCATAAACTCTTTTTTTCACATTGTCATTATGGGGTATTGTGTGTAGAATTTTGAGGAAATGTATTCATTTACTCCATTTTGGAATAAGGCTATAACATAAAAAAATGTGGAAAAAGTGAAGCGCTATGAATACTTTCCGAATGCACTGTATATATATATATAAATAATTTTTTTCTCCCTTATGTATGTACTCTGACCTGTCCATCTAATTACCTTCACACACACACACACACACACACACACACACACACACACACACACACACACACACACACACACACACACACACCAGTACCATCTGCCAGTACCTGACTAAATTGTTTTTGTTTTTTGTGTTTTTTCATCTGTTTTTGTTGTTGTTTTGTTTGTTTTTTGTATGCGATCCCAGTTTCTGTACCTTTTTGCATATTCTAAGGGAAATATTCTAAAAAAAATCTTGAAGAAATAAGGGAAAATACTTAAACGGGATGATAACGGGATAGAATGGTAAAATACGGGACATTCCCGGCGACAATGGGAGAGTTGACAGGTATGCTTTATCAGCTCCTTGTTGCTTTTAGGTCTCATCATCTGTCTCTAGCATTGGATTGTAATTAATTTTGTTTGTTGGTTGATTTGTAAAGCACCTTGGTCAACATTTGTTGATTTTAAATGTGCTATAGAAATAAAGCAAACAAACAACAAACATACACAACAACACAAAGAAAATCTTAGTACATCTTAGCAATTATATAACTTTTCAATATACCTATGTTAGAACATCTTAGAAACTAGCAAGTAACACTGTTTTGAAACAATAGCCTGCAATGTTGGAATGTTCATTTTTTTAGATAAAATATCTCTTTAAAGGTTCTGCATATTTTATTCCCATTATACCCACTCAATTTGCTAGTTATATTTGCATTCTTGCTTTGATGTCAGTGTTTGGTCTTTTTGCTTTTAGGGGAATGTTCTGTTAAACACCTTAATAACTTGTTAATGTTCATTTTTTGTCATTTTTTTTTCTTTTTAAAGCATGCCCACAGTCCCATCATACCCTCAGAAAATTTTTTTAAACATCTTAATAAAAACACATTTTAAAGACATCTGCGCAGTCGTAGCATTGCAGGTCAGAGTGTTTTATTTGAGTTTTTTTCCAGTGGAAATCGATGTGCGTGTTTGAAGTTGTGCTCTGTTGTTGTCTTGACCCACCCACGTCACGGTCTCTCCACTCATGGTGGTGTGAAGATCACGCTGCAAACAAAGCGCTGACCACAGCATCCTGCGCCCATTGTTGAGCACTGGCTGCAGACTGGAGGAGATCTCAAAATAACTTGCAGTGGGTGCACTGGTTTTCCCTTGACCAAACATTTCATGACCCGCCAAGATGACATCAGGAGATTTTATATTGTAGGTTGAAGATATGGAATATGTCACCGACCTGTCTTTTAAAAGCTGACCTCAAAGCTAACAGCAATATAAATGTCAGTAGCACAAACGGATGCAGAATGAGGTGAACTTAGCATTAGGGGAATATTTACATTCCTAAAGCCCCAACATACTCATGGCAAAGCTCTTTTCTGTTCTTTGTTTATACTTGATAAGTGGTATAATGTTGAAAATGCTATTGCTGAGAGCAGTGTTTAGATGAACTTAAAAATATGTATGACCCAAATTCCTCTCCATAAAATAAACATACTGACAAGTAAAGTTATTGCGATGAGAAAACAGAAGTTAAAAAAGCATCTCAAAATTACTAGCAATGTAAATATTTGCATGAGTTTTGCAATTTTGCAGTCAAGTTAATGTAAATAAACTGGATAAATAAGATAGCAACTGTGTAACATGCTAAAACACATATAACACCTTAGCAACTGTATAGCAACCATGGCAAATATACAAGCAACCATATAATAACACATACAAACACTTACAAAACATCTTAGAAACCATCTAGCAGCTCTTCACTATCGTCCACGACACAACTCTTGACTTTCGATTGCGACACCCGCACCCTCCCATCCCGCCCTTCACTTTCGTCCACGATTCCTCTCCCTCCTCTGGTAAGATGCCAGATCCATTACCCCAATCTGTTATGGGACCTCACAATTTACAAATTAAGCACTGCATGGCAGACTTTATAAATGGAAAAACTGAACGCTTCACTAGCGAGAAAACAGTTAAACAGACCATCTGCAGCGCAAGGATAAAGAATTAGCCTCCTCCATTTGGCCTCTTTACTTTCTTTTCACTTTTAGCACAACTAACGCGCTCTGTTATTTTACAGTCTATATTAGATCCTCAAAATAGCAATGCACCTTTAATGCGCCTTAGCACACCTCCTTTCTAGACCGGAACACCCATGAGTACACAAAGTGGCGCAAATGGATTTGCTATTTAAATAAGGCACAAAATGGGAAAATTAGGGTTGTGCTGGTCTTAAAATAGCAACAAATCGCACCAAACACATCTTGCGTCTTATTGTGCCAG
The DNA here is from genome assembly GCA_903798195.1 of Danio kyathit. Taxonomy (NCBI): domain Eukaryota; kingdom Metazoa; phylum Chordata; class Actinopteri; order Cypriniformes; family Danionidae; genus Danio; species Danio kyathit. The sequence continues at coordinate 17,635,079 of LR812533.1, read as the reverse complement.
GTGTATGATAGGGCCCTAAGTCTTTAGCAACTGTACAGCAACCACACACAAAACATTTAAGTGAACACATGACAACACATATAAATACACTTTGAACACATTAGCAACTGCATAGAAACCCAGAATACTCAAGCAACCACAAAACAACACATAAAAACACCTAAAAACTACCACACAAAAAGCAACTACATAACAACATACGTATACAAACACTTAAAACTCCTTATAAACCATATAGCAACCACACAGAACATTCTAGTAACAACACGTTCAAACACCCAGAACTCTAGCAACTGCATAACAACCACACAGAAGATCCAAGCAACAACATAACAACATAAAAACACTTAGAACAGAAACATAATAGCATAAAACACCCCACAACCCTGCTGAAAAATCCAGCTTAAACCAGCCTAAGCTGGTTGGCTGGTTTTAGCTGATTGACCAGCCTGGTTTTAGAGGGGTTTTGGCCATTTCCAGGCTGGTTTCCAGCCATTTCCAGCCTGGTCTTAGCTGGTCAGGCTGGGAGTTGACCAGCTAAAACCAGCTTGACCAGCCAAAACCAGCTATGTCCAGCTTAAACCAGGCTGGTCATAGCTGGTTTTGGCTGGTCAAGCTGGTTTTAGCTGGTCATTTTCCAGCCTGACCAGCTAAGACCAGGCTGGAAATGGCTGGAAACCAGCCTGAAAATGGCCAAAACCCCTCTAAAACCAGGCTGGTCGACCAGCTAAAACCAGCCAACCAGCTTAGGCTGGTTTAAGCTGGATTTTTCAGCAGGGAACATTAGCAACTACCAAAACAACCACACAGAGCACACTAAAAACTACATAACATGCCAAAAATGTCACTCATTGACAATTACACAACAAGTGAGACTATTCTAGCATCCACACAACATACTAAAGCATACTTCCAACTACATAGCAACCACAGAGAAATTTTTAATCACAAAACAACACATAAAACACATAGAAAACCTTAGCAACTGTATAGTTCAATTCAATTCAATTCAATTCATCTTTATTTGTATAGCGCTTATACAATGTTGATTGTGTCAAAGCAGCTTCACATGGAAGATTATAGTGAATTGAAACAGAGTCAGTTCAGTTTTCAGAGATTAAGTTCAGTTCAGTTCAGTTTAGCTCAGTTCAGTGTGGGTTAATAATCACTACTGAGAGTCCAAACACTGAAGAGCAAATCCATCGATGCGCAGCTCTACAGATCCCGAACCATGCAAGCCAGTGGCGACAGCGGCGAGGAAAAAAACTTCACCAATTGGCGAAAGCGAAGATTTAAAAAACCTCGAGAGAAACCAGGCTCAGTTGGGCACGACCATTTCTCTAGCAACTAAACAGAACATTCTAGCAAACACACATTTAAAAAAATACTCTAAACTCCTTAGCAACTGCACAGCAACCACAGAGAACATTCAAGCAACCACAACAACATATACAACCATTTAGAACATTTTAGCAACTGCATAGCAACCACACAGCAACAGCAACAACTTAAAATACACTTAAATAACTTACAAAACCAGACAGGATATTATAGCAACTACATGACAACATGTTAAATTTACTGACAACACATTGCCAATACAATGTTTTTGAACACCTAGAACATATTAGCAACTGTCAACACAAAATACAATAAGAACTGAATGACATATTAGACACATTAGCAACTACACAGAACACCATAGCAACCACATAGCAACATGCTAAAACACCCCAGCAATTGCATAGCAACAACACAGACCACCATAGCAACCATATAACAACAGAGTAAAAACAGATACTACAACTTAGCAACTTCATAGCAACAACATAGCAAACCCTAGCAACCACATAACAACATGCAGAAAAAACGTAGGTTGTATAATTGGTTGTATAACATGTAAAAATACCCAGGACAACAAATCATCTCAATAACACGATTGTAAATTACCCAAAGTCAACACATTAATGATGTTACGGCTTGTAGTTTCATGAACCATGATAACGTATATTTGGGAAAGGGGAAAGTGTGTGGTTGTACATTAAATGCAAGTAATACAGTGGGAAATCCTCTCTGGTGTGGTCTGGTCTGTTGGAGGAAATTAAACTGAGATTTTATACAACATACAGGTTAGATTTCAAGATTAAACAGCTGAAATGTCTTTGCTCAAAATAAGCATTGTTTCACACTCTCACTAATATTAGTGTTGGTAGTTAAGAGGGTTCGGATGGTTACTTTAAAGATTTCATTACTCCACATTTCTGATAGTGGTAATGTTTTAGTGTCACTAGTGAATTTATTTTGTTTCCTAACATTAAGTCCATTGGTGTAACACTAGTGTATTATTGTAGTGTAGTGCATTATTGACATTTTCCCCATAAATTCCACCATAGTGTTTTTCCATCACAGATTAAAGCATGTGATGGAAAAATATTATTATATGGTCTTTACTGTGTAGGAAACAACAGTGGTGGAAATGACATTTGAACAACCACAACAAATGACACCTTTGACCTTTGCTTACTTTCACGGCTGATATTTTACAGCATGTGTCGTAAAGTGACAGTGCCGAAATATTTGTGTCAATCACTTTGCCCAGTAAGGAAGTATGTGTATTTGAGATCAACCAACATTTTGCCCATCAGACCACACTAAATACACATATTGTAACACTGAACTTAAAAAAGGGAATGTGAGATTTCCACTGGAAAGAACTATTGACTGTGACAGGAACTGTTGTGACAGTTTCCTTTTTTTGTGGTCCAACACAAATAAACACTGTGTTGACTATTTATGTAATGAAATGCTTTCATATTAATTATCAATATGTATTATTTTTCATAATAATTGTGTGTGTGTGTGTGTGTGTGTGTGTGTGTGTGTGTGTATATATATATATATATATATATATATATATATATATATATATATATATATATATATATATATATATATATATATATATATATACACACACACACAGTACAGTGCATCCGGAAAGTATTCAAATCTCTTCACATTTTCCACATTTTTATGTTATAGACTTATTTCAAAATGGATTAAATTCATTTATTTCCTCAAAATTCTACACACAATACCCCATAATGACAATGTGAAAAAAAAAGAGTTTTTGAAATTGTTGCAAATTTGTTAAAATAAAAAACCTGAAAAATCACATGCACATGAGTATTCACAGCCTTTGCTCAATACTTTGTTGATGCACCTTTGGCAGCAATTACAGCCTCAAGTCTTTTTGAATATGATGCTACAAGCTTGGCACATGTGTATTTGGGAATTTTTGCCCATTGCTCTTTGCACTACCTCCCAAGCTCTATCAGGTTGGATGGGGAGCGATGGTGTACAGCCATTTTCAGATCTCTCCAGAGATGTTCAATTGGATTTAGGTCTGGGCTTTGGCTGGGCCACACAAGGACATTCACCGAGTTGTTGTGAAGCCACTCCATTGATATTTTGGCGGTGTGCTTTGGGTCATTGTCCTGCTGCCACCACCATGCTTCACTGTAGGGATGGTATTAGCCTGGTAATGTGCAGTGCCTGGTTTTCTCCAAACGTAATGCCTGCCATTCACTCCAAAGAGTTCAATTTTAGTCTCATCAGACCAGAGAATTTTGTGTCTTATGGTCTGAGAGTCATTCAGATGCCTTTTGGGAAATTCCAGGCCGGGAGTGGCTTCCGTCTGGCCACTCTACCATACAGGCCTGATTGGTGGATTGCCGCACAGATGGTTGTCCTTCTGTAAGGTTCTCCTCTCTCTACAGAAGAATGCTGGAGCTCAGACAGAGTGATCATTGGGTTATTGATCACCTCCCTGACATGGCCCTTCTCCCCTGATCACTCAGTTTAGATGGCCTGCCAGCTCAGGGAAAGAGTTCTGTTGGTTCCAAACATCTTCCACTTAGGAATGATGGAGGCCGCTGTGCTCATTGGAACTTTCAGAGCAGCAGAAATTTTTCTGTAACCTTCCCCAGCCTTGTGCTTCGAGACAATCCTGTCTCAGAGGTCTACAGACAATTTATGCAGTGAGTGACAGTTCCATGGGCGCAAATGTCTTGTTGATGCCAGAGGTCAGAGGAGAATGGCCAGACTAGTTTGAGCTGATAGAAAGGCAACAGTAACTCAAATAACCACTTGTTACAACCGAGGTATGCAGAAGAGCATCTCTGAATGCACAACATGTCGAAGCTTGAGGCGGATGGGCTACAGCAGCAGAAGATCACACCGGGTGCAACTCCTGTCAGCTAAAAACAGGAAACTGAGGCTACAATTCGCACAGGCTCACCAAAATTGGACAATAGAAGATTGGAAAAACGTTGCCTCGTCTGATGAGTCTCAATTTCTGCTGCGATATTCGGATGGTAGGGTCAGAATTTGGCCTTCTATCAATGGTCTATCAATGGTAGTGAAATGGTTTGGGGGATATTTTCTTGCCACACTTGATGGCTAATGATTGACTAATTAGCCCATTAGTACCAATTGTGCATTGTGTCAACACCTCAGCCTACCTGAGTATTGTTGCTGACCATGTCCATCCCTTTATGACCACATTGATCTTCTGATGGCTACTCCCAGCAGGATAACGCAGCATGTCATAAAGTGCGAATCATCTCAGACTGGCTTCTTGAAAATGACAATGAGTTCATTGTCCTCAAATGGCCTCCACAGTCACCAGAGCTCAATCCAATAGAGCACATTTGGGATGTGGTGGAATGGGAGATTCGTAACCTGAGTGTGCAGCTGACAAATCTGCAGCAACTGCGTGATGCTATCATGCCAATATGGACCAAAATCTCTGAGGAATATTTCCAGTAACTTGTTGAATCTATGCCACGGAAGCTTAAGCCAGTTCTAAAGGCAAAAGGGGGTCCAACCTGGTACTAGTAAGGTGTACCTAATAAAGTGGCCAGTGAGTGTATTTTAGTAACAGAAAATATCAGACAAACGCAAAAAAGTGGAAAGCAGAGTTTAAAATACATTGCTTTGTGTACATTTTGTTGCACGTTTTAGATGACAAATCCGCTAGAGGAAACTGTCTACATTTTTGCGAATTTGAAATATGTTATTTAAAGTATGTTTTGTTGTATGTTTTAGATACACTTCCTTCATATACACATCTATGAGAAGGCGGGCCTTGTTGTACAGATCACCTAGTGAACCACTGACCTAAAACCAACATTAGTGTTTTGAAAATCAAACGTAAGTAAAAAAGTGCACAAAGTCTACAGTCCAAACACATGCGCTATAGGTGAATTGAATAAGCTAAATTAGCCGTAGTGTATGTGTGTGAATGCAAGTGTATGGGTGTTTCCCAGTGCTGGGTTGCGGCTGGAAGGGCATCCACTGCGTAAAACATATGCTGGATAAGTTGGCGGTTCATTCCACTGTGGTGATTAATAAAGGGACTAAGCTGAAAAGAAAATGAATGAATGAATGAAAAGGAACAGAAGTTGTTGGTGTCATGCCACCCTGTGGCTTTCGTTTTACCTAGAAACTGAAGTCAAATGTATGCTTTTTTGCTTTTACAGAAATGTAAGTTGAAGCACATATTACAATAAGTCTGTGTTGTCACTAACTGTGCATGTCAACAATGTTTTTCTTTACTGTTTTGTAAAGTTTCATGTAGAGCCACTAACCTTGTCCCACTCACACATATTATTTATGTCACTTTGCAACCCAGCCACCCAGCAGTTCATTACATAGTCACAGAGTTTAATCTATCCATTCACAGACACAAATTTCCTCTTTGTTTTAATCAACACGACTATTATCTAATGCATTTCAATAGGCATTTCTCAACATGACTTTTAACCTGTTCTACAAAATACATGTGACTCTTCCTTTAATTTCCTGCTGTTTATTTTATGTTGTTGAGAAGTGTGTACAGTAGGTTTGGAATATGTGCTGGATTAGGTGCTCACTCCAAAATATTTCCGAAAGTTATTTATGTTGGGTTGGAGATATAAAAGATACTGGCAATTGAAATACAACAGGTTAAAAGTTCTGTTAAAGAACATAAATGCAACATAGTTTCATTCTGAAAACGTTGCCCTATATACATTTCTGGAGATGTATTTCAAGAATTATGTAGCCAGAAGCACGTATAACTGCATTTCATCTTTAAAACGAATGCTATGGGGCAGTATGATGCCGTTCCTTTTCGCGCTTACTAGATATATAGGCTCATTCTGAAAATGTACCCCTATATACATTTCTGGAGATCAAGAATTATGTAGCCAGAAGTACGTATGGCTGCATTTCGTCTTTAAAACGAATGGTACAGGGCGGTATGACTTTGTTCCTTTTTGCGCTTACCAGATGACCACTTACCTCCGTATGTACGGCTTTCCAGCTGTTGTCTTTTCAGTTAGCTCTCCATGTATGTCGGTGGACTTGAGACGCAGAGAGTAGTTGACCATGAAGAATGGTTTCAGAAAGCGGGTAAGACAAAAACAGAAGCCAAAAATAAAATAAACAAGTTAAATAACAGGCTGACAATGTGATAAAATCTGAAAATGTGGTAAAAATCAGGCGAGGGCTTTTCTTTTTTGGATTGTTTTTTAAAACCGTCACTTGGGTTTACAGAAGTGGGTGGGTGCTGGTCAATCTGTGCTTTTAAAAACACTAATGGTTGGGTTTAGGGAAGAAGGAGGGTGGGTCAGTTAATCAGTCAGTCAATCAGTCGTCAGCGGTCTCTGGTGGATTTACGTGAGAATAGCAGGCGTAAATGGCACTTTCGAGAGAATTTTGAGATCTGAAAAAACGTACACATCGGTGGATTTGTGAAAACAAAAACTGCAAAAAACATAGCTCCTAGGACGTACACAGGGGTACTGATTTGGAAAAATGCCAGTTCATATTCAATAGGTAAAAGTTGTATTCAGAAACACTGAAAAAGGGGAAAATCGTGTCTGTGAACAGGAAATGATTAAATTTCGTGGCTATATAATGAACAGCCCTAAGACTGAGTCACACATACAGTCCTGTAGTCCACCAATGTTGTTTTAGTCAAGAGCTTGTGCTTGTCTATAATACATGTACATTATAAAAACAGGTAGGTTTGTAGTTTACAAAACAACTGTTTTCAAAAACTTGCTGAAAATCTGTAACCAATTACATCCATAGTAGGAAAAACAAATGTAAGTAAACGGTTACAAGTTTCAAGCTTTCTTCAAAACATCTTCTTTTGTGTGTAACAAAATAAAAAAGGATTTAAATGAGTAAAGGGTTAAAAATGATGGCAGAAATGCCATTTTTTTTTGTAAACTATAACTTTAAAATGCCATTGTGCAAATCAAAGGCTAAACTGCATTTATTTTAAAACAGTGTCATGTAAACACCCCCTAATTTCACCTTCTAGCAGCACAAATGTCACACTGCCTATTGTACTACAAGACTGCAGATAAATCAGATCATGTGAACCAGTAGAGCAGGTGAAAGTTGTTCAGAGAAGGCGGTTATGTAGAGCAATGAGCTGAAGGAGGAGGGTTTGAGTTTATTCTGGGCTCATTTCTCTTCCTGCCCCCATGTTTGGTGAGAGTGGCTTTACCTCAGACCTCAGCAATGTCTCTCTACAATCGGTTTGTTTAAACAGGCACATTCATAAGCCTGCCAGCACAAGACACACATTTCAAACAAATCAGTCAATGACAGCATGTTTGAACTGCTGTTATATTTGAGATTTCTTCCATACCGATGGCCTTCTTTATTCTTGTACCTCACCATTTACACTGAGATTAGACCTTGAAATCCTACATGAATAGTTTATGAAAATACAGATGCAGATACACAGATCTCAAGGACGGAGGCTTTCACTTGGATTGCTTTCATAAGAAATGAAGTAGAGTGTTTTCACAGGAGTGGGAGTTTTATTTGTTTAATATAAAGCTCTCATTTAATGAAATTATCCTTTGTGCCAGTTTTCCTTGTGTTCCTTCTCTGGTGGGGGATTGTGTGGTTGGAAACTGCAGTTTTGGTCTACAGCCCACATTCCCACATGTGCAGGAATCCCACTATTTCGCCAGCCACGTAAATGTGGATGGCATAAAGATGATGATGATGTGGGATAGATTCATGAACAGAAAGTCAGCGAATTGGATTTCAGGAAACTGTCTTGGCTTTTAGTTAAACTGTCTCAAGGGCGCAATCTGTGTGTATTGGAAAACCCAATCTGGGAGAGATTTTGGATATACAACCCCTAAATGCATAAGTGCTTCAAGATAGAGCGTATGTAGGAATTGAACAAACAGTACAGTGACCCCAAAGGGTATTTAGGCATTTAAACGACACACAAATTCTCTGAATTTCACCATTCTTGTTTAGAAACAACTTGTTTTTTCAACACAGGCTCATTGTGAAAACGTACCACGGTATTCATTTCTGAAGAGCGCAAATTATGTAGCCAGAGCTACGTATGGCTACATTTCGTCTTTAAAACGAAGGCTACAGGGCAGTATGACGCCGCCTGCAGCTTCTGTTTCTTTTCGCGCAATCAACTGACTGCTTACATCCCTGTGGACAACTTCTCCTGTGTTCGCCCAGTAGCTCGCCACATATGTCGGCAGACTTGTTACTCTAGAGCAGTGTTTCCCATTTCCTGTTCTCAGGATGCCCCGCCCTGCACATTATGTATGTCTCTCTTATTTGGCATACAAGGATCAATGATCTCTTTGGTAATGAGCTTATGATCTGAACCAGGTAGTACAGAAGACATAAAAACTTCCCAAATTCCCAAGGACTGGAATTGGGAACCACTGCTCTAGACCAGGAGCCAGATTAGCTTGCTAACCAGTTAAGTTTCAGTTTTGTTTGCACAAATTCCATGAAGAATGACTTCAAATACCATGAAGCTGCTCCATAATGCCATGACAACAAAGAGTGAAAAAGTTGAGCTGCCATCATGTTATCTAAAACCCAAGATTGGTGCAAACTATACTGAGTCTTAACTGGCTAGCCAGCTAATCCAGCTTCATGGTACAGACCCCAATTGTGTCCTGGTAAGAAATGTGTTAGACTGAATGTTGCTTCCCAACCAATCATCAGTATTTTTTCCTTCTATGAAGGTCAGTGGTGTCCAACTTTCTTCAAAACGTTATTTTTTGTTAATTTTTAAACAGAAAAAAAGTAAAGAAATTAAAAAGAGATCTGGAACACATGAAGTATGAATGAATGACAACTTTCTACTGCAAAATGTCTATATTCCTTATATGATTGACTCGTGGAGTGACCGAAAATAGTGCTGATTTTATTTGGACCAATTGCTATCCACCATTTGGTCGTACAGTTCATTTATAAGATTAATATCATGTGGAATGTAATATGGCACTTGCTACATACACATACAGTACATCAGGTATACAGGTAAATATTAGGAAATGCACAAGCCTACTCTTGTCATAAAATTGCAATTTAATATATTTGAACAAAGAGAAGTTCATGAACTAGAGATGGCAGAAAGAAAATCTCAATTTTTGTTCTCTTTCTTGTAATTGTACATTGCTTTGTGGTTATTTTACGTATAATAAAAGTCAACCTATTCAAGTTTTGAACAATGTCTTACTCATACAGTGGGGGAAATAAGTATTCAACATGTCACCATTTTTCTCAGAAAACATTTCTAAAGGTGCTGTTGACTTTTTTCACATGTCACATGAATTGCTCAGGTGTGATTTTTTTCACTGACTTCAACAGTGTAAAAATCTTGATGGTTCTTTGGGTTTCGTCTATCCAAACTGATCTTTATTTTGTATTTTCTATTGGATTGGAGTCAGGTGATTGGCTGGGCCATTCTACAGCTTGATTTTCTTTCTCTGAAAGCATTTGAGAATTTCCTTGGCTGTGTTTTGTATCATTGTCTTGCTGAAATGTCCACTCTGGTTTGATCTTGATCATCCTGCTAATGTAGATGTTGGACTGAAGCAGCTGATATTCATTTACACTGACGAAGGGCAGAGAGTTGCTGAATAACTTCTGAGAGATTTCAGCTGCTCTCTGGGCTTTCACTGCCTTTTTACACCTCCCTTTCTTCATGTTCAATACTTTCTTCCTGTGTCGTTTCATTTTATTACACATAACTTCATTTGTAAACTAATTAGTGGTTCCAACCTGCGACCCAGCGACATACTTGCTGTGAGGCGACAGCACTACCTACTGCGCCACTGCACACTTATAATTATTAATATTTTTTAATATTAAATAATTAATACTATTTATGTTTATATACATATAGGGTTAAAAAAAAAAATATAAATATATATATATATATATATTTATATATATATATATATATATATATATATATATATATATATATATATATATATATATATATATATATATATACTACAAATAAAAGTAAAAACATTTTAAAGTACAAAAACGGGGTGGTTCTCCCTAAGGGGATCAAAGAGAACATTTATTAATATGGATTTTTTTTAGATACAAATGCGTACTATTTAGAGGTACAGCTTTAGTACAATTTCTGTAAGATAATAAACATGCACAATATTCAACTTTTTTTGTTTGTTTTTTATAATAATAATTTATGCAGTCATGCACATGTTTTGACAGCTAATATGACGGTGATTTGATACTTTGCAAAAGTTGCAGATGCCTTTACTGATATCAAAATGTTTTTTTTTTTTTTTATGAAAAATTTATTTAAATTCCTTACGCTGATTAAGAAACTAAAATAGGCCTAGGCTACTATAGTAAAGAAAATCCGCTCTAACTGTAAAACTAAATAAATTGCTGAATACTCTCCACACATGAAAGTGTAAAGCCATCAGGTGGAAAGTTATTGAGCATCATATTTAACAAACAGTTTACTACGAATTTTATGTAATTTTGCTCACATGGATAATTAAATATTAATCAGATGATGTCATTACTCTGCTGTGCCGTCAGCCAATCGTTGCATTGCTTATCATGATTTCGAGGATCAATAGATCTGTCCTTCACAACACGCAGCGATCTCAGATCAGTTCATCCAGACATTTTAATCTGATTCACGAACTTGTTTGAAGAACCAAATTAGCCAGAGATCAGCTATCAAGATTAAAAAATCCAGGATGTGACAAATCATCTTAGATCATTTTAAACGAGGTACGAAGTACAAACCCCTGAACTCAAACAAAGCTTGTCGTCCTCTTGTGATAAACGGCTGAATGCCAAGAATCAAGAACATATTCTGCTGTGATATTCGTGTGATTTCAGATGTTTAATTTTTCGACTTCAACTGCAGTTCAGCAGGGACAAACTCTGAGAAACTGAATGATAGTATGAAGTAAGGACAGATAGAAGAGAGTTGTTTGTTGTTTGTAATGAAATTTGCTACCACACACTGATTAGAAAAAAAAAAACTTTCACATTTCTCTGACAGCATTTGTAAAATTCTATTCGGTAATGGCGGGTGTAATGATCTCCTAAGAGTTCCCAGGGTACCTGTAGTCCTGGACTGACTCTTTAGCTGTGGTATGTCAAACACAACCCAGGCTCATTATGGATACGTACCCCTGTATACATTTCTGGAGATCGCAAATATTTCCTAGGAGGTATGTTTTTTGCAGTTTCTGTTTTCGCGAATCCATCAGAGGCTGCTATGTTCACTTTTTCAGATTTCAAATTTCTCTCGCAAGTGCCATTCGTGCCTGTTGTTCTCGCGTAAATCCACCAGAGGTCGCTGTCACCTAATTTTTACCACATTTTCATATCACATTATTTTTTTTCGCCAAACTCAAACCCTGTCATGACAGTCAACTTTGCCCTGTCTCAAGTCTGCTGACATACGCAACAAGCCACTGGGCAAACTGGTAAAAGCAAAAATACCATCAACATAGAAGTAAGCAGTCAGTTGGTAGTGCGAAAAATAACAGAAGGTGTTGGCGGGTACATATTCACAATGAGCCTGTGTTGATCATACAGCCATGTGTGTATGGCCTACCTTATCGTAAATAGCGGCGAAAAGTCCTTCATAAAGGTAATAGTTTGATTAAGATGTTTTCATATCCGTACTGCACTACAATAATACAACTAAAATATGAATACTCCATGGCTGCGTCCGAAACTGCATACTTCCATACTATACAGTACACTAAAATCAGTATGCAAGCCGAGTAGTATGTCCGAATTCATAGAATTCGAAAAACAGTATGCGAGAAGTACCCGGATGACTTACTACTTCCGGCGAGATTCTGAAGTGCGCATCCCATGCACGCTGCGCTATCCCATGATGCTCCGCGAGAGAATTCCTGAATGGAAGTAAATCGACGCAACTGACGCAGGTAGGTCACGTGACCATGACAAAATGGCAGATGTAGTACTTCCGAATTCCATTCATACTTCTTACATTCATACTGTATAGAACGTACTTTTCTAACGGCCGAGTAGTACGTTTAAATTCAAATGCAGTACCTACTGAATAGTAGGCGGTTTCGGACGCAGCCCATGTCTTATTCGATTTATGTTTACTACAATTATGACTTTACTCGATTTAAGGTAATCCAAAGTCTCTGTTTACATGATAACCTTAATCAGAGACTCTTAATCAGAGTATTGTCTTAAAATTGGAGTATTGGTGTTCATGTAAAATTACTGACTGACTGCAGTTTTAACCAACCCAGGCTCACTCTGAAAACGTACCGATATACAGTATATACATTTCTAAAGAGCGCTAAATATGTCCAAGGAGGTAAGTTTATTTTCAGTTTTTGTTTTCGTGAATTCACCAGAGGACGCTGTGTATGCTTTTTGAGATCTTAAATTTCTCTTGTGAGTGTCATTCCCATCTGCTGTTCTCAAGTAAATCCACCAGAGGCCACAGTCAACTGACTGAATGGCTGACTGATCGACTGAACCACCCTCCTCCTTTCCTAAACCCAACCAATAGTGTTTTCAAAAGCAGCGATTAACCCGCCCACCCACTTCCCTAAACCCAACTGACAGTTTTCAAAAGCAATCCAAAAAAGAAAAGCCCTCGTGGCTGCCTGATTTTTACCAGGTTTTCAGATCTTACCACATTCTCACCCTGTAATTTACTTATTTTATTTTTTGCCTTTTGTTTTTGTTTTACCTGCTTTCTGGAACTGTTTTTCACCAGACTCGGACACCATTGTCATGGTCAACTCCTCTCCGCAGCTCAAGTCTGCCGACGTATGCGGTGAGCTACTGGGCAAACTGGTAACAGCGGAAAAGCCATCTTGCGCAAAAATAAACAGAAGGTGTCGGCAGCGTCATACCGCCTAATATCGTTCATTTTAAAGACGAAATGCAGCTATACAACTTCTGACTACATAATTTGCGCTCTTCAGAAACGTATACTGGGGTACGTATTCACAATGAGCCTGTGTTGGTCATACAGCCATGTGTGTATGGCCTACTTTATCGTAAATAGTGGCGAAAAGTCCTTTATGAAGATAAGTTTGATTAGATGTTTTCATATCCGTACTGCACTACAATAATGCAATTAAAATAGCAATACTCCACATGTCTTAATTCAATTTGTGTGTACTATGATTATGACTACTCAAATTAATGTAATCCAAAATCTGTTAACATAGTAACCTTAATCAGAGACTCTTAATCAGAGTATTGTCTTAAAATTTGAGTATTGGCGTTCATGTAAATGTACTGACTGACTGACTGCAGTTTTAACCAACTGAGGTTCATTCTAAAAACGTACTGCTATATACATTTCTGGAGAGCGCAAAATACGTCCCAGGAGGTATGTTTTTTTGCAGTTTTTGTTTTTGCGAATCTATCAGCAGCCACTGACTGTTCAGTGCTGTTCTCATGTAAATCAAACAGAGGCTGCTGTCAACTGACTTAATGACTGACTGACCGATCAACTGACCCACCCTCCTCCTTCCCTAAACCCAACCAATAGTGTTTTCAAAAGCAACGATTGACCAGTGCCAACCCTCTTCCCTAAACCCAACCAACATTTTTAAAAAGCAATCCAGACAAAGGAAATCTCTCGCCTTTTACCACATTTTCAGACTTGACCACATTCTGACCCTGTTATTTACTTGTTTATTTTATTTTGTGGCTTGTTTTTTTACCATACCTGCTTTCTGGAATTGTTCTTTGCCAGACTTGAACCCTGTCCTTGAGGTCAACTCCTCTCTGCATCTCAAGTCCGCCGACGTACATGGCGAGCTAACTGGACAAACTGGTAACAGTGGGAAAGCCGTCCATACGGAGGTAAGCGGTCAGCTGGTAAACGTGAAAAGAAACGGCGTCATACGACGTTCATTTTAAAGACAAAATGCAGCCATACATACATCTGGCAACATAATTTGCGATCTCTAGAAATGTATACTGTATAGGGCTACGTTTACATGGTTACTTTTATTCAGAGTATTGTCTATATGATATTAAAATTGGAGTATTGGTGTCCATTTAAACGTACTGACTGCCTGCAGTTTTAGCTGAGTTTTCAAAATGGTGAGCCAAAAGTGACTGAAACCATCAAACAGCAGTATCTTGACATTTAAGACATTTGATGTTCTGCAAAGAATCAAAAGACCAGACTAACCTTTGCTAAGGAGCATTACTTCTGAAAAAAATGTTGAGAAACGGTGCTCTAATTTTGGTCTCTGCTGTATATTACACCCAAACAAATTACGTTTGTTGTTTGTTCAAACTACTTATTTAAAAATAAGCTGAAACAACACAATTTTTGAGGCGTTTAGGGGACAATTTGATTGTTTTATGTTCAATTTACTTGAATTTTTAAAAACTAATAATTTTTTATGTTGCCCCAACACAAATCGATTGTGTATAACCCAACATTTTTATACTGTGTCATTTAAGTTCTTTTCCAGAATTGTCTTGCAAAATGTGCCCACACTACCTTTAGTTCAAATAAATTCCATTTGTTTTGATCTTTAGTTTTTTAATGCAACAAAAGAAACATTTTCAAGCATGACTTAACATCCAAAGCGCTCAAACATTAGACTGGCGGGCCTGAAAAACGAGACATTTGAGAAATGTTGATGTCATTGTGGAGGTCTCTGATGGTGTGGTTAGACACATTCACACTGAGCGTATCTGAAAAATGTTACCACAACTCTGCTCAGTATGCAATGATGTCGAGAGGCAAAGAGACCTCAAATGTCAAGAGAGTTGTTAACAGCATGGATGAGTCATTTTAGTATTGACTATCATGCAGACAGATAGAGGGGGGCATTATACGTCTTCCTCCATGGAAGGGACTTTGTGTTCAGCGGATGTCGGCAACACATCTGAATCACATTGTCCCCCTCATTCAACTCAAGCCAAAAGTGTGTTAGATGTTTGATCTGTTACGATGGAAACAGCTGCGTACTGTATAGGCCACAGTGTACAATTTGTCCCAATACAAGAGGTCATAAATACCATTGGTGTTCTTTTACTGTAAATTTCCTACTGTACATTGGTACAAGTGGGAATTTTATGGCTAGCCAATTATATGGTTTCCAATTTTATATGGGAATTAATTTTTTATTTAATTCATCTTCAGCTTTGTTACAATTATTTATAACATTTAACCTGAACTTTTAAAAGGAATGTTGAATCGCATCATTAGAACAAAATAAGAACAAAAATCAGGAGTTCTTAATTCACTCAAAAGTGACTGAATCTGACTTTATTTACCAAGTCATTGTTCTCAGACAAAAACATATAATTTAGAAGAAGAAAAGAATCATACTGGTTCATTAATGGGTTACTGGGTCAGTGAAGCTGAGAACCAGGTCAGTTTGGTTTGTGATTAATGCCTTTGACTAGTTTTGAGAAGTGAAAACCAACTACTGACCATTTAAAAAGTATTTTATGTACTGTATGAACTACTTAGGGCGACACGGTGGCTCAATGGTTAGCACTGTTGCCTCACAGCAAAAAGGTTGCTGGTTAGAGTCATGGCTGGGTCAGTTGGCATTTCTGTGTGGAGTTTGCATGTTCTCCTCATGTTTGCGTGGGTTTCGTTCAGGTTCTCCAGTTTCACTCACAGTCCAAAGATATGCGGTATAGGTGAATTGAATAAACTAAATTGGCCGTAGTCTATGTGTGTGAGCGTGAGTGTGTATGGGTGTTTCCCAGTACTGGGTTGCAGCTGGAAGGGCATCCGCTGTGTAAAACACAGGCTCGTAGCCAGCCTAATAAAAGGGGGGGTTCTTTTTTCTTAAAAAGTGGACCTTTTTAATAATTTTTGAATTATTGAAATATTGCATTTTAGTGACATTTTAAGCACAAATTTTTGGATTAGCTTGTCAGATGGTTATCATTACTACACATTACCACACTTTTTGATGCAACAAATATATTTCCTATATTTTTGTCAAAGTGCTTACCATACTATTTTACAAAAAATTGTGTTTATTTACAAATGTGCATTTAAAATGTTTGTTATTACATTTTATAAAAAAAATGTAATGAGAATAGAATTTTAAATTAAAATTTTTGAACTAAGAAATATGAAAAAATACTTTTTTTAATGCTAATTTATTATCATTCATCATTAAAAACACCCAATAAGGAATCTGTTAAAACAATCTTGTTTTAAATTAAAAACTTTAGCCTATAGGCAAATAACAAACTGGCCAGATAATTTCCTCAGAATTTGTCAGTTTAAACAATAATTAACAATTAAACTTGTTTCTTCTTTTGGCTATTTTCACAATTTGTGATGGCATACTGTCAAAAATCGGACAAATAAGCGCTCATATATGGGCAAAATTCTGGGCTTTGTCAGTAGGAGGTGGGGCTATCGAACCCAAACCACCCTGGCAACGGGCCTGAAACATATGTTAGATAAGTTGGCGGTTCATTCGCTGTGGCGCCCCCTGATGAATAAAAGGACTAAGCCGAAGAAAAAATTAAATTGGCCGCAATGAGTCACTGCGTCGCCATAATGTTAAATCTTTGAAAGTTATTTATATCTTAAATTTTTAAAAAATCATATGAACATTTGTATGTATTTACATATGTATTATATTATCTCTTTGTCAAATTACAAAACAATGAATTACCGCTTATGCGAGGTGTTTGTAATGCAGTGTCTATGGGGCTGAGAGCAAATTTGACGTTATTCTTTCCCTTTACTGCCGTCATCAGTCTCACACAATTTTTTTCCTTTTCTGAAAGTCTTGATAACACCACTGTGGAGTTTTTTATAACTTATTTCAGCAAATATTTAAAAAAAAAAATTGTTGTACTCTCTGATTTACTGCACTCAAGTTTACCCAACTATGACGCCTTCCGCTACCCGCTAATGAGAAACACAGAAATGTGAAAAGGGTCTATTCCCAGAAACGATCCTTTTGTGTTTAATAGAGGAAAGCATTTAGCTCCATTAGCTAGGTTGCTGGGTTGTTTTATCTCAAACACTGGGTCAAATATAAACAAACCCAACAATTGTGTTAAAATGTAATTTACATGTAATTAAAAATAAATAGCACAATGGTTTAGTTTGTTGATAATTTGCTCAATACAGTTTAAAAAAACACAGCATTTTTTGACAGGTGTAATAATAATAATAAATATTATTACCACTTCTAATTATAAATATATAACATATTTTTGGGACTAAATTATTGCAGTTAAATGAACATTAGTAAAATGATTTTATTTAGTTGCAATCTAGAAACTGATTTTCACAACGCAACATTATATAAAATATAGACAATATATATAATGAGAATGTTTCGAGTTTCAATGCTTAGTGCCCATACCTGGAATTGCTTAGGCCCCCCAAATCACTAAATCCACCCCTGTTAGGGTGTGGATATTAATTTATCCCTATTTTATAAAATAACAATTCTTTCATTCCAAGCTAATCAAACTCATCATTCATTTTCTTTTTGGCTTAGTCCCTTAATCAATCTGGGGTCGCCACAGCGGAATGAACCGCCAACTTATCCAGCATATGTTATCCCTTCCAGCTGCAACCCATCTCTAGGGAACACCCATACGCTCTCATTCACACACATACACTACGAACAATTTTAGTTTACCCAATTCACATGCGGTATGCATGTCTTTGGACTTGAGTGGGAAATTCTTGAGATTCTTTTCTATTTTCAAAAATCAAAAATTTTATGTTCAATCAACCTAAATTTGTAAAAAGTTAACTTGAAACTTAATTGATTTGTGTTGGGACAACAAAGGAATTGTGTGGAAACCATTTTTTTTTTACAGAGTAATAATAATAATATTAATCTCACACATTTTTGACATTAAAAACTTTGTCATTAAACAAACAGGAGTACAATGATTTTGCTTGGTTGCACCCTAAAAACTGCTGGGTTTTCATAACCTAAAATTGGGTCAAAAATGGACAAACCCAACCCTTGTGAGTAAAAGTGTCATTTAAACTGAATAGAGAAAATGTACCAATTTCTTTGTCCATATTTAACCCAACAATCGGTTCCTACAACCCAGCAGTTTTTAGGGTGTGAATATTAATTTATCCCAATTTTATAAAATAACAATTCTTTGGTTCCAAGCTAATCAAAATTAAAATCAAAAAATTGAATACATGGAACCGTCAACATTTCAAATGCACTTTCGTGGGAAACATGCTATTAATTCTTAAAATGATTTGTAAAAGCACAGTTCATCTAAGAACTCATCACAGAAATGAAGCAAATTTGCCTTTGTTTTTAAGCATGTTGCCTTTTTTGTGAGACTTCTTCTCTGTGGCCATATCATTAAGTCAGTGTTGACCTTCATGTGATGTACAGTATGATTTACAGGTGACCCAGATCATATATTCCAGTGTCTGTGAGCAGGGCTGCTTTGTTCCATGTGGGGGCTTGTTTTTAAATTTAAAAATAACTACAGGGGTGAGTGGTTTCCATCCCCGTGTCTCTTGCTGTCTCTGACTTTAAGACTGAGTGTTGGTGGAAAATGAAAGAAAAAAGATTAAAGTGAGAGAAAAGTCCCCAAATCTTTTTAGACAAGTCAGATTTGACATCATATCTGCATACGAGATATGACATTTCTCGAATTATTATTATTTACGAAGCGTCTCCTACATCATTACATTAAATAATCCCTGAAAGCGTATCAATATTGTTTTCAGTTTGACTCAATGGTAATGTTTTAGACTGTGTGAATCATCTCTGCTTTGTGAGTATATTTCTCACAGCGACAGATGTCAGAGTGAAAGTACAGTCAAATTAGCAAAGCGCGCCAACAATATTGAACTAAACTGACACTTTCAACACTTTTTGTTCCAATTAATGTATTTGAAACTACATTTTACAAATTAGATTTTTTAAATGCAAACTTACTTAAAAAAAAAAAAAAAAAAAATATATATATATATATAATTCATTCATTTATTTCTGTATTCATGAAAAACCTAAGAACTTTACACCACTAAGTCCTTTTCCTGGTCTTTAAAGTGAATTATCTTAACATAAACAAAGGCTGAGAAAAATGTTCATTTATGATGGAAATTTCAGACGGCACTTAGAGGTTTTTGCATCTAAACTCTTCATATATAATATATAGTTGAAGTCAGAATTATTAGCCCCCTAAATTATTATGCCCCCTGTTTATTTTTCCCCCAATTCCTGTTTAACAGAGAGATTTTTTCAACATAACGGAGATATTTCTAAACATAATAGTTTTAATAACTGATTTATTTGATCTTTGCCATGATGACAGTGAATAATATTTTACTAGATATGTTTCAAGACACTTCTATACAGCTTAAAGTGACATTTAAAGGCTTAACTAGGTTAATTAGGTTAACTAGGCAGGTTAGGGTAATTAGGCAAGTTACTGTATAGCGATGGTTTGTTCTGTAGTCTATGGAAAAAAAATAGCTTAAAGGGGCTAATAATTTTGACCTTAAAATGTTTTTAAAAAAATTTAAAACAGCTTTTATTCTAGCCGAAATAAAACAAATAAGACTTGCTCCAGAAGAGAAAAAAATATTATCAGACATACTGTGAAAATTTCCTTGCTCTGTTCAACATCATTTGGGAAATTTAAAAAAACATTGAAAACATTTCAATGGGGGGCTAATAATTCTGACTTCAACTGTGTGTATTGTATATTGTGTAATATATATTGTTTGATTCAGTATATATTGTATTTAGTGTATATACAATATATATTGCATATATAATATATCAATATATATTGTTTGATTTAGTACAAAGTAAACATTACAGGATAAAATCACAAAAAAAAGTACAGTACATAATGACCTGTTTCATTTCTTTAACTTTTTACTGCGTACAACATTATCCTTCTTTGTAAAAAGCCGAGAACAATGTAAACCTATTTCTAAAAACGTTTTAAAGATCAGCAGGTCCTATAATGAACATTTTAAGTGAAATTCTTTCGCAGAGTGAAGTCTTGTCCTCAGGTTTTGGCTTGTACTTTTGCCTGAGGTTGGTTTTGAACTGTCAAACAGGGCAAGACGTATTGGCTGTTTGCGTACATATTCGTGCCTAAAGAACATACTTGTTGTATGAGTGCAGTTTATTATGCTTATTGACAGTGCCAAGAAATCTCACTTAATCATATGTCAGTATTTCTTTGTGATGCTATAATAGATTTAGCACAAGAGAAAGACTAAACAGTCCATATATTGTGTAAAACTCCAATTCCAAAAGACTAATAGTACATTCCAGCATAAACCGACAATACAGGGCTTACATTTCAGTGCATTTTGCTGTGTCTAATTGCTGGTTTACATCCTAATGTGAAACAAATCTTTTAAAACTTCACAAAAATGAGGAAAAAACAAACGAATGTGAATTAGACATATTTCCATCACATTTTTAGAGCGTCTGACTGTAGTATTGGTAACCTAGCAACCAATAGTAAATAATGCATGTATAGAGTCATAGAGGTGTATTGGTCGCTTCAGTACGTCAAGAGTTTATTTAGCAAATGTGTTTCCATCTCCCATTATTCACATTAACCCATTTTGTACTACCTCAAGTGAGCATAAATAACCTTTTTTGGCAAATTAAGGGATTTTTATTCTAAATTTGTCATTTCCATCACTCGTTTCTCATGTAATACTTCAAAATGGATATTTACACATGGGTGATGTGATCAAATCACATGTAAAAATTAAGATTTATACAGCTTTACTTCGGCTTTATCTCTTCTTTATCAGTGCTCGGCATAGTGAAATAATCTGCACCCTTCAAAGTTAC
Source organism: Danio kyathit (assembly GCA_903798195.1). Classification (NCBI taxonomy): domain Eukaryota; kingdom Metazoa; phylum Chordata; class Actinopteri; order Cypriniformes; family Danionidae; genus Danio; species Danio kyathit. Next base: position 17,613,903 of record LR812533.1, on the reverse strand, counting down.
ATGAGTGTGTGAGTGTTATAAATCAGTGGTTTCAAAAATGGCGTCGTGGGACTGGGGTGGGGGGTTGGGTTTGGGAGGGATGGGTCACTTGATGATTTCCAAAAATCAAATAAAGTTTATTAAACTATTAGAATTGCCATATTTATCTATAACCTACAGAAGAAGAAAAAATAGTAGTTAATAGTTTCATAAAAAAACAACAACATGCAAATAAAAAGCCATCAGCCTTTTGATTATTTTGCGACCCCTGGGGTGATTACATTATATTAAAGAGACTGCACATTGATTTTATGGCACCAGGTTAAACTTTCTGACAACTCTACGGCACTCGTGAACATTAAAATTAAATACAGGCCACAACTGAACATGGAGGATGGTCTCTAAGTGGTGTTCTTCAAAATTAAATGATGAATAGACTTGGGCCTATTGGTGTGTGTGCGCTTTTGTGAACAAGGTTTATATTTTTATAACCACCTTAGAGGATATTGGAGCTTGTGAGTTACTAGCTACTGTATGTTTCCATCCTAAAATGTGAATAAATTTTATGCATAAAACTGGATTATCACATAAAAGATGTGCGAATAAAGCAGCATTTCCATCCAACGAGTCAAACCGAACAAAATCATCAATTCCTGAATATTGGCGGCAAATATCAACAGTAAAAACGGAATTTGCTGTGGTAGGAGAAGCTGCATGAATCTTTTTTTCATTTAATAAACGGCTTGCACCTCAGAAGGCAATCCTGACACGCAGTGAACGCGTGGTGTTGTTTGAGGGCGTGAGACGCGGAGCACAGACACTCTTGATTCTGGAGGTCATTAATAATATACTAACACTAATACTGAAATGGTTAAGGCATTTTAGAATGACTAAAACAACATTTCCGATGTTTTACGGTGTGCTCAGCCTGCTGGTTTGTTCATTCACACACATTTTTATCATCACATGATCTCTTATAACAAAATCACATGACCTTTTTTATGTGCATAGTGGAATTTGTTCAGTAAAAGTGTTTCCATCGTAGTTAATGCACATCTTTTCTCATCGAATAAAAAGTTGATCCTACTCAGTTATGCGTACTTTCAAAATTTATGCACATCTTGGCATTTCCATCAACCGTTTTTTATGCACATGTCCAAAAGTTTTGGGAAACCCTGCAATAAATAACTTGAAAATGCACAACTTAAAAAACAAACAAAAAAAAAATTTTTTTCTCAGTTTGTTTGTCAACAATGTTTTGTATTTTGTCAAATATAGAAGAAAATCATAAAAAATTGTGGTGCTGGCTAGGCAACATAAAAAAGGCTTTAATGTATTTTGGCTATTTACCATTGTTTCTTACTGCCTTCAAATGAAGACATAAAACACATCTGTATAGCTGTGTCTTTCCTCAATGAGCACTATGCTACTCCCGACAAACTGCACTATTTAAGTCTTTCTTTCAGTTTTTTTTTCCAATCATTTAAAACCTATTTTAATCTATTTTAATCACTTTTATTTTTTAATGTTTTTATTCCTTATAATGGTATTTTATGTTTCTTTTATTCTTGTTTATGTAAAACACTTTGAATTACCACTGTGTATGAAATGTGCTATATAAATACACTTGTCTTGCCTATTCACACAGACCAGGGCTATAAATGTGGTGTGTGCACAAAACGGAGATGGAAATGAGCATACGCCACTTCCCATGCAAAACTTGTCATGTGATCTATAAAAATACAATCTTGACCTGAGAAGTAAGTTCTAGGTAAACATATTTAACTTAAATATTGACTAAATTGAATCACTTTCATCATCATATGAGCCATAATCATCAATAAACAAATTAGAATTTGTTCTGGCATAAGTTCACTTTTGGGAGGATAATAAACAAGGCATCAGAGCTGTAAAGAAATGAGAATTGTATTAATAGCATAAGGTTTATTTCAACAGAGCATTAGCATGCTAGTTGATGGGTTTAATTAGCGTTACTCCATACAACATAACTTTATACATTCATTCATTCATTTTCTTTTCGGTTTAGTCACTTTATTAATCAGGGGTTTTCACAGCGGAATGAACTGCCAACTTATCCAGCACATGTTTTACGCAGCGGATGCCCTTCCAGCCGCAACCCAACATTAGGAAACACCCACACATTCTTGCATACACTCACATACACTATGGCGAATGTAGCTTATTTAATTCACCTGCATCGCATGTCTTTGGACTGTGGGGGAAGCCGGAGCACCCAGAGAAAACCCACGCGAATACGGTCAGAACATGCAAACTCCACACAGAAATGCCAACTGACCCAGCCGGGGCTCGAACCAGCGACCTCGTTTATGTTTAATAGAGCAATAATTTTTTCAACAGTATTTGCTATTTTTTCTTTTAGAAAAAATTGTATTTGTTTTATTTTGGCTAGAATGAAAACAGTTTTAATTTTTTAAAAACCATTTTAAGGTCAATATTATTTGCCCTCTTAAGCATTTTTTTGATTGTCTACAGAACAAAGCACCATTTTACTATGACTTGCCTAATTACCCTAACTTGCCTAACTAACATAATTAACCTAGTTAAGCCCTTAAGTTGCACTTTAAGCTGAATACTAGTATCTTGAAAAATGTCTTGTAAAATATTATGTTCTGTCATCATGACAAATATAAAAGAAATCAGTTATTAGAAATTAGCTAATAAAACAATTGGGCTCTTTTTAACGATCTAGGTGGAAAGTCTAAAGCACATAGCGCAAAAGCATTAAGGGCATGTCCGAATCCACTTTTGCTATTTTAAGGATGGAAAAATGTGCTCTGCGTCCCTGCGCATGGTCTAATGCTGCGTTCACACCAGACGCGAAACGCGCGGATAAATCGTGCTATTCGCGCGTAAATAGACGCGTGAACATTTAAGTTTACTCGCTTCATTCGCGCATCAAACCCGCTTCATTCGCACGTAAAATTCACTTCAGAACAGACGCGGATTCGTGTCATGGGCAGGGCTTCTGTCATGCCCGGTGGCTGTAGCTTCATTGCTAAATGGCTAACATGGATTTTATTGATAAAATAACTGTGTTTATGTGCTTTATGAAGGCTGTAAAACTGCGTCGATACGTTTGGAGCAGTGTCTGAGTCCACTAGATACTTTCAGAGGTGCACCCAGCTCTGTGAGCTCATAAACTTCTCCAGAAACTTAACCTGGATGACGGAGGCTTCCAGCGGTGCTTCTGACTGAGCCAAGCCCAGTTTGATGAACTGCTGTCGGTGTCGGCTAGAGGATTTTCCCTGGGACACCAACAACAGGTGCTACGTCACAATCACACCCCCACAAGGGCAAGCTTCTGATTGGTTAACGTGGCGTGAATGTCCGCAGAAGTTCAGAATTTTGAACTCGAGCGATTCGCACGATTTGCTCGTCAAACGTGCAAACCGCTCAAATCGCCATTCGCCGCGCCATTCGCGCCGCAGGATGCCTATTCGCATGTTTGCATTGACTTAACATGTAAATCACTCGCGCTTGACGCTTCTTCCGCGTCTGGTGTGAACGCAGCATAACAGGCTTGCACTCAAGTTGAGTTTTAGGTGTGTTTTGAGCATAACTTGCATTAAACCAATCTCATCTCCCATTCCCTTTAAGAGTCAGTTACGTCGTGGCAATGGCAGATTTGTTATTTACATGGCGGACTTTGTAAGTGGAAAAGCTGAACACTTCACTAGCGAGAAAACAGTTGAACAGAACATCTTCAGTGCGAGGATAAGGACTTTCTTTGTCTCTTTACTTTACTTTTACTCTTTACTCCTTTCGTGGATAAGGAAATGGTGAAAACTCACTCCACTGAAGACATCCATTAGCCTACATATTTAGTTTTGTTTTATTAAGCGCAAAGATTTGTTTCAAAACTATTTCCAAATTCAGTTTTAATTTCCAGCAAACGTATAAATGAACAATAATAATGAAGTGTGGTCAAAAAACTGAGTTACATCCAAACACACGTCCTATTTTTATGCCCCATATGGTGATGCAGACGTCTTCAAAACCCGACAGGTGGCCAAATCTAAACTTGTTTTTATTAAAACAAATATAAATATGCATATAATAAATAATAATACTACTAATAATAACATTATACAAATGCAAATTGCCATGGATAAAACTGAAAAAAAGCCTCCCGAGGTGAAGGCATGGAGATAGCAGTTTTTATATTTATGTGAAAAATAATAGTTTTTGTACATTTTAATTCTTTAATTTTTTTTTATATGTAAAGATATTTGTGTATTGCTGTACATACTGTGTGTATTAAGCAATGTGTAAGCATTTGGACCCGCATAAGCGCATAACTAATGAGCTCTGTGCTGGACTTTAGACCATTTTAGTTGGTCAATGGCGCAGTCTATTTCAGTTCCTCAAAATAGCAACGCACTAACAATGTGCCTTAACACACCTCCTTTACAGTCCAGAACACCCATAAGTTTGTGAAAATTAAGGTTGTGCTGGTCTGAAAATAGCAACAATTTGTGCCAAACACCTCTTGTGCCTTATTGCGCCAGGTGTATGATATGGCCCATTATGTTCTTCCAAATATGTTCTTCTTTCCGTTTAACAGAAATTGGGGAAAAAAATATACAGGGGGGCTAATAATTCTGACTTAAATTGTACATAAATCTATCCACTAATTAAATATCCTGGTTAAGTTGAAACCTCTTCATTTCCATCATTGTCTGACTCTGTCTTAAATGTAAAAAATTAATCCACTACTGGTCACTTCTGTCATTTTGGCTGTAAGATATTTACATGTTTTGTTGTTTCTGGAGTGTCAGAATTACAGTTCCGCATTTTTTTCAAGAAAGCAGCAGCTCATTTGCATTTAAAGACACATGATGCAAATAAACTGCATTTTTGCTCACACCCAAATAGTAGACTACAAAAATAAACACATTTGACAAGTTATAATAATAAATGATCTGTGAGGTACTTTGAGCTGAAACTTGACAGACACATTCTGAGGACAGCAGCTATTTATTTTACCTAACATGTCCCCTTTAAGGCAGTGAGTTTGCAGGAAGCCAGGCAGTAAAACATCTCTCCGGCTGTATTGTTCAAACTCAAGCATATTTGAGATTCCCCTGAGTGGAAAAGTCTCCTAAGGAAAATAAATCAGGGGAGCGTGAGCTGTGTTTTAACGCTGTTTTAACTCAACTCTTTAGCGAGGCGTGTGCTGTTGACGTTGGATCAAGTTTTGTCATTACAGGTGCTGCAGGTTGTACGCTGTATTTAACTGTCAAGTGGTAAAAGCGTAGTATATTTTACCCCACAAGGTTTAGCGAGGGCGTTGTAGCGTGAGACTTCCATCGCATGCGCATTCCAGACAGCCAATTCACATTGTTTTCTCTACAAATATCCAAACCGTCAAGTCCAGGAGGTCTACATTATATACACGAGGTTTGAGAATGTGTTTTTAATGTTTTTTATTCAGCAAGGGCACATTATATTGATCAAAGGTGACATCAAAAACATTTATGATGTTTAAAATGCCCCAATATATTAGGGTTATAAAAAAATTTTGATTCATCAGAATCCAGAAAAAAATGGAAAACAGTTTACACACTGCAAAAATAAAGATTGTACTTGGTATTTGTGTCTTGTTTTTCTATATATATATATATATGTGTGTGTGTGTGTGTGTGTGTGTGTGTGTTTCTTTGTGTGTGTGTGCATACTGAGAAAATGACAGCAATAAATAAAATGTAAATATATTCAAATAATAGACAAATATTTTATAAACGCAACTTCAGGCCCTAATTATAATCCAAGTTTCTGTAAAAAATGTCACAGTTCTTAAGGAGACAAGACAAAATTATAATAATAAAAATTCAACACCCTTTTAGTATATACATTTTTTGTCTATTTCAATGGACATCCGTCAAAACAGTTACTTCCTGAACATTATACCAACATAAAATACAAAAAAAAAAAACATACATGATTGCTGGTATAATCTTGAAATTTATTTTCAAAATCACAAACATTAAGATTGTAACAATTTTACTTTAGTTTTGAGGTTTTTGTTGTTTAGATTGCACCTCGTTTACAACAAACTTTATCTTCATCTTCCTCATCACTCCACATAATGTCCACATCTGAGATATTTCCATCTGTTATATGTTCAAGATCTTCAAGATCTGTATATTCTGCATATAAAAATTTTTTCAGCAATGAATTAGTACATCCATATAGTTATTCATATAAAAAAAAGTTCAACCAGCATTACTGAAGATTTAATTTCAGTAACAGATCTTGAACGCATTGTACATCCTAATAAACAGACATTTTTCAAAAAATCCTGATCTAAAGCTTGCAATCTTATAAAAGATTTTAAACTTTATTTAGTAAGTCTAATGCCTCTTTTTACATACAATCTATGAAATATTAGCAAACATATCAATAAGTCTGAATAAAAACATTGTAAATTTGGCTTATGTTGGTGTCTGCACTTTAAAAAAAAGGTACACGGTGGTACAAATAAGTTTCTTGAGGAACAGTTTGTACCTTTGTAAAAATTGTACTTTATATGGTACAGAAAAGACCTCTTATGATACTGTACCTTGTATCTTTTATGGTACAAGTGAAATGAAGGTACACAATTGTTCTCATATAAAAGGTACAAAAGTGTCGGACAACTCTTTATTGCAATACCTATGAAAATAAATATGACCAGGAAAAGCAAAGTGATTTTATGAATAATTTCCATATTAAAACAAGAATCATCATTTAAAAGTATGTTTAATGAAACTTCTAAACATTAATTATTAAGTTCTATAATACAATAGTACAAAACAACTGGTAAAACATAAAACTATAGGTATTGTAAACTAAACATTCAAGGCATTTTAAATAAATGTTTGGTAAACATTTTATGACAGTTAAGATACAAAGTGTCTTGTCACTGTAGTCGTACCTTTATGGATCAGATTTGTACCCTTGATGAAGGTACAATATTGTATCTGCAGGTTTTAAAACCCAATGATACATTTTGGTTTCCCATGGTACAAATAATGTCCTTAAAGGTACAATTCTGTTCCATAAAAAGGTACTGCCAAAGTGACAAGGGTGCCGTTTTTTTGAGTGTGGAGTGAAGTGATGCCATGCTGTTTTTCAGTGTAGTGTTTTTTTCTTTTCAAATTACAACATGCCGAGCCTTACAGCCATTTGACTAGATGACAATTGTCCACTCATGGACTGCAGGCTTTAAATTAGATAGAATGCTCAGGAACCACAAAAAACATGAGCTGACATGTGATGTCTATTGTAATGGACACAGAGTCCGAAGAGGATAATCAGTATAATATTATTTAATAAAATACTATTTCATAATTTGGTAACATATGAGATTATTAGTATTACTTAAAAATAATGAATGATTAATAAAGCATGTATAAATCTTATTTAATGTTACTATAATTTTAACATTTAAATACAAAATGAAAATTTTTTTTTCGTGTATCTGTACATGGGCCTGTGATCATTGAAGATACAATGATACAGCAAGTTACATCTTACAGATACTTGGGTTCTATATGGACAGTGTTTGTTTTGTTGGAGAACACACATTGACAGCTTGTGAACACAATTACAACAGAGGCTTGATTTTTTAAGAAGGCTGAGATTATACGGGGTGGGTAGCAATATTTTGCTTGTTTTTTACCGAGGTACGTTTGAAAGTCTTATTCGCTATGGGATCACAGTCTGGTTTGGAAACCTCTCTGTTCAATTGAAAATTAAAAAATTGGTTCATATTCAAAAAACCAACCCAAGCTCATCCTAAAAAACGTACCTCCTGGGACATGTTTCACGGTCTCCAGAAAGGTACGTTTTTTTGCAGTTTTTGTTATCTCAACTCAAACTCAAATCCTGTTGTCATGGTTAACTCTTCTCTGCGTCTCAAGTCCGGCGTCGTACATGGCGAGCTAATGGGACAAACAGAGAGAAAGCTGTACATATGGGGGTAAGCGGTCAGCTGGTAAACGCGAAAAGGACTGGCGTCATACCACCCCGTAGCGTTTGTTTTAAAAATGAAATGCAGCCATACGTACCTCTGGCTACATAATCTGCAGACTCCAGAAATGTATATAGGGCTACGTTTTCAGAATGAGCCTATTTTGCAATAAACAGCCATGAAAATCAAAGGAATAAAACAATACAAGCTCGTACAGACTCTATATGAACAGGCGGTCTTGAGAATTACAATAAATATTAGTGCTGATTCCAAACACCCTCTTTTCAGTAAATATCAGCTGTTACCATCAGGAAAAAGACTGAGAATGCCAATGTGTAAAACCAATAGATTGAAGCTTTCGTTTGTTCCTACCTCGATAAACCTGTTGAACTCTACCAAGAACAATGCACTTGTAGTATATCAGCACCTGACTGTGTTTCTATGCTTTATATATTTTATATTTGTATATTTATACTGTATATGGTCTCATTTTGTAAACAATGTATGTTTTTAATCAACCCAGGCTCATTCTTAAAACGTACCTCTATATACATTTCTGAAGACTGCAAATTACGTCCTAGGAGCTATGTTTTTTTGCATTTTTTGTTTTCACGAATCACGAGAGGCCGATGTGTACACTTTTTAAGATCTCAAATTTCTCTTGCGAGTGCTGCTGTTGACTGACTGTTTGACTGACTGAATGACCAACCAATCAACTGACCCTAAACCCAACCAATTTTATTGATTGACCCGCCCACCCACTTCCCTAAACCCAACCAACAATTTTCAAAAGCAATGTAAAAAAAGAAAAGCCCTCATCTGATTTTTACCACGTTTTCAGACTTTACCACATTCTCACCCTGTTATTTACTTGTTTATTTTATTTTTTGGATTCTGTTTTAGTCTTACCTGCTTTCTGGAACTGTTTTTCACTGGACTTGAACCAATTATCATGGTCAACTCCTCTCTGCAACTCAAGTCCACCAACGTACATGGCAAGCTAACGGGACAAACTAGTTACAGCAGGAAAGCTGTTCATACAGAGGTAAGCGGTCAGCTGGTTACCGCGAGAAGGAATGGCGTCATACCGCCCGGGACCGTTGGTTAAAAAAATGAAATGCAGCCATACATACCTCTGGCTACATAATTTGCGGTCTCTAGAAATGTATATAGCAGGGCTATTCAATTGGCGGCCCGCGGGCCAAACCCGGCCCCTGAGGCAATTTGTTCTGGCCCACCAAATAGTGTGACCAAGACATCAAGAATAAATATAGTTCAGTCAAAAAACGGCCGCTATAGTTATGAAGTGACGTGCGTCTGTTCAATACAGCATGAGCTGCGCAGAGCGTGAGTCACCTGACAGTGGCGAGAGCAGCCGAATACATTTGAATATGTTTGTAGAAATGTTTTTTTGTACAATGCACTGATATCGTTATTAGGGATGCAACGATTAACCGATTTCACCATTAACTGCGCTTTAATTCGTCATGGTTAATTAATCGTAAAGGCTTCTCTAAGCCGCATTTCTGCATTTCTGCATTTCTGTTCTGCCGCACGAAACGAAACTGCTGAACAAAGTTACGCCAAGTTGCCAACTGTGCGCTAGTTTAAAGTTCCGAGCTTGTCCACCGAAGCTAATACGCACGCACACTGTAATAACTATAGCCGCGGGCATTCCCATATCACGTCTTTCCTGCGTGCAAGTTTGTTATGTCGTAAGAATATATGCCAATATGCGGGCGCAAGCGGAGCAACACGCTCGCGGCTGTCAGGGCGCACGCAGTAGAAAACATCTCATGCTGTAGCGGTGAGAGTTGTGCTTAGCTTTCAGTGCAATGTAAACAAAAGACATGTTAGACGAACTATTATTAAAATGATTATGTATGTATGAACGCAGATGATAACAACAGTTAATCTAAATATTGGCGCCGACCTTCATAACAATTATTATTATATTATTTTCTCCCTTCCCTCTCTATAAACACACACATAATTAAATTGTGTAGCCCTATAAGCACAGAAAAACCTTCAGCATAAAAACTATTACTAATGAAAATGCCTTTTAAAGGTTTTTTAATATTAGTTAGGGATGTCCAGATCTAAATCTAGCTAATATAAAGCTTAAATTTACATTAGACATGATAACTGTGAAACCCTGATTATTCTTCACACTATATAATCGTACAACCAAAATCTATAATTGCTGCATCCATAATTGTTATGCAGTTCAAAACATAACATATGAACGTATCTGAATGTAGAAGAAGCCTACTTAAGCAATACACTGATTTTGTTGTGCTGTGAAATACAACATTTGAATGTTTGTTAAAAAAACTTATTGTCCAATGCAGTGATATTATATAGTTTCAAAATACAATATATATTAACATTTTAATGTAGACAAATACAACGTGGGTGTCAAAAGGAGCAAAAATACATAATTGGCTCTTAAATGCAGTTGTGTCATCATTTATATTGCAAGTCATGTCTTTCCGGCCCTTCGTTTGGGATGCTTTTCATGAACTGGCCCCCGTGACAAACTAATTGAATAGCCCTGGTATGTAGGGTTATGTTTTCAGAATGAGCCTATGGAATTTTTAATTGTTTAATTGTTCGTCTTATTTAATTCATTGTCTGCTTAGAGCAATGTTGTAGCACTTTTTTGCCCAAGACAAATGTCCTCTCTGGGAAAAATAAAATTTATCCTATCCTATCCTGAATTGACATAGTTCACATGATCCATACAACATCTGGTTTATTCTAACAATAAAAAGTGAATCACTATATGCAAATGTGTTACATTTGTTACTACATTTACTACAATGTTACTACATTTTTTGACATTCAAAAACATTCAGGTAACAGCTTACAATTTTTAATGCAGTTTATTATAAAATAATTTTACTACATTTTATAAAAAACTGCATTAAATACCCACACAGCAAAAATTCCAGTGTTAAATATACAGTGTGATTTTTTTGGTGTTGTTCAGTGTAAAATCGGAGTACATTTTAATCCACGAGTGTGCAAGAGCGTGTATTTAATAGTTTTTTTTTTTCAGTGTTAAACTTTTAACCCAATATGCAGTGTATTTCACACTAGTGATGGGAAGTCCAGTTTTTTTTTACTCAAACCGGTTCTTTCAGACAAACAGTGATCAAACCAGTATGTTTTACTTAAACTTGAAACATGTCTTGTTGCATTTTAAAACGCAAAGAGTTGAACGTATTGAAATTATTTCTGAAAAGATTAATAAACATTTAATAAATTAAAACTATTTTCAACATATTTTATAACTGTTTTCTGTCACACACATTAATTGATAATATAGGAAAAAAGGTAATATATTAACACTTTGAAGGGTAACACACACTCCAGTTCGATGTAAGAATAATTTGAACTCTGAGAGTAATGTACACATTTCACACTGTAGAAAGTGTTATTTAACTCCAAAATGGAGGGAGTCATATGTACACCCAAGGAGTGTTAAAATAAACTCAAATTGAGTTAAATGTACACTGATTTTTTTTGCTGTGCAGGTGTTACCCAGATTTCTTGAATAAATGTAGCCTTAGTGAATAAAAACTTTTTCAAAGTCTAAAATATGAATTTAAACTTACATCAATTCCAATTTACTCAAACTGTTGAACATCGATGATAAAGCAACACTTATTATGATGCATGACAAACATTGAATTATGGAATTTCAGCAACACTGAGGATGATTTTTAACATTTTTAAAATGCATTTACACCCTCATTTACACTGGCAGAAAGTGGAGGATTCAAAAGAATTTGCGCAGAGGCGTTAAAATCCGTTACAGGAAGTTAAAAAGACGCTACAATGCATCAAAGACTGTCTTTCACAACAACATAATTGTATGACTACGGTAGATGTTGTCTTAGTTTGAACATCTCATATCAAAATGCACATGTTTACTGTTTAGAGGACAGAAAAAAACCCTGGCTGTCAATTGTGCAAACAAGCATCTCCATTTAAGTGCATAGACGCAGGTGTGTGGAGGAAACCGCACACACACACACACACACACACACACACACACACACACATGCACGCACACAGCTTAGTGCTAGTGACAACCCTTGAATAAAGAAATGTCTCATTTGGAGTTGTGACAGTTATGTTTGGCTGAGAAATAGAGGCTGGCAGCTGTGGCACGTCATATATGGCACATTTTGTGGTTAATGTCGCCTCGTTCTGTTTTTGTCATTTCAAGAGCAAATGTGAAAATTGAAGTACATACAGTACTTGCAGGAAATGATTACTGCTATTTGCATATACTTTCCCCCTCTCAGTATTGTTTGTTATGGAGTTCAGTTATACATATGTATGTGCTTTTGTACAGCAACAGAAGAATTTACTAGTACATTGCATTAGTAATTAATGATATATGTTTGTTTTGTACTGTAAACTACTGATGACGTTTCTTACAAATTTAAAAACTGGTAATTTAAAGCATTTTCTTTTGCATAAGTTTAAAAAAGTGCCATGTTTTGTCCTAATAACATATTAGGTTATAATAAGTTTGCATAATTAAGGGCGTGGCCACTTGAGTGACAGCTAGTTCTCGCTGGTCGCCGTCACTTCACCTCAGCTGATTACGGCTGATTAGCCGCTGATCTCGGCATATTCATATTTTTGTTTTGTTTTATGTAACTTTACACAGTCAGCTGCCTTTTGGAATTATTTCCTACAATTATCAGATGATATGGCATGCTGTGTGCACTTAATTGTGCTCACTAGCCATTCACGTGGCCTCCATTTCCCAGGTGAGTGAAATTCTATACCATCTCTATGAATGTATTTGTTTTATTTAAGATAATTTATCATTTATACTGTTCTTTAGAGCTGTAATGCACTCCAGAATCTGACAGATTATTAGCTGTAGGCTCTAGAACAGTCATCTGAAGCGTTGTCATACAGTGTTCTGCCTGGACTTCATAATTAGCCTTGCATTTACTAACACAGACTATATCTGAAGTTTTTGGAAGTAATTCGCACTTTCCTCCTGTTGAAAAACGTTATAAGCACAATGCATAGTGGCTCAATGTATTACAGCAGTGTTTTTAAAAGTCTAAACACTTTATTGATGTAGTGTACAACCAAGCACATGTGGTCAGAACACAAACGAGTCGCAGGTGATGAAGTATTAAGCGTTTCTCCCATAGGAAAGCCCATCTAAGCAGAATTCCAGCATGCGTCTGTAGCTCCGCCTCTTTGCCCTTGTATGGTATGCCCAGGGTTGGTGCGATGACGCGCGAACAAAATGGCGACGGTCGGCCACGCCTTCTGGTAGGTTCTTTTGGGTTCTTCATAAACCTATGGGTGACTTTACGGATACTACGTCCATATCTTTTACAGTCTATGGTGTATATATATATATATTGTATATATATATATATATATATATATATATATATATATATATATATATATATATATATATATATATATATATATACATTTGAAGTCTGAATTATTAGCCCCCCTGTTTATTTTTCCGCCAATTACTGTTTAACGGAGAAAAGATTTTTCTAAACATAATCGTTTTAATAACTCTTTCTAATAACTGATTTATTTTATCTTTACCATGATGACAGTAAATAATATTTTACTAGATATTTTTCAAGACACTTCTATACAGCTTAAAGTGACATTTAAAGGCTTAACTAGGTTAATTCGGTTAACTAGGCAGGTTAGGGTAATTGGGCAAGTTACTGTATGACGATGGTTTGTTCTGTAGACTATCAAAAAAAAAAAAAAACAAAAAAAAAAAAAAAAAAAAAAAAAAAAACCTGCTTAAAAGCTGCTTTTATTCTAGCCAAAATAAAACAAATAAGACTTTCTCCAGAAGAAAAAATAATATCAGACATACTGCATTAGAAAAATTCCCTTGCTCTGTTAAACATCATTTGGGAAATATTTAAAAAAGTATATATATAAATATATATATATATATATATATATGTAAAAAAAAAATAATAATAATAATAATTTTTTCTTTTTATCTCTCACTATTTTATTTATGTTTTTGTTTGGAACAAAGAGTTTAATAAATAATCAGGTTTAATAAATAATAATCAAGTTCACAAAATAAATAAATGTATTTTAAAGCATAAATTTAATAAATTATGAATAAAAATATTTAGTCAGGTCAGGTGGTTTCTCATTATTTACATATACACACTGTACATACATATATACACTGGCCAACTTAGTGTTGGAGGTTTAATGGCTACATTTGACCACCCTGGTGGCCAATCATCATTGATTGCACATTCCACCAGTAAGTCTGCAGTCACACTGCACTTTTTGCCTCATAGACTTCCATTCATATGCATGCGAATGCGACAGACTGGAAATGCAAGTTCGTGCGACAAGTTTCGCAGTTTGCTGTGTTGCAAAGTTCAAGCTTGATGAACTCTGACCTGTGGAATGGCATCACATGACTGTGTAGGATAAACTGAAGATCCAAACATGACCTCAGTGTACAGGAATTTAAAATATGGACCAATTGCTAGCTTTTTTTTAATTCAAATGATCTTGTTTAATCCCGCCCTTTTTCACAGTGCCATATGACAGAATTTCTCAAGCTCAAATTCTAGTGTGACCACAGCTTAAGAGCTGAGTGTGAAGGATTAATTAGCAGAGTAATAGCATTATGTGTGACATATCAGAGTTCAAAATAGGACTAATTGTTAGTGCGTGTCTCACTGGCGCACATGTGACCAAGACAGCAAGTCTTTGTGATGTATCAAGAGCCACGTTATGCATGGTAATGTCAGCGTACCACCAAGAAGGACAAACTACTTCCAACAGGAGTAACTGTGGATGCAAGAGGAAGCTGTCTGAAAGGGGATGTCTGAGTTGTAACCCTGATTGTATCCAAAAATCATAAAACCACAGCTACCACAACTGATTGTCGGGAGCTCCACAGGTTTCATTTTCATAGCCGGGCTGCTATTGCCAAACCTTTGGTCATTCGTACCAATGCCAAACATTGGTTGCAATGATCCCAGCAGCAAAAATCTTGTGTTGTGAACAATTTAAAACATGTATTGTTCTCTGATGAGTCCACCTTCACTGTCTTTCACTAATTCGAGAGAGTTACAGTGTGGAGAAGCCCCAAAGAAGCGTACCACCCAGACTGTTGCATGCCCAGAGTGAGGCATGGGGTTGGATCAGTGATGGTTTGGGCTGCAATATCATGCCATTCCCTAGGCCCAATATTTGTGCAAGACAGACACATTACTGCCAAGGACTAACAAACCATTCTGGAGGATCATGTGCACTGAATGGTTCAAATGGTATCCTAAAAGATGGTGTTGTGTATTAAGATGATAATGCACTAATACACACTGCAAGACTGGTGACAGAGGGGTTTGATGAACATGAAAGAGAAAGTTGAACATCTCCCATGGCCTGCACAGTCACCAGATTGCAATATTATTGAGCCACTTTGGGGTATTTTAGAGGAACGAGTCAGGATACATTTACCTCCGCCAGCATCACGCAGCGACCTGGCCGTTATTCTGCAAGAAGAATGACTCAATATCCCTCTGGCTACTGTGCAGGACTTTTATATGTCATTCGCAAGACCAATAGATGCTGTATTGGCCACAAAAGGAGGCCCTACACCATAGTAATGAATGGTCTAAAACCAGGCATATCAGTTTTATTGTCTCTAACCCCTACACACACACACACACACACACATACATATACATAAATACATGTGCTCTAAATTACAATATTTGTATGTGAACTTTGAATAAATGCTGACTAAAATCTTATTTTAATAAATAAAACTGTTTAATAAAACTAATAATAATAATAAATGCACCAAACATATATTGTCTATATTCACTGAGAAATGGATCAAAATGTTAGTTTTCAAAAAAGGGTGTACTCATTTATGCTGAGTACTGTATATAGTCTACATTTCATGCATCTTTGACCTTTGCATATAGCATGATTTTAATGCCTGACGATTTCTCATTCTTTTATTAGACTAAAATATTTTTATTTATGATTTCGTACATTATTTCTTTAAAATCCATTATTAAATAATTCATCATTAATTAAAATTCATTAATTCATTAATTAATTTTGTAAGCCTGATGCAAGTTTATTAAACTGTGCTTATTTATTAAACTCTTTGGTATAACAATAAATAAATAAATAAATAAATAAATACAACACTTCATGAACACATGGTGAGCGATAAAAGGAAACAATATATTTTTATTTTTTCTTCCACTGAATGACTTTTTCCTACTGAATGGTTCTCCTTTGGAGATAAACATCGGGTAAGGAACAAAACCAGCAGTTTTACGTTTCATTTGAGCCACATTGTTTGTTTAGTGAATATCCACGTGGTTTACTAGCACACCTGTAGCTTCCAGTGAGTGTGCCCACATTACCGTAAAGAAGGAGGAAAACAGCAGCAGCAGCAGCTGAGATGATGAATTCACATGTGAAACCTCTGACCTCTGCGATCCTGACACACTTCAAACCCTTCAACCACACACGCTGGGAATAATTAATAAACAGAGAAAGGCGAGGTGTGAGTCACACACGCAAAACTTAACCCTTTGAGCTCTTCCTGGCAGCTGTTCAAGGGTAAAGCCCTACAAGGCTGCTGATATTTCCTTCACGAGCTCGACATGGACAGATGAGGAAACACACTTTTCGGTAAGATGGGAAACCACTGCACTATATCTACTTGATCTACAGTCATGACTGATTCATGTGTGTTTGTGTGTAAAAGTGTATAATAAAGCAGAGTTCATATTCATACCTTTTTTTCTAGGTCTCTTAGAAGTGGAACTGCAGCGATAGCACCATCTTGTGGCTCCAGAAGCAAAAATCAATCGTTTTTATACATAGAAATATATATATATATATATATATATATATATATATATATATATATATATATATATATATATATATATATATATATAAAATTGTAGGCAACCAACATAAATAAATAAATAAATACACGTACTGACAATAATAGCAGATATTTCAAGCATCAAGTGACATCAAAGTAATAATGGTTAAAGAGTTATCAGTTTACCACATTTATCATAATTTTCTAGACAGTGTAAAATTGTTTAAAATATGTATAACAATAGTACTAATACGATTATATTTATTATTATAGCATTATTGTTATAGTATAGTAGTAATATCATTTTTATAACATTTGTTGTAATATAATTAATTATTAATTACTTATTAATTAATTTGTTGTATTGTAATTAATTATTACTTTTAAATGATATATGGGAGATAAATTTATGTAATGACTACTGAAAATTCAGTTTTACAGGAATACAGCATTTTAAAAATAATATGAAAGGGCACCCATGACGTTAAAAATAAGATCTTTTTTTGAGGCCCACCGTAACTTGAGGTAGGAGTGTGATATCCCCGCCCACTGATTTGATTAACAGCCGCATATTAACATGCCTCCGTAGTATTGCGTATAATCATATCAATAAGAAAGGATGTGTGCAAAGCAACTTGGAATTTAAACGATCATCAATCATCATCAAATGTGATCTAGAATGAGTTTCACAAATTTTAAGTTTTTAAAACAGTGCATGTTTGTAATGAATTACATCGATTTTACCATCTTTATCACAGCAGCCACAAGTCAGTACAATTTTAAAAGACGATGCGTCAATCCCAGTTTGTGGACGTTAAATCATGTTTATTTCGTACATTAACATAATGGATACCCATATAGCAGTGGATATTAATGTGTATCCTGTCGCATTTGTCGTGCAAAAACAGTGCAAAGTTAAACACGCACGCTGTGTGTGTGCATGAACTTTGTAACAACATTGTGTGTGACTCATCATTGCAGAAAGGCTTGAATTAACTCCACAACAAATACATCAAATAATCATTGGGAAAGTTCTTACTTTAGTATTTCTCACAAAAGTTAGATGAGATATGCTTCCTTCATTTCTGTCACTGTGCTGTTTATCTGACGCAGCAGGAGATTGAGGCACACTCTTATGCCTAGTTCACACTACAGGATTTTAAGCCCGATTTGGAAGTTAACGAGCTCGCCGACAGATCGCGCTGTGATCGCAGAAAGCACACAAAATCAAGTCATGTAGTGTGAACTGCACAGCGATCCGCCGATGTTTAAAATCCTGTAGTGTGAACTAGGCTTTACAGGCACATGGGAATGGTGGGTGGGGAGAACTAGCATTAAAGACACAGGCCACAAAAACAGCTACATTGTGTTCAAAGCAGAAAATACAATATTCTGAAAGTTATAATAAATAATGTGATGGGTGTTTTGGGCTGCAACTTTACAGACACATTCTGAAGACACAAAAGACTTAAAAAGGGGGAAAATAAGGGACCGTTTAAATAGAAAACCTGGCATGGATCTAATGTTTGTATTGTATTTTTATTAGATTTTTGTTTTAATTTACTCTTGATTAAATAAATGCAAGCTGGTGAGTCTAAAAAAAAGTTCTAAAATATAATTTTCAACATTTTTAAAATAAAATTTCTTTACTTTTTGTTTTATTTTCTGTATTTATTATCAATTAAAACACACAAATACGAGACAAACACCTCCTTAATCCACTGTGGCCATATTATTTTAAACAAGATACCTAAACCAAACATATCAAATACATATACATAAAACATAATACCAATGTTACTTTCTGTATCTTCCAAGCTGTACTGTAATATGCACAAATGTATCCATTTTAATATGTGCGTCATTAAAAAAAGGAAATGATAAAAAAAAAAAAAAAAGTGAAGAAACGTGTTTGAAATTCCAGAAATAAAAAAAAAGGCTCAAACAGTTATCTCAGCAGTATTTACGGACAGCGGTGCGCAACATGGTAACAGCTCAACATAAATTCCTCTGTGGCTCCTTTTAGAAAATTCTGGGAAACTCAGATATGTCTGTTACTCAACACTAGTAGTAGACGCAGAGTTTCTTAGCAACTGTACATTTCTCATCTCCCTCCCACAGCAATGACAAGAGTCAGATCTGAGAAACAGCAGGAAAAAACACACTGCTTTGTGGGATTCATACATTTCCCTATCTAGAGTTACCATCTCAGCAGTTCATGACATTTGTTGATCACCATATTTCTAGACAATAATTTGAATAATCACAATAATAATGCAACATTTTATAACAGTTAATTATAATTATTAATAAGTCTTATTAAATAATTATAAATAGTAATTAACAAATAATTAAGCGTAATATTTCTTTTTTTTAAATTGTAAAAATTTTAATAATAATAATAATAATAGTAATAATAATAATAATTCATAATTATAACATTTTTGTTCTGTAAAATGACTGATGCTTTTTGTTTCAGATTTTAAATAAAATATAATTAGAGCATCTGTATGCATAATATTTTTTAAATTGTTATAAATGTAATAATAATAATAATAAATAGGGCGACGCAGTGGTGCAGTAGGTAGTGCTGTCGTCTCACAGCAAGAAGGTCGCTGGTTCGAGCCTCGGCTGGGTCAGTTGGCGTTTCTGTGTGGAGTTTGCATGTTCTCCCTGTGTTCGCTTGGGTTTCCTCTGGGTGATCCGGTTTTCCCCACAGTCCAAAGACATATGGTACAGGTGAATTGGGTAGGCTAAAATTGTCTGTAGTGTATGAGTGTGAATGAGTGTGTATGGATGTTTCCCAGAGATGGATTGCAGGTGGAAGGGCATCCGCTGCATAAAACATGTGCTGGATGAGTTGGTGGTTCATTCCGCTGTGGCGACACCGAATTAATAAAGGGACTAAGCCGAAAAGAAAATGAATGAATGAATGAATAATAATAATTAATGATAACATTTTTGTTCTGATTTTTGTTTAAAATTTTAAATAAAATATAATTAGAGCATTTCACGCATATTTCTTTTTTCAAGTTGTTATAAATGTAACAACAACAATAATAATTAAATTAATTATATTTTTTTTTTTGTTCTGTAAATTTAATTTGATTTTTTTTTTAATTTTAAATAAAATATAATTAGAATATTTTAAGCATAATATTTATTTTCTTTTTTTCAAATTGTTATAAATTTAATAATAATAACAATAATAATTAATAATCATAAAATGTTTGTTCTGTAAAATTACTGATTTCTGTTTCAAATTTAAAATATGTCATCATTTAGAGCATTTATTTTGCATAAAATAACAAAACTGCCATGCACTGTAAAAAATTTCCAGAATTTTACATCGTTACTGTTATTTTTCACAGTAAATTACATCAATATAATTTTACAGGATTTAACTGTGGATTCTTTTTGATTCAGAATTTTATTGTGAAATTAAGGCAGGCATCATGATTACAGCAAATTACTGTAAAAAGGGCATTATCTTTTGCATGTTAGGTATAGGAATTCCAACACTCTTTATTTTATTCAACATAGAAATTGATACACATGAACATTTATGCTAGTACAGTCACTTTTTTGATATTTAGAAATATTTACAGAATTATTGTTATTATGAACTACCTCAGTAATTTACTGTGAATTTTTACAGTGTGGTTTCAGACGTTTTTATTAGTTTTTAGACAAAACATTACCACTGTTTTACTTCAGTAGAGTTAAGAATCAGTATTTGTTGGAATTTTCCAGATTTTATTCAAATGAAAATATTTGTTAAAAAAAAAATATTCTGACCAACTGTGAAGAAATGTTATAAGAGCGTTCTATAGTAGTTAACATTTAAAGTAATCAAAAAAGCTGTCCTAACACAAAAATGTGCATTTAACAAGCTGTTCTTGACAGACACACATGCACTCACACACACAAGTACATAAGTATGATACGCTTCAAATGTTGACAACTATAGAATAACTGAAATATTAACATTATACTCCAACCCATCAGAAATCTAGTGAACTTGAAAACACACAAGTACATGGTTGTTTATTACATCGAGAACCTGAAGAACACTTTATGCCATGGCAATGAAATATTTTCTGTTATCATTCATTTATTTTCCTTTGGCTTAGTCTCTGATTTATCAGAGGTCACCACAGCAGAATGAACTAACAACTATTCCAGTATATGTTTTACGCAGCGGATGCCCTTCCAGCTGCAGCCCATTACTGGGAAACACCCACACACTCACTCATTCACACGCACACACACACTCATTCACTATTACACAATTTAGTTAATCTAATTCACTTATAGCGCATGTCTTTGGACTGTGGGAGGAAACCGGAGCACTCGAAGGAAACTCACACGAACACGGGGAGAACATGCAAACTCTACACAGAAATGCCAACTGGCCCATCCAGAACTCAAAACAGCAACCTGCTTGCTGTGAGGTGACAGTAATAACCACTGAGCCACCACGTCACCTTTCTCTGTTATTTCCATGTATAAATGTTTTCGGTCTACCCAGAACTTCTGCTAACTCAGCTTGTGACATCATCAGTATACACAACATTTGTGATGTCACAAGTGATCTCACTTCATCTCCACCAGATGAGTGTGTCTGAGTCTCTAGACGCAACACATTGTCATTTACCATACATTCATACCCACATTTACCAAACGCTCATACCCACAGTGGTTTACGTGGCCTCTGAGAGACATCGTTTTTTCTCCCTCTACAAAACACAACATTCAAGTCCATATTTTCAATATTATTTGGGTAAAGTACATCTGAAATTGTTATTCCTGAAAGTGTTTAATATTCAGATACAAAAGGTGTTGCTGTGAAGTGTGATTCATTCATTTCAGTTCAGTTCTTGCTCAGTCTTCAGATCGGGAAGTCAAACCATTAAGTCACTTCTGGTCCAACATTAACAGCTAAGCTAAACCTGCTGGAAAAATGTCAGCTGACAAAAAAAGATTAGATGATATTCTGCCTCTGAGACTTGTGGTTTCAGTGTTGTGTATTTTCATGCACATAAGGCTCCTAAGATTATGTGAAACTGTGTCGAGGAGATCTTCCAGGAAATAAGATTGCAGAAATCACGTTTTTCTGTGACTCAACTGTGCGCTAGCTTCTGTATTCAGAATAGTGAATAATCACTTTTTCACACGTTTTCAGAAAACTCATATCATGATTCAAATAATGATTATTATCAGATTTAGTTAAGTTTTTTTCAGTTTAGTACATTTATACACATACAACATAAAAAAACTATCATGAATTAGCATTTTTAGCATGGCTAGCGGCAGATTTTTACCTGAACAGTTCACAGATATGCAGATATTCACATAAATATGAAGTCATCGAAGATTTTTAAATTCTCCTATATGATTTGTACATTTTTTTAAAGGTTAATGTTGAACAATATCTTAGGAACAGCTCAATTGTTAAATGCTTTAGTAATTTTAGCATTTTTAGCATGGCTAGCTGTTGATTTTTACCTGAAAACTTCACAAATATGCAGCCATTTAAAAACTTAAATTCTACGTAAATCTTTTTCATTTTTCAAACATTTAATAAAGTAAATCAAAATGCAGTTTATCTCCAGACACACCTCAATTGTTAAAGGCCAATGTATTTTAGCATTTCTAGCATGACTAGCTGCTGATTTTATCTGAAAACTTAAATATGAAGCCTCTGAAGATCTTTTATTCTCATATTTGGTTTGATAATTTTTCCAAAGTTTAATGAAGCTGACCAAAATGCAGCTTATCTTCAGACACAGCTCAATTTTTAAAGGCCTTTGATTTAGCATGTTTGCATGAATAGCTGCTGATTTTATCGTAAAACTTCACAAAGATGCAGCCTTTAAAGATATTTAATTCTGCTTGAATTTGATTTGTTAAGTTTTAAACATTCAATGAGGCTGATCAAAATGCAGATATCTTCAGACACAGCTTGTTAAAGGCCTTTGTGATTTAGCATTTTTAGCATGACTAGCTGCTGATTTTACCTGAAAACGTCATAAATATAAAGCCACTGAAGATCTTTAATTCTCATATTTGATTTGTTCATTTTTAAAGGTTAATAAAATTAACCAATATGCTTTTTATCTTAGACACAGCTCAATTGTTAAATGCTTTTGTGAATTAGCGTTTTTAGCATGAGGCTTTACCTGAATACTTCATAAATATGCAGCCATTGGAAATCTTGAATTCTACTTGAGTCTGTTAATTTTTTACAAGTTTAATGACGCTGTTTAAAATGCTGTTTATCTCCAGACACACCTTAATTGTTAAATGCCTTTGTGATTTAGCATTTTTAGCATGACTAGCTGCTGATTTTACCTCAAAACTTTATAAATATGAAGCCATTAAAAAACTTTTATTCTCCTATTTGATTTGTTCATTTTTCAAGTTTAATGAAGCTGATCAAAATGCAGTTTATCTTCAGACACAGCTCAATTTTTAAAGGCCTCTGAGTTAGCATTTTTAGCATGACTAGCTGATAATTTTACCTCAAAACCTCACAAAGATGCAACCTTTAAAGATATTTAATTCTGCTTGAATTTGTTAATTTTTCAAACTTTTAATGAGGCTGATCAAAATGCAGATTTAGCACTTTTAGCATGACTAGCTGCTGATTTTATCTATTTGATTTGTTCATTTCTTAAAGATTAATGAAGTGGATCAGTATGCTGTTTATCTAAAGGCTGGCTCACACTGCGATTTTTTTTAGAATCCTGAACGATTGTAGCATGTCAGACTTAGTGGTGGAAAGAGTACTGAAAAATCATACTCAAGTAAAAGTACCATTACTTGCCTAAAAATGTAGTGCAAGTAGAGTAAAAGTATCTGCTGTAAATATTACTCAAAGTATGAGTAAAAAGGCACACAATATCATGAGACATTAATATTAGGTTATTTAGGTTGTAATGTCAGGTGACCAAAATTAATTGTCAAGCCAGCAGCTAAGGACAACATTATTTTGATGTCCAATAATGACGTCAAATGACGTTGATATTTGGTTGATTTTAGGTGGTTAAAAAGTGACCAAAATCCAGCATCGAGCCAACATCTTAAACCAACATCATATATGACGTCAAATACTGACATTTATTCATCAGTAGGACCTGACGGAATCTGCGGAAAATTTTTGCTATTTCTGCGCAGAATTTTGTTAAAAATATGCGGATTTATGCGGAATGATTTTGGTAGTATCATAACTAAAACCTTAATATATTAATTAAACAGTAATACCTTTTTAATTTGTATTTAATGTTTACAATGCAAATCCAATTAGATTTACTTTATTTGGTAAACAAAGCAAGTCTCTCTTATAATATATTTACTAAAAGACAGAAAATTACTTTACAAACTATTGTAAATAAATCATATAAATGCGGCTGTCTGTGAACATGTCAAACCAACGATCAAAGATCACAGATTTTAGCCTAGGATTTCAGGAATCTTTTAGGATTTCCCAAATTTGTCTCAGGTGACAAAATCGTGGCTGAAATCTCACAGTGTGAGCAGGGCTTTAGACACAGCTCAATTGTTAAATGCTTTTGTGAATTAGCATTTTTAGCATGAGGTTTTACCTGAAAGCTTCACAAATATGCAACCATTGGAGATCTCAAATTCTAATTGAATTTGTTAATTTTACACAAGTTTAATGAAGCTGATCAAAATGCAGTTTATCTCCAGACACACCTCAATTCTTAAAGGCCTTTGTGATTTTGCACTTTTAGCATGACTAGCTGCTGATTTTATCTGAAAACTTCATAAATTTGAAGCCATTGAAAATATTTTATTCTCCTATTTGATTTGTTCATTTTTCAAAAGTTTAATGAAGCTGATCAAAATGCAGTTTATCTCCAGACATGTCAATTGTTAAAGGCCTTTGTTATTTAGCATTTTCAGCATGACTAGCTGCTGATTTTACCTGAAAACTTCATAAATATGAAGCCATTAAAGATTTAATTCTCCAATTTGATTTGTTCATTTTTTTAAAGGTTAATCCTGATCAATATGATGTTTATCTTAGACACGGTTCAATTTTTAAATGCTTTTGTGAATAAAAATTTTTAGCATGATGTTTTATAAGACTGAAAACTTGAAAAATATGCAGTCATTGGAGATCTTGAATTCTACTTGAGTCTGTTTGTTTTTTACAAGTTTAATGAAGCTGTTTAAAATGCAGTTTATCTTCAGACACAGCTCAATTGTGTAATTTAGCACTTTTAGCATGACTAGCTGGTGATTTTACCTGAAATATGAAGCCATTGTAGATCTTGAATGTTAACTGACTGGTTGACATTTTGTCCATGTAGATAAAAAACATTCAAATTTAGCTTTGAGTGGTGTCAGGAATACAATTTAACCAAATAAATGTTTTGTGGACGTTCATATGTTATCTGCAGTTTATCTTCAGACACAGCTCAATCAAAAGGTTTTGTAAATTAGCTTGTAGAAAGCTTTTCACTTACCTGATCAACAACTACATAAATGCAACCATTGAAGATCTAAAGACTCAAATTTGTTCATTTTTCAAAGGTTTAAGGAAGCAGATATTCAAAAAAGATGAAATGATATTCTCTCTCTGAGACCTCTGTGGTTTCAGTGTTATATTCAAATGCAGTTTGTATTCAGACTGCAAGATTTGTATTTGTCATATACACAGTTATATACAGTATTTTTTTTTTACAAGCAACAGTAAAATGCATCAGATCCATGCACAGATGCATGCAATATTCATAAAGTATAGACAATGAATGAATGAATAAACATGAATATATAGATAATAAGACTACAAAATACTCTGCTGAAACAAAACAGCATATGGATAGTTGACAAATAAGAAGTAACACCATTTTTAGTTTTTTTTTGTTGTTGTTGTTGTTCTGAATAATATCTTAATAATATACAAATAGTGTGAGAGTGATTTATCTGCATT
Source organism: Danio kyathit (assembly GCA_903798195.1). Classification (NCBI taxonomy): domain Eukaryota; kingdom Metazoa; phylum Chordata; class Actinopteri; order Cypriniformes; family Danionidae; genus Danio; species Danio kyathit. The sequence goes on along the minus strand of LR812533.1, from coordinate 17,588,049 downwards.
TTCGGACACTTATCTTCATATAGTGCTACTTATTTTATATGAAATTATGAATTATATATATTTCTTCATAGCCTCATTCACACTACGAGTTATTTCAACGGAGAGCGAGCTACTTCCGGCAACCTCCATCTACATGATCGACAGCGCTGAAATGAAGAGCAACTTTCTTGAGCGACAGCCAATAGGAGCAACAGTAGAGCTCACATGATCTGCTCAGAGGCCGGTTATATTCTCTGTTTGCTGCAGGTCGCCACCCAGAGTGACAGGCAGCTACAAAGTCGCTGCTAGTGTGAATGAGGCATAACTTGTTGGGCTTTTTGATAATTTTCAATAAGTAAGTGTCACACCAAAGGACAGCAAAACTTAACTATTTTAGTGGTTGCAAAAAAGTTAATGGTTCCAAAAAAGTTGGAGACAAAAACTTAACATGTGCATGGCATGTGCTTCACAGGGGGCTTCAGTCACATGATTTTGAACAGGGTCCTATTTAATGTTTTCAGAATTGCTGATTTAAAATGAGCATACAGTGAGCATACAGTCTTCCAGCAGGATAATGACCCAATGCACACCACCAAAATATCAATAGAGTGGCTTTGTGAAGGTCCTTGAGTAGCCCAGCCAGAGCCCAGATTTAAATCCTATGAAACATCTCTGGAGAGATCTGAAAATGGCTGTACACCATTGCTTTCATTTCAACCTGAATAGGCAAAAATTCCCAAAGACAGGTGTGCCAAGCTTGTGGCATCATATTCAAAAAGACTTGAGGCTGTAATTGCTGCCAAAAGTGCATCAACAAAGTATTGAGCAAAAGCTGTGAATACTCATGTGCATGTGATTTTCAGGTTTTTTATTTTAAATACATTTGCAACAATTTAAAAAATATGTTTTTCACATTGTTATTATGGGGTATTGTTTGTCGAATTTTGAGGAAATAAATGAATTTAATCCATTTTGGAATAAGGCTGTAACATAAAAAAATGTGGGAAAAGTGAAGCGTTATGAATACTTTGCGGATGCACTGTATAGTATCCCCCAGACAACCAGGTTTCATTGACAAAATGTATGTTCCTGTAAATATATTATTGAAAAACTAAATTGTAAATTATGCCTTTTATATTTATTAATGATTTTCGATTTTCTTTTTAAGAGCTTTAATTTATCGAACTATACTTGAGACTTGAGTGACATGGACAGTTTTAAAGATGAATCAAATAATAATAATAGCAGCAGTTTTTATAAGGGAGTCAATGGAAGACAAATGGTTAACCATTTACTGCATTTTAAATTATGAAATACTATTTGTATTAATTTTTGTCATGATTGACTGTGAAAATGCAACGCCACGTCAATCACCCATACGCCTGTTACGTAGGTTTGACACATGGCATCTAGTTTAAACTGGTTCTTTACTGGTTGTGTACAAGAAACAAGAATGTACAAGTGAGGTACACTATGTACTGTATGCAGAAATATTTGACGTGAAAGTACAACAGTGCACGTTGTTATGTACCAGCAATAAACCAGAAAGTGCTGTGTGCCGCAACAGCGTCAAGTGTGGTGATTTATGCTAAGATTTTAATGTAGGTTAGATGTGTTGTACATATGTAATGTAAACGTTAAGAAATTTAGCACCTAACCTGTATTTTATTGCAATGTAGTGCCTAAACTGAATTTAGATTCAGCAAAGTAGTCTGTTCAGATGAATTAGCTTTTTTTTTTAACTAGTAGATGGTTACACAATTGAAAAATGCATTCAGGTTTGTGACCAGGGCCGTACTTATTGATTTGGGGCCCTAATCAATTCCAGGTATATGGAGCCCTAGATTTTTTAGAAAAATAAACTGCATGTTAAAGTATTTATATTTATAAAAAGTATATTTTATATATTTTAATATTTCAGGAACCTTTATCTTCCTACGTAATGTAAAATTAAAAGCAATAAATTCACAATTAAAAAAAAAAAAATACTAAAATCTCTGTGATTGTGAACAACAGCAAGAAAATAATAAACGGTCCATGTAAATTATTACATTTAAAACAAAGGCGAGGCCGATCGGTTTGACTGTACCAGTGAAATACTTCACGTTCTCGGTGCTAAAACATTTGCTGTCGGTATGCAAAGGAATTATCTGCTCTCAAGCCTGCAGGTGTGAGAGATGGCTGTGTGGCACTGTGCCGCCTTTGAGTGCTTTGGGGCGGGGGAGAGACCGACGGCATCACCCGCAGCCTGTTGAGAAGAGTAACGTTAGGAACGGTACAGCACGGTCATATGAATCTCTAAAAATCTCTGTGTAACACCTAAAAACATTCGATAGTCACTTTTTTTTGAAAGTTTGGAGCTAGGGGGTCCTGAAAAGTCGATAATTTGGCAACACTGGCCGGCAATGTCTTTGATGAAAGGAATTGCATGCACCTCACGCATGAACTGTACTGAAGGAACTTTCCATTATTCATGGGGGCCCCGGTTTTGAAAAGAAGTAATAACGTTAAAATCTTAAATGTTATAAACTTTACAACTTACAATAGAAAATGTGTAAAAGAGCTATATGATATAGACTTCCTGTTATTAGTCGGGGGCCCCTAATTTCCCAGGGCCCTAAGTTTATTGGTTAAGTCCGCCCCTGTTGGTGACAAATTAGCCAAATTGCTGACATTTTCCTTGCTAAAATTGTTGATTGTTGAAGAATTGTTGACTCAGTTTAATCATTATAACTTGATTAGCCAATGGTGACAGTTCAAAAAATAGTGGTAGAGCACTTCCCGATTCCCACACCAAACGTAAGCAAACTTCTGAAAAAGGAACTCTTTTTTTTGGCACTCAGACTGGCACGTTTTGTGAAATTGTTTTGAAAAAGTGAAACTAGATACATTTGTAGTTTCTACAGAGTTCGTACTGCATTCTTCTTCAATCACAGCAAGTATCAACCGAAAAGTGATCCACATATGGTTTTGGACATCGAGCCAAAATAAGATTATAACATCACTGAGACTGATAGGGTCACAAAAATGAAGATAAAGTGAACAAGTGATGTTTGTTAAAAATGAGAATCTGAATAGCTCTATAATACTTACATGCTTGAAATCTTTGGAACTTGTATTATTTTTTTTTGCGCATTCACTGACAGAAATAGAAGGTAATATTTCTAATTCTATTCTGTTTCTGGCAAGGGTGTAGATTTTCTCTTCGCATTGGTGGGGACATACATCCCTATAGCACATGCATAGAACAGCACAAACTCTCTTTCGTGCTTTTAAAAAATAAATAAAGACTTTAATCACTTAATAATACGAATAACAATTAATGAAGCACGTCCCATGCTGCAAAAGTCAATTTACATGATTTTACTGTAATCTGGTTTTGAGGAGGTATGAATGTAGAGAAATTTAAAGAGGCACGTGATGCAATTAAACCATTTTATCCCGAATATTATTTTTCATAATCATGAAATGATTCGAATTCTGATCCATGATCTGAATTTCGAATAATTGCACAGCCTTGGTTAATATTATTATGGTGGACTCCAATTAAACTTGACTTTAAAAACTTGACTCTTTGAAAAGTTGCTTTGTCCACATCTTGTACAGTGAACAGTAACTGGAAAAATTCCTTGTTTTGGCACTTCTCACATCCAAACGTAATTACAGCTGTCATTAACAGCATAAATAGGCACAGCCAATCACACTGTCCCAATAGTGTCTGGATGCAGCTTTTATGATGCAAGCTGAGATTGCATCACTCAGCGATGCAATGTAAGACACAAGGCACTCAATAGAGTGAGTGACGTCACTGTGACGGGTAGGGTTAGGGGTGGGGTTAGGTGAGCACATTAAAAAGCATTGGATGCAGCTCAGATTGCACTGCACCAGGTCTGCATCCAGACCCCTCTCCACTGTCCTTAAGTGTTTGTGTCAGAGAGGACCTGAGGTTACTAAGGGTTGAAGGAGCATTATTTTATTTTGAAGGTGATTAAATTATTGGTAAGGACATTTCAGTAATTGCTGGATATTGGTGGGAATACATCCCCTCTGTCCATGCCAAATCTACTCCCTTGGTTTCTGGACATTGCTGTTTAAAAAAAAAAAGTCAAGCGAGCCACGTTTGGTTTTTGACCACTAAAAATGGGTGTAATTTAATAATGTACTCACGGAGCCACCTTAAATTCCTAATAGCTCACTTTGGAAGTGTACCACATGGATTTAAAGTGTAAGATACTACCTCACTCCCTCACTTTCATTCTGTTTACTCCCTTATTTATCATGGGTGAATTACCAGTTTAGAAAATGTAACAGAAAAATTAGTTAAGAAGCAAAATCCCAATACATATTAAGATATCTTGAGTTACAGACATGCAAACTTCACAATATTTAACACAAATAAAGCACCCTTTCTCATTTTTGAATGGTCACAATAGTCATAGGTCAACATATATTATAGCTACTAACAGTCCAACCAATTTCTTGCTGCCATCTTTCCAAAGTAATGTTCCCTGGCTCCAATTGCATGTTATTTCAATTTGAGATCAATCTACAAAATAGTGTATTCATCTAAATGCAGCCGATCTTCAGGTGCAGCTCAGCCTAACAGTATTAGCATTTAGCTTATGATTAGATGTTTTATTTTCCTTGACAGCTTCACAAATACAGGCATTCAAGATCGTGTAGTACTTTCAAATCCTAATTTGTTGTCAGATCCAAAGAATAGGCAGTGTCAACAAAGACAGGCAATAAATGTATGGGTAAAAAAGTGCTTCAAAGTGGCTTCATTTGTTGCCATCAGAAGGGAAATTGTCATCCCATGGTCAAACAGCAGAGGGCAATGATGCTCTTTCTCTTTTCCAGTAGGAAACCATCTGCTCTTAGGAGTTTTCTTGCAGATGTATGGCACACTCCAGTGATGCCTACTGTAGATCCACATTAAATACACAGAATTACAACACCTGTAACTCATTTTCATATTCATTTCCCATCTCACGGAGCGTTTGTTTGTCTATTTATTTATATATTTGCTTTACTGTTTTGCCAGGAACCAAAAGTGACATAACCTAATTTCTGTTAAACACATTTCCACAGATTTCACCTCAAATATTCACAGGAGAGAGGAAAAAAAAAGCTAAATTGAATATAAGGCTGTGTAAATTGAACTATCAAACTGAAATGTAAAAATATTATAAGAGTTAATGCTAATAATCACTAAAAACAACTAATAAAATCAAATTAAAATGCTTAAAAATGTATAAAACAAATAAAATGAACATTAAAATAAGGTCCTATTTGATAACTGTCACAATCACCAGCGATCTTCTCCCCTTAGATCGCTGGTTTACATGCACAAACACCCATGGACTACAAATCCACCATCATATGGACTACATCCCCCATACATGCATACTCTGACATCACACTCAACCGGTTCCAGATCTTCACTGATTACACCCACAGCTGAAGCCACTCAACAACTGATTACACACACTACATAAGCAGCACACACACTCATTCCATTGCCGAGTCTTGTTGCCTGTTTACAGCTTCATTTCAAAGCGTTTTCCTTGTCTTGTTTTTGCCGTGTTTTGACCTTTGCCTTGTTTTCCTGTTTCTCCCTGTCTGCTGCCATCCTTGTTACCATTTGCCTGCCTATTGACGACGATTCTGGATTTCCCACATAAGACTGTTTGCTCCTGTGCTTATCATTGCTTGTCTGACCACCTCTTTAATAAATCCTGCATTTGGATCCGCATCCTGTTGTCTGCATCCTATCCCTGGTTACAGAAGACTCGGCCACAACATGGATCCAGCGGGTATTGCTATCATGCGTCTTCGGCAGGAAGCACAGTCTATTGAAGAGTATGTGGAGAAATTCATCGATCTGGCACATCTAACATCAATGAGTGAGGTATGCCTCATGATCTTTTTTCACGGTGGACTGTCTGAGCCATTATACTCTGCAATGCGATTGCATGAACCCCATGAGACACTAGGACAATATATTGATTTGGCCTTAAAAATGTCTGGGTCTCCCTTCACTGTAGGCGAGGTGGAGGAAACCCCTAAATGTTTTTTTGGGGGGGGCAATAGACAGCAAGACCCGCCGGCAACGGGACTTGCTGTTCCCTCCAATAACACAATCATGTTGGCATCTCCTATACTCCTGTCCCCTGTTCACCAGCCTAGACCACAGCCAGTTAACAAAATGGCCGCCTTCAGTCCTCCAGCTCACAAGATGGCTGTCTCCAGTTCTCCGTGTCACAAAATGGCCACCTCCAGTCCTCCAGGTGACAAAATGGCCACTTCCAGTCCTCCAGCTAACAAGATGGCCGCTTCCAGTTCCCCAGTTCACAAAAGGGCCACCTCCAGTCCTCCAGGTGACAAAATGGCCACTTCCAGTCCTCCAGCTAACAAAATGGCCGCTTCCAGTTCCCCAGTTCACAAAATGGCCACCTCCAGTCCTCCAGGTGACAAAATGGCCACTTCCAGTCCTCCAGCTAACAAGATGGCCACCTCCAGTCCTCCAGCTAACAAAATGGGCGCTTCCAGTTCCCCAGTTCACAAAATGGCCGCCTCCAGTCTTCCAGCTCACAAGATAGCTATCTCCAGTTCTCCAGCTCACAAAATGACTGTCTCCAGTTCCCCAGTTCACAAGATGACTGTTTCCAGTTCCCCAGCTCACAAGATGGCCGCATCCAGTTCCCCAGCTCACAAGATGGATTCCTGTTCCGAGTCTGTTCCTGTCCAAGTTCCTGTTCCTGAAATCCCATCACCTGAGCCACCAGAACGGCCACCACCACCTGAGCTGCCAAAGCTGCTGCCACTGCCAGAGCTGCCAGATCCTCAGTCACTGCCAGAGCTGCCAGATCCTCAGTCACTGCCAGAGCTGCCAGATCCTCAGTCACTGCCAGAGCTGCCAGATCCTCAGTCACTGCCAGAGCTGCCAGATCCTCAGTCACTGCCAGAGCTGCCAGATCCTCAGTCACTGCCAGAGCTGCCAGATCCTCAGTCACTGCCAGAGCTGCCAGATCCTCAGTCACTGCCAGAGCTGCCAGATCCTCAGTCACTGCCAGAGCTGCCAGATCCTCAGTCACTGCCAGAGCTGCCAGATTCTCAGTCACTGCCAGAGCTGCCAGATCCTCCAGAGCTGCCAGAGCTGCCAGATCCTCCAGAGCTGCCAGAGTCGCCGCCGCCGCCGCCAGAGCTGCCAGAGTCGCCGCCGCCGCCGCCAGAGCTGCCAGAGTCGCCGCCGCCGCCGCCAGAGCTGCCAGAGTCGCCGCCGCCGCCGCCAGAGCTGCCAGAGTCGCCGCCGCCGCCGCCAGAGCTGCCAGAGTCGCCGCCGCCGCCGCCAGAGCTGCCAGAGTCGCCGCCGCCGCCGCCAGAGCTGCCAGAGTCGCCGCCGCCGCCGCCAGAGCTGCCAGAGTCGCCGCCGCCAGAGCTGCCAGAGTCGCCGCCGCCAGAGCTGCCAGAGTCGCCGCCGCCAGAGCTGCCAGAGCCGCCGCCGCCAGAGCTGCCAGAGTCGCCGCCGCCAGAGCTGCCAGAGTCGCCGCCGCCAGAGCTGCCAGAGTCGCCGCCGCCAGAGCTGCCAGAGTCGCCGCCGCCAGAGCTGCCAGAGTCGCCGCCGCCAGAGCTGCCAGAGTCGCCGCCGCCAGAGCTGCCAGAGTCGCCGCCGCCAGAGCTGCCAGAGTCGCCGCCGCCAGAGCTGCCAGAGTCGCCGCCGCCAGAGCTGCCAGAGTCGCCGCCGCCAGAGCTGCCAGAGTCGCCGCCGCCAGAGCTGCCAGAGTCGCCGCCGCCAGAGCTGCCAGAGTCGCCGCCGCCAGAGCTGCCAGAGTCGCCGCCGCCAGAGCTGCCAGAGTCGCCGCCGCCGCCGCCAGAACCCTTTGTATTCCCTGAATGGCGGGCGCCAGGTATCTCTGAATTCCCCGAATGGCGGGCGCCAGAAACCTCTGAATCCCTCGAATGGCGGGCGCCAGAACCCTCTGAATCCCTCGAATGGCGGGCGCCAGACCCACTTGAATCCCCCGAAGGGCGGGCGCCAGATCCTCCTGAATCCCTTGAAGGCCCAGGGGTACGAGACCCACCTGAGTCCCACGAAAGGCCAGAGCTGTCACCTGAGTCCCACGAAAGGCCAGAGCCATCACCTGAGTCCCACGAAAGGCCAGAGCCATCACCTGAGTTCCACAAAGGACAAGATTTACCACCTGAGTTTCAGGAAGGGTTGCCAGAGTCGTGTGACGTGCTAGAGACGCGTGACTTCCCAGTACCGCCAGAGCCGTGTGACGTCCTAAAGTCTCCTGACCCACTGGGGTTATATGAACTGCCAGTGATCCTTGAACCTAAGCCTCCTGACCCACTGGGGTTATATGAACTGCCAGTGCTCCTTGAACCTAAGCCTCCTGACCCACTGGGGTTATACGAACTGCCATTGCTCCTTGAACCCAAGCCTCCTGACCCACTGGAGTTAAATGAACTGCCAGTCTCTCCTGAACCCAAGCCTCCAGACCCACTGGGGTTAAACGAACTGCCAGTGTCTCCTGAACCCAAACCTCCAGACCCACTCGGGTTAAATGAAATGCCTGTATCTCCTGAACCCAAGCCTCCTGACCCACTGGAGTTTAATGAACTGCCAGTGCCCCTTGAACCAAAGCCTCCTAATCCATGGGGTTATATGAACTGCCTGTGCCTGCTGAACCTAAGCCCCAGACCAACTTCAGCTCCATGCTCCAGGCCTCTTACAATTCCACACTCCAGGCCTTCAGCAGCTTCACTCTTCAGGCCTTACGCAGCTCCAGCTCCATTCTCCGGGCCTTCCACGCTCCATGTCCTCAGCAACTTCACTCTTCAGGCCTTACGCAGCTCCAACTCCATGCTCCAGGCCCACCGCAGCTCCAACTCCATGCTCCAGGCCCTCCGCAGCTCCAACTCCATGCTCCAGGCCCTCCGCAGCTCCAACTCCATGCTCCAGGCCCTCCGCAGCTCCAACTCCATGCTCCAGGCCCTCCGCAGCTCCAACTCCATGCTCCAGGCCCTCCGCAGCTCCAACTCCATGCTCCAGGCCCTCCGCAGCTCCAACTCCATGCTCCACGCCCTCCGCAGCTCCAACTCCATGCTCCAGGCCCTCTGCAGCTCCAACTCCATGCTCCAGGCCCTCTGCAGCTCCAACTCCATGCTCCAGGCCCTCCGCAGCCCCACGCTCCAGGCCCTCCGCAGCCCCACGCTCCAGGCCCTCCGCAGCCCCACGCTCCAGGCCCTCCGCAGCTCCACGCTCCAGGCCCTCCGCAGCTCCACGCTCCAGGCCCTCCGCAGCTCCACGCTCCGGGCCCTCCGCAGCTCCACTCTCCGGGCCTTAAGCAGCTCCACGCTCCAGGCCCTCCCCAGCTCCACGCTCCAGGCCCTCCGCAGTTCCACTCTCCGGGCCTTCGGCTGCTTCATGCTTCAGACACTCCTCAGCTGCATGGTCCTGGCCCTCCATCCCTCCCCCTGTTCCGCCTCCGCTCCACCTCCCGCCTGAACTATGATAGGAGTGTCTGGAAGCCACTCCTTAAAGGGGGGGCTCTGTCACAATCACCAGCGATCTTCTCCCCTTAGATCGCTGGTTTACATGCACAAACACCCATGGACTACAAATCCACCATCATATGGACTACATCTCCCATACATGCATACTCTGACATCACACTCAACCGGTTCCAGATCTTCACTGATTACACCCACAGCTGAAGCCACTCAACAACTGATTACACACACTACATAAGCAGCACACACACTCATTCCATTGCCGAGTCTTGTTGCCTGTTTACAGCTTCATTTCAAAGCGTTTTCCTTGTCTTGTTTTTGCCGTGTTTTGACCTTCGCCTTGTTTTCCTGTTTCTCCCTGTCTGCTGCCATCCTTGTTACCATTTGCCTGCCTATTGACGACGATTCTGGATTTCCCACATAAGACTGTTTGCTCCTGTGCTTATCATTGCTTGTCTGACCACCTCTTTAATAAATCCTGCATTTGGATCCGCATCCTGTTGTCTGCATCCTATCCCTGGTTACAATAACATTAGTTGACTGTTGTATTAACTAATATGAACTTTCAATCAAGTCAATCTTGTAATTTATTAAACTACATTTAATAAAAAAGATTGTTGTGTTAGCTCATATGTTATATTTCTATGCTAACACATACCTCATTTTAATAAAAGTGTATCACTAATTGTTGAGATAAGCATTACAATGAATAAATGCTGTATATATTGTTCATTGTCAGTTCAGGGTGGTTATCTAATGTTAACGTGTTATTTTGTGCCATGTTTGAGGTTTCTCATTTTGTTTTTGAGGTATCTTACTATGTTTACATCCTTCTAAAGTCAAAAAACACTTTCAATAATTCATAATATACATTTTACATCACCTCATTTCTCAAAGAGCAACATTTCTTTTGAAGATTCTTTTGAAATGTTGTTCATCCTAAAACCCTTCCCTTGAGTCTTCTTTGCTCTGTTTGGTTTCATGGCCCAAATGTGTTGCGACTGGCTGACTGTTTACAGTGCGAGTCAGAAACCAAATACAGCATCTCTCACCATCTGAATTTTTTGCTCAGATATTGTGCATACCATCGGAAAGTAAGGGTGGTTTTGGTTTTATATCGATTTGAGCCCGTGTCCAATACTGAACCACTTAAAAAAAGCCAACCTGATTTTACCAAGTAGGACATGTTCCTGGATTAACATCTATATTGATCCTGGAACAGCATTCCAATCAGCCAATCAGAATTAAGGTATACGTTTACCGTTTGTGTTAAGTTTAGGTTTATGCACTTCTACACGATTGTTATCCAACTATTATTCCCCTCTGATTTTGGGAATAATTTACAGCTATGGTTGAGTTAAAGGGTTGGAAATAGGTATGGATTACATTTTGTAACAAAAATGTTTGTTCCAGGATCAACACAGATGTTAATTCATGATCGCATCATACTTGGCAAAATCATGATGTGCGTCGAAGAACTAGTTGTTCACCTCCAACCTCCATGATTTTAACAGGGAGCTTCACAGTGGTATTTCTGAGGTACATTATGATATGATATTCTTCATCAGCATTAGCAAATTTATCAGGGGATATTAAAAAAAAATGCTGCCTAAAAGTACAAATGCCTTCCAATATTAGGCACCCTTTTGCTAAAAAGTTTCTTGCATCCCTTCCAAACTATTTGTGGGGATGGATGAATGGTGACATTAAATTGTGTTTTTGTAGATTTGACCCTTAATTCAACAGCAATTCTACATCATTTTATTCATCCCCCTAGCAGTGCATTTGGACAAAACCGACCACACATCCATCCATCCTTTTATCCATCCATCCATCCATCCATCCATCCATCCATCCATTCGACACAGGATCCATTCTCTCATGATGTTCGACTAGCAGTCAGATTGCTTTGTGCAATACATTTAATTTAATTTACCTTACAAAGCATTCAGAGAAGCTTAAGCACAAGCTTAATCCTGACATTGGTAAGTAGACATTGTTTGTGGGCAGCCAATGAAGACCACAGGCTGGCATTATGCTAATGAGTTATGGATCTAAGTAGATCAATTACGGAAGTGCAACTAAAATCTAAGACGACTCATTTCAACAGGTCAGAACCAGTTGTTTTCGTTAGTAGACAATAGCTTTATTTGCAACTTTTTTTTTTGCACATCCACATTACAAATGTAATAGTAAGAAACGTAATATTATGATGATATGAAACATGAAATATTATGAAGTGTAACCAAAACAACACTGCCACCAGTGAGTTACCAAAGCAAGTTACTTTAAAAAAGTAATAGATTACAAATTACTGACTACTGGAAAATTGTAATCTGATTACATTACTAATTACTTAACGTAAAAAAGTAATCAGATTACTAATTACTTTATCTTGAAGTTACTTTTAAAACATATAAAATATACCTATAAAAATACTAAATAAACTGCAGCTCTTTCAGTTATTTAATATTTACTGAAAAACGCTACAATGGGTTGATCACACAAACTTGACATTTGAATACTCAAAATACTTAAAGAGTTCGTCCAAAACTTAAAATACCCTCATCATTCACTTTTTCCAATCCTGTTTGTCTTTTTTTTTTACACAAAAGGAGACATTTAGAAGAAAACTAGATACCTGAAACCAATGTACCATAGTATGAATACCTGAAATCATTGTACCATAGTATGAAAAAGCACTGCAGCGTGAGGGTTCTGTGTTTGTCTGAGGTAATTACAAGGCTCAAAGTATGAAGCTGATCGGTCAGTTCTTGTCACTTGTCAGTTGTTGCACCTGGGAAATGCGAGCGTGTGCAGAATGCGCTGCCAATACGCATGCACGTGCAAAAGACATGATATGTGAACGGCCCTATAAGCAGCTACGCTTCTCGTCACATTCAGAAGGTACCTTCAAATTCAATTTAGCCTGTTTAGGCAGAATTGGGCTGCTGTTTTTTTGGGTGCCGGTGTCCTCCTTGGTGACGATTATTGTCGTAGAATGCTTGAATAAGTTGTTAAAAGCAGTTGAAAATTCTTTAGACTGCATTCATTCATTCATTCATTTTCTTGTCGGCTTTGTCCCTTGCAGGGTCGCCACAGCGGAATGAACCGCCAACTTATCCAGCACGATTTTACGCAGCGGATGCCCTTCCAGCCGCAACCCATCTCTGGGAACCTTTAGACTGCATTTCACAGCAATATTTTAGTTTTTATGCTCAATAAAATCAAAGCTATGTCTGTATTTCCACTTGAAGGAGCAGTGTTCTCGACAGCACCTATTTCAGCTCCCGTTCTCCAGCAATTTAAAAGTGCATGCTTATTAATTGATTTTGCAGTGGAAAACGTGATTTAAAAGAAGCATTTTTTTTTCTTCCAAAAACTATATTTATAATGTAAGTGACACAATTACATTGACTTTAGTAACTGTAATCAGATTACACAAATTTAAAATGTAATTTGTTACATTACTGCGTTCCTCAAAAATGTAGATAGAATACAACGCGTTACTGTGGAGCCCATTACACCCAACTCTGACAGTCACATATTCAACCTTTTGTTGTAAACATTTATTTTTATTCCGAACACAAGAGGACATGACAACCCCACCAAAACTAATTATGTTTAGTTGAAGGCACTTTATGTAAGATTTTTAGTAAAACAACCCAAAACCACGAGAACAGTTATATATTTTGTTGACTTATGCAGTTGCATTATCCCAAATGCTCGAAGAATGTTTAAATCCAGAGAAATAAGCAATTTAACTAGTGATACGAACCGTATCCATTAACCATGATAATGATGTTAAATACCTTCGATTTCCAGTTTGGTTTTACAGAAAACAGGGAGACAACAAAGACATTTTAATATGTGGTGACTGCATGGAGCAGCATTATAACAAATCCCTTATGATGTGTTTAGTATGCTAAAACAGCACTGCTTCTTCCTGACATGATCACAACAAAAGAACTGGAACCTGTGAACTGTAGCATAATAAAAGCTCTGCTGTTTTCATGCCACATCAGGTTTCAATGGCTTTCAGCCTTACTCTGCTTCATACTACCATGATAATACGTTCTGAATACATGAGCTTATCCATGAACATTATTTCTGCCCATAGGGCATAATGAAGATGACTACTCACACGATTCCAAACTCAGTCATGTCGTCATCAAAATACACCTTTATTTGTGTAAATACGCACTCTCTAATGGCAAAAACTACATACTGTGACTTTAAACTTCAAGGGATTGACCTCTTATACTTCAAAATGCCTTTATAACAATATCATTGACTATAAAGTATAAGTCTTTTACAAAAGCCATGATTCAGCCAGAGAGCTCTCAATCTTTAATCTGCTGGGATCTGAAGTGCTCAAACACTTGTGGATTTGCAGGGCCGGAAGATTCAGAGGAACAGCGTGAGCAGGTTGGATTTGAGTTCAGTCCAAACTGAAGTTCCCCAGACTGTTTATCCTGCCGAGAGGCTCAGCAGGCCTCTATTTTACCTTTTGTTCTAGCAGTGTGTTTTGTGTGCGGTCTGGGCTTACATTCAGGCAGTGTAATGCGTCTCCTGTGAGCTCGGCTGCATCCTCTCTGTTTTAATGAAAAGGTGAATAAAATATAGATTCATAGCCAATTCTCTTTGCTTTGCATTAGAATTCAACAATAGAGTGCCAATAGATATTTTGGAAAATTTTCAATTGTTTATGATTAAAATAACAGTAAAAAAAAAAGTCTTAATGCTGTTTGAGTTCTAATGAGCATTAAAAAAGGAACTATTTAATTAAAATGAAATGTTTCAAGAGCAGGTGCTCAAATCAAGTATGAAAATACACCAAACTGTTTCAAGTCATCATCAAATGAGCCTGAGCCGGAGCTTTAATTTAGCAATGCATCTGTTTCACACCTTCAGCACGTGCCACACAGGAAGAGAATACTGCTGTTCATTTGTATGTCAAAGACTAGAATATTCATTATACTGTATATTTAATAGCAATTACTTTAAATCTGTACAACTTCATTGGTTTAATCTGCTTATGGGCCACTGCAAACGTACAGTAGGAGTTTTCCACGGCATGGTTTGGTACTCACATTTGAGGGCTTATCAATTGTGTTCCATACCTAGTTCCTAGTATTTTTTTCAGTACCATCTTGGCTGAGGTTTCAAGTGAGCCGTGTCATTGCTAAAATGTGCCACATACACACTGATGATCACTAATTGGTTGTCACTACCAGCGTTATTGAATTTGTGGCATGAGACACCAAATATACTTTATTTAAATATCATCAGCAGCCACTCCTGTATTGATTAAACCATTTTATACCAATGCAAAGAGAAAAAACAACTAAAATGGCAGCATCATGGTCAGCAGAAGAGGTCTAGATGTTCTTCTTTTGGAAGCAGCACAACTATAATGGATAATTCCACCCATTTTAAATGGTACAAAACTGCAGTGGAAATGCAAACTGAAGCAAGGAGAGGTGAGGTGAGCTGAACCATGCCATACCTGTCACAAGTACGCAGGAGACCCAAATAGAGGATCTAGGATAGAGGCATGATGCATCTCTCAAGGAATTCGACAATGCTTAACAGTGGTAACAGTCTTTCAATGAGACAGATCCAGGGAGACCTCTCATAGAATTCCACAACACCAAACAGCGGTCACAGTACTTCAGTGAAATCAAACAGTGCTGACAATTCCAAAAGCAACAGTCTCTATGATCAACTCACCACCAGCGGATACAGCGGGAAGAGCTAAACAGGAACAGACACAGACGTGAAACAACAACGAACTGACAACAAGAGAAGCGAACGCTGAACAGAAATAGGTGCAGTAATGCGCTGCACCTGTGGTGTGCTGATTGACAGCCGAGCATGTGACTGCCCAGCTGACAACATGTAAACACAGACAGCCACACGGTGAAAGATACCCAAAACAAACACACCCACAAACACACACATACGCACACACACACACAAGAGGAACAGACAGATCCCCAACTGTGACAATACCATACAGTGGAAAAACATTTTAAGAGTATGACAGTGAGGAGTGTAGATTAGAGCGACGTTTGTCACAAGAATAGGCCTTATATGAGATGCAACTAGATCAACAACCAACTACTGAAGATGGCAAAAACAATCAATGCCCATGTTAATGAGTACTTGCTTGAGGAAATTAAAAGATATCCACAACTGAGTGCAACAACATTCTCATTGGTCATAACTAGCTCCACATGGAATCTTAGCGTACAGAAATTCGCAGATTTTCAGCCCATTATTAAGTCTATTTATTTGTGTAAATGTGTGCACATTTATATTTAATCAGTTTTTAAGTCAATTTCAGTAATAATAATGACTAATATGAAAGTGTTAATTTGATTTATTTACAATACAGTTTGTAAAGCAATATTTTCTGTCTTTTAGTATTATATGAGAGACTTGCTTTGTTTACCAAATAAGTGGATCTAGATGGATTTGTATTTGGAATATAATATGAAAGTTAAAAAGCTATTCTTTTTTATTTCATATATTAAGTTTGTAGTTACCATACTCCCAAAATAATTCCACATAAATCTGCAGATTTTTTACAAAATGCTCAGCAGAAATGGCAAAAAATGTCCGCAGATTCTGTCTGACCCTAGTCATAACTTCTGGAGAGAAAAAGAACAGAAACTAAACAAAGGTGAATCTTTATGCATTTGTGTTTTTCTGAAATAATTTATGTCCTTCTGGACTTTTATTCTTAATTTTTCCTTACAAAACGTGTCATTAGTGTCACTGTTGGCTCCATTAAGTTTTTTTTTATAAACTTCTGAGAGTAATGATTAAAGTCACTTACAGTATATTCAGGGTCCTTACATAAAATCCAAAATAGGCTCATTCTTAAAATGTACCTCTTTATACATTTCTGGAAATCACAAATTATGTAGCCAGAAGTATGTAGCCAGAAGTATGTATAGCTGCATTTCATCTTTAAAACGAACGCTACGAGGGGTATGACGCTGTTCCATTTTCTCGCTTACCAGCTAACTGCTTACTTCCGTGTGGACGGCTTTTCCGCGGTTACCAGTTTGTTGCAGTAAGCTAGCCACGTATGTGGATTTTAGACACAGAGCGGAGTTGACCATGATGATGGGGTTTGAGTCCGGTGATGAACTGTTCCAGAAAGCAGGTAAGACAAAAAAAAAAGCCAAAAAATACAATAAACAATTAAATAACAGGGTGAGAATGTGGTAAAATCTGGTCAATCTGTGATTTTGAAAACAGTATCGGTTGGGTTTAGGGAACCGGTGGGTGGGCCAGTCAATCTGTCAGTCAGTCAGTTGACAACGGCCTCTGGTGGATTTACGCGAGAAGAACAGGTGCGAAAGGAACTCGTGAGAGAAATTTGAGTACAAAGTGGCCTCTGTTGGGTTTACGAAAACAAAAACTGCAAAAAAAACTTACCTCCTGGGACGTATTTGGCGTTCTTCAAAAATGTTTATAGGGGTACGTAATCAGAATGAGCCTGGGTTGATAAAATCAGTCTACAAGCTTTCATAGACAACCTAGAAAGTCAAAAAAAGGTCTCTCTCTATCTCTCTCTCTCTCTCTCTCTCTCTCTCTGTTATTAACAAAGGTTAATTCTCTGAAGAACTTACAACATAGGACTATGAAGTTCTGCAGAAAAGGCTTTAAGGCACCTGAAAATATATTGCAGATCCTAGAGCACACAATACAATATTATATGCATTATAATGTTATACATTAGAGGCACCTCTAAACACCTCAAAGAGGAGTTACCCAAAACACCTCAAATATCAGTTCATTTTAGAAGGAATCTGGGTGCAGAAACATATTGAGCAGTGGCAGCTGGTGTTAAAAAATTTAGGGGGGGGGGCAAACACCAGAAAAAAATCTAACTGTTGGTAAAGTAAGAGCGTAAAAGCCATTTTTCAGGTAATGTATCAAAAAACTAAAATATGACTAAAGCATACAATAAATGCATCACAAATCAGTTCATTTTAGTTCAATTTGGTTTATTATCAGTAATGAAGTAATCAAGATAATCAGTAAACACACACATACACACACACACACACACACACACACACACACAAATGTTGCCTAATCACTGGCCAGTAGCACTACTTGAAAATAAATTATGCTCTCCTTTTTTTCTTCTGGCTTGCAAATTTCTCAATAACCGTTAAAGTCAGTCATCTCAGTCACCAGTCTCTTCTCTATTGACAGCATGGCCAATGCATTCAGCCTCTCTTGCGTCATGCTGTTTGAAACAGCAAACACGGAAATAGTAAAAGGTATGACTTACATGAACCTGCCGGCCAACTCCGTTTGTCATAACAAGTGCTGGAAAAGCCCCGAATATTCGCGCGCTCGCCATCACTTGACTACTGGTGAATTTGCAAAGACGGTCAATCTGGTCCAAGCTTTTTGATAATTTTTTTTTTCTTCATTCAAAGTCTTGTGAATGGATATCTTTGCGAAGATACAACAGAATTTTCCTTCATCTCGAGAAATTGCATTCTAAGCTCTTTGGTGAGAATGGTCCAATCACATAAGGCCAATCATATAAAAACAAATATGATTCGTTCTAACAACAAAAATGGGAGGGTTCAGGACGCAGAGCGCTGCGCCCCAAAGACAATTTAAAACAGGCCAATTAGAGCTTATCGTCATATCACGTGCATTGCAAAAGTTTGTGTACCTACATAGACACTCATTAGTCCGGCGCCCCGCACACATATGAAAAAATATTGTTCATACTTTTTTTTTCAATAAATGTTAGTATGACTACAATAAATGTTAGAATGTTATAATTAAATAAATTTATTTTGTTAATATTTGTGATAATAAACATTAACATATTAAAAGGGTCTAACTTGAAGGGGGGGCAGCGCCCTCTATTGACCAGCCGCCACTGATATTGAGTGTACATTATTTCTTAAAGCACAATGCAAATAAGCAGCCTGGTACTTTGAGGGAAATGGGGTAAATACGGAATTAATTTATTCAGTTATGTGTTCTATGCTAAAATGGTTTTCTTCTTTTCAAAACGCTGATGGTAAAACATTTCAGAGTCATCCTTCCTATATAAATTCATACCTCTTGGCCTAATAGCAATCTTGCCTGTGGTTGTAATTCATGCTGCATTGAAAACTTTATGAGGAGGTTTTGAGTCTGAGCTCAAAGCTTGACCTGCATTTTACCACAGATCCCTCTGCCTGTCTCTTTCATATCTGAAAACACTCATGTATCCTGCGCATAATGCATAATCCCTTAAAGAAACACAGACTTATTTGCTGTTATTTAGTTATTTCTGTTATTAAGATGTGATCAGACTGATTAAAATGCAAGTGGACCTCTCTAAATAAAGGTGTAAACAGAATCAGAAATCTTTGAGCTTTTGACCACTTCAAAATTTTCCTGTAAACACATTTGATTAGATTGATTATGTAAACACACATGTGGGTGAATGAGTTCAAACAGCCACAAAAGACCAGCTACTGTGTGTCACTCTGTGTTAATGCACATTTTGAACTATCACATGAGAAACGAGTGATGGAAACACTACATTTCAAACAAAAATCTTTAATTTGCAAAAAAGTTGTTACTTTAGCTTGACATTGTGTGAAAAACATTTAATAGATGGAAACACATTTGCCAAATATATATAATATCGCGCGAACAGCAAACCCATGTCAATAATCAGCTGTCTTTTTTATGCTTGCCCTGGTTTATGATAATTACTAGGTTACTAATACTACAGCTCTAACAACTGGATGGAAACACACATACCTGTAATTTACCTAATGGGGTTTTCTTCTTTTTTTGTGAACTTAAAAGGATTTGTTAGAATAGTTAACAATATTATATGTAGTTTTAAACCCATTTAACTAGAAAACTGAACTGAAAACAAAGTGATCTGAAGGAGTTTGAAGAAGTTGTTCTTTATGCAGGAAAAAGATTTTCAGGTCCTAAAACAGCTTTTTTCAATCCAAAAGCAGCAATTTCAACCCAGACTCATCAGAAATATGTGCCCAGGACTACGTTTTCTTGCAAGGGCAGTGTGTGCATTTTTGACAATCTCAAATATGTTATTGTGGCACGTTTTCTCATATGCGTCAGTTCTTGTAAATCCACCTATCCAGCTATATATATATATAACAGCTATATTAACGAATATTAGCGAATATTAACGTCCTTCTCAAGCCGGCCGACTTGTGCATTATATATCAGCTTGATATCGACTGACCCACACACACCCTTCCTTGTGGAGCCGTCATTCGTTGGACTTGAACCCTGGTCTGCTCCACTCCGCCTCTCAGGTCTGGCACCATATGTAACAGGTTACTGAGCAAACCAGTCATACCGGAAAAGCTGGCCATACGGAAAGGTAAGAGGTTCTGTTCCGTATCGTTGATTTTACACACAAAATGCAGCAATACATATCCATGAGTACATATTTGTCGGTTCTCAAAAATGTACACCAGGGTACGTTTTCCCAACGTGTTGAGCAATTTTCACATTTGGATAGAAACTTGGCTACTGAATGCTTCTGAAAAAGGCATGTAAGAATGAATGGTCTTGATAAAAACTTGTGTCAACAAGCTGGAAATATTAATAAGTCTCAACTGACAGGGCATAACTGAATTCTTCCCGCAATGACAGTGAATCGTTTAAACAAAAAATAATAAAGCCACCATACAATCATAGTGCATATTATTTTTTTTTTAAATCTTCCAAACAACCTAAATAGAAAAATAAAGGCTTGACGTTGACATGAAAATCACTTTGCAATCCTGTTTTATGACTATAATGTTAGTGAAAAAAGAAAAATAAATAGGGTGGGTCTTTAGTGCATGGTCTATAAGTCCTGCTATTATTGTCTTAATGCGTCATAGATGTGTTTTGGGCATAAAGTGCACTAAACCAGTGGTTCTCAAACTGTGGTGCGCAGGCTTCCTGAATGTAAAAGAACAAAATGAACACACTTTTAACCCTTTGGATGCATACGATAACGCTGATGTGATCAGACAGCATTGGCTCTTCACTGACGTGTACAATTATACTGGTGTGCTTGTTTATTTGAGTGCATCGCGTCATCAGATACTAAAATTAACACAGTGCATAATTGCACAGTGTTGCCAGATTGGGCGATTTCCTGCTCAATTGGGTGGTTTTGAATTTGAATGTGCCCCCCCTCTTCACTTATTACCTGCTTTCGTTCACCCCTACAGAACCAAATCATATTTTTTTTGTAAAGCAGCATGGCTTTCGGTTTAATTTTTTTACCTCAAATTTAAGCTAATTAATTTGGATGTGATTCAAATGGCGCGAGACACAGAGCATATAGACTTTTGCAACATTGCCATGCTTAAAGCTTAAAGGTAGAATATAATTAAAGTTAGTCTCTGTGTGCACAGACAGAGGGACCGCGAACTGTACCCAAGTCTGCTTGAAAACAGTGGTCAGTGCGCGGTCGGTTACTTTTTAAGAACACTGCCATGTTTTATTAACTTTTAAATGCACACTTTAATTTAAACCGTGAAGTTTTGTTTTGTTTTTGTCTGCAAGTACAGTTAATGTTCAAACCATTTGAACATGTTATTATAATGTTTAAAGTGGCTGGCAATAATACATATTCTTAATAATAGTAATTAATTTGCCTCGTTTTTGAACTGTGCAGTGCTGTAGCTGCTTAGTTAGGCCTGCTACGCTACTGTACATAGATACTGTATATACATTAGATGTCGCCTACCCTTCTGTTGTCTATTAAGGAATGCGTCAATAGAGCTGCCATTTTAGTACAGGGTAGTGCTCCTTTGAAATGAATGCGGGACTAAGGTGAAGTGGAGGACTGTGGCCATCCAAAGCCAGAGAAATACACATATACACATATATCTATGATTGGGAGTTTTCCTCGTTGGTCCGAGAATGAATCTCCGTTATGAACGACTCATTCACTTAGCCGACAATAATAAGTTTCTGGCAGCGCAGTGTCTTCTTGTCATATTTCATAACATTGTTTGCTTATTTTATTCAACAAAACTAGCATAAGCTTAGAATTTAGTGTGAGTTGGTGTTACTTTGCCTTATGGTCACTGCAGTAAGAGACTGTATTATCATCAATAACGTTACTTGTGAAGCACAAAAGTTCATAACATACAAAAACATAAAAAACTAAATCTTACCTATGAAACATGATGACTTTGTGCTTTGTTTTCTTTGTCTGTCTGTTACTACACCTTTACACAGTGCTAAATTCCAGCATCTTCACATTGGCACACTGTCTTGACTAGTGCAGTTGAATGACGTTTGTCCTAGGAGCACTGTACCAATGTGGCGGCGCTATTGACGCATGCTCAGGATCCCTATGTGATATCTAGTGTATATATCTATGGATACTGTATGTCAATACTGGTCATAATGGTGGTACTTGGAGAGACCATTTTTTTTCTGAGGTGGTACTTGGTAAAAAAAAAGTTTGAGAACCACTGCATTAAACCAATCAGAATCTCATATCATATTTCCTTTTAGAGCAAGTTGCGGTCACTCCATTGCACTTTCGCCATTAACATGCCGGACTTTGTAAGTGGAAAAACTCACTTCACTAGCAAAAAAAAAAAAAAAAAAGATTTGTTCATGCTTGAGGTTAAATCCAGCAGAGCATGTTTTTTAATTTGAAATCATAATTATTTATATATTTCAATATATTTCAGTGCAGCTGCACATCCCTGTGTGTGTAATAAGCATTGTGTTTGGACCCACCTATCAGTCTTTCATCTAATGCACTCTTTAAATAATAATAAAAAATACAGTACCTGCAGCATTGACTTTAGACCAGCTTTTAGTTTGTCAATGACACTGTCTAGTTGTCTTAAAATAGCAGCAGACCAACAATGCAGTTTAACACACATTCTTTTCAGACCAGCACGCACAATGACTTAAATTATATAAATCACGATAGACCATGATTTCTACAAAAAAAAAATCTTCTTTAAAGTTATACTAAAGAAAAACTAACCTAAATGGCAATTTCCATTGAACTACCCCTTTAAAGGGGAAATGAAGCACTCAGTCAAGTTTACCTTATTTTGTACATTGTATTCCACTTTAATGAAAATATATTAAACAAACTCGATTAATGTAATCATTTAGCAGAAAACGACATGTTTTACTGTAGATTTTAGGCCTAGGGCGCCGCCATCTTGGAATATCGCTGTGTCTGACGTCACGGGGTTGGTTCGCTGTGATAAGCTGAACGGACACAGTGGAAGTAAAGGAGTGAACGAGGAGACTGGAAAGCCTAATTTAACCCAATGCGTGAAGTTGTGGGCGTGGAGCTGCTGCAAATACAACCATTTAAGTTCTTGAGTTGTGTATTTTTCATTTGTTAATACCTCTCGTTTGATGCGAGAGGATCATAAGAAACGCGCTGATCTGAGTTTAGTCACGAGCAGAGGCGCGGTGCAAACGTCATGTGGGCGGGTACTTTCACTTTTCATTGCTACAGCCCCTCGCCTCTGCTCGTGTTCAAACCAAACTAAGATCAGCGCGGTGTTTCTTATGGCAGGTTTTCATCCTTCATACATGTTGAGAGATCGAGTTGATCGACTTGAAAAGGGAATATGTCTTGACATGATCCACACAGACGTGACTTAGTAAAGCATGAAGTCATGCATGATTTTAATCATTACATTAGTCTGAATGTAAATCCCCTCGTCAGGCAGCTCTGGAGCAGTGTGGACCAAAGCGCATCAAACGAGAGGTATTAACAAATGAAAAATACACAACTCAAGACACTTAAATGGTTGTATTTGTTGTGTTTGCGCCAGCTCTGTGATGCACATCCACAACTTCATGCATTGGGTTCAATTAGGCTGTCCAGTCTCCATGTTTAGTCCATTACAGTGATGTATAAAACCCAGACAAGCAGTCAGGTAGAGTAATACAGAGAGTGAATCAAAGCGCATCAAATGATCGATAATTAAAGGAGAAAAAAGAAAAATAGAATACATTTATATACTTTTATATTAGACACACATCTGATGCTTGTATTTGCAGCAGCTCCACGCCCACAACTTCACGCATTGGGTTAAATTAGGCTTTCCAGTCTCCTCGTTCACTCCTTTACTTCCACTGTGTCCGTTCAGCTTATCACAGCGAACCAACCCCGTGACGTCAGACACAGCGATATTCCAAGATGGCGGCGCCCTAGGCCTAAAATCTACAGTAAAACATGCCGTTTTCAGCTAAATGGTTACATTAATCGAGTTTGTTTAATATATTTTCATTAAAGTGGAATACAATGTGCAAAATAAGGTAAACTTGACTGAGTGCTTCATTTCCCCTTTAAGACTTGTGAAGTTCTTCCCACAGTTAGTAATTCATTTTCAATTTACATTCCTGAGTGAACGGCTCCTTTAATGTTAAAACGAAGGATGTTTACGCAGCTCTCTCATGAACATCATGTGTGGATTGCGATTCTTCAACAAACTGCATGCTGTGATCCACAAAAGCAAGCTGTCGAGATTTATTTGCTCACTCTAAGATGCTTAGATCTCAACGGACCTGTGCTTGCATATTCAGAGTTTGGTATATCTAAAGGTTGCAATATCACTTCCTGGTATTAAAAGTAAATAACAGCAGAAGACAGTCTTAATAGGATGACCTACTTCTGTACACCTGTTTTTTCTTCTCTCTTTCTCTTTTTCTCACAGGAAATGCAAGTAAAGGCTTTTCTCACTCCATCTTGGGGCAATGATTTGATTAAGCCATCTTCGTGTGTCAGCAGGAAGCAAAGCAAACACACACATATACGTCAAGCCTCAACAGAAATAATAGACAAATCCTATTTGCTCCATCCTGAACAGGTGAAGTAAGGGTAATTCTCTGAAAACCTCTACTATTACCTTGCTCTTGGTTTACAGTGTGAGTCCAGCAAGCGCCATCTTATGGTAATATTTAGTATTCGGCACTCGCATATGTCCTGCTTCTGCCGACAGACCTGATCTGTGATGAAATCTCAGACCTCTCAATTTTTAACACGAAGCACAAACCGTGAAATGAAGTAGTATGTAGAAGTACTGTACTGATAGTGTACTTTAATAGAGAAGTAGAGTCTGTATCGGCAACTCATTTTAAAATTATTTTTGATACTTCAGCTCGAGATATGAACCTCTAAATAAGGGTGTCTCTGTATGATAAACAGCAGTGAAGTGCCCGGCATAAATGAGTACACCCCTTACCTATACAGTGGGTGAAATAGGTGTTCAACACGTCACCATTTTTCACAGAAAACATATTTCTAAAGATGCTGTTGTCTTGAAATTTTCACCAGATATTGATAACAGGCAATTAAATCCATATATGCAAAGAAAACAATTTTAATTAGTTTACAAATTAAGTTTTGAATTAAATGACATAGGAAAAAGTATTGAACACATGAAGAAAGGGAGGTGTAGAAAAGCAGTGAAAGCCCAGACTGCAGCCGAAATCTCTTAGTAGTTATTCAGCAACCCTCTGCCCTTTGTAAATTAATATTAGATGCTTCAGTCCAACATGAAGATCAAAATAAGAGTGGACATTTCAGAAAGACAATGATCCAAAACACAGCCAAGGAAAGTCTCAAAAGGTTTCATAAAAAGAAAATCATGCTGCTGAATGGCCTAGCCAATCACCTGAACTCTAGCTGGTCTCAGTGCTGGTCAGCAAGACCAGCATTGAAACCAGCAAAACCAGCATCAAAACACCTTACCAGCATATGCTTCTTTTCAGCAGAATGCAATACATTATTTGTGTATACACATTAGTCAGTACCAAAGCCAAATATGGAATTATTTTCACAAAATAAATTAAGATCATTGTCTAAAAATTGAAACACTCAAAATATTATGTATTAACATATTAGTTAAAAATGTGTAGTTTGTGTTTTTTTTTTCTTCCAATACCTCATTTGAATTTGTATTGCTAAAGATGTTAGGTGACCAGAATCGAATTTTCATCTGTTTAATAAAACTTGTTTGTTTATATTCAATAAAATATATTGTTCATATTCACATAGAAATTGATACAAATATTCATTTTCAAAAAGGGGTGTACTCATTTATGCTGTGAGTTGTACAAATGAAAATGATTACAGCTGTGTTTACAGTAGTATAAAACCTAGAGAGTTTGAAGCGACAAATGCTGCCATCTGTTGGTCATAAAGTGTAATTTCAATTGTTTACATTGTGTTGATCGCACAATTCCTGTGTATTTACAGATTATTTGGTCACACTTTATATTATATTACTATTATTAAGTAATATTAACTAACTACATATTCTGACACAGGCCTTTAGCCAGCCTATTGAAAGAGGTGGTTCTCTTTTCTGAAAACGTGGACCTTTTTGCAGTTATTTGCCTCATGCAAGGTTTAAATACTGCATTTTAGTGACATTTTAAGCACCAATCTTTGCTTATTGGCTTGTTTTATGGTGATAATAACCACACTTTTTGATGTACTAAAAATATTTCCTACAATTTTGTCAAAGTGTTTACCATCCCAGATAGCAAGCCGACATTGAATCAATGTCGATTATTGGTTATAAGCGTCAGTATCAGTCGTCGATCAAATTTCGACATTGAATCAACGTTCTTTATTTGGTCGGTACGTCGGAAGGTTATTACATCGAGAATAAAACATTGATTCAATGTCGAAATGAAGTTGACTCTTCAACATATAGGCTACCCGACGCATCTGGTCGAAATCATAACATTGGTTCAATGTCGAAATGAAGTTGACTCTTCAACATATAGGCTACCCGACGCATCTGGTCGAAATCATAACACTGGTTCGATGTTGAAACTTGATTGGTGGACTCGGAGTCGGTTCTTCTGCGCGAGTCAGCGTGAGGCGCAGGTGCTGCTCATCATTTGAATCAACTAACAAACCGAAGGCAGCGGACGGAACTGTAAGGTAAGCACGTCGTATTCGACGTTTCACATGTTTTATTTGTCGTTTTCCCAAGAATTTATGTCAAAATGTAACTTTTTAGATGTGTAAATTAACACTTTACCACTTCCTATACGTTTTTTAGTAAGCCCATGTCGCCCTGTGCGTACCCAGGCTATTAACTGCAGCTGATCTATAAAGGTAACGTTTAGGTAAATGAAAAGCTGTTTTGGTTATTTAATTTTCGATTTCAACACGATTAACTTCACTTTATGACTTCAATGCTTTTTAACCTGTGTAAAATATAAGATGATCTGTCAAATCGATTTGGAATGAGCATAAAACACGTATGTAAGTTAATGTTGCTCTAGCTAACGTATAGGCTAATGAGAAACGGTTCGCAAATAACATTACGCATCATCGAGCTAACGTTAAACGAGATTTTTCAACACGTTATTAATCTAGCGAAGTGAATCGCTGTCAGTTTACTGTTTTGTTTGCTCTATTTTTTTCTACATTTAGTGACGAACTCTTCGCCAGAGACGGTCCACAGCATTGAATGGGAAAAGCTTATAGAGGTAAAGTTGGTTTTATATTCGCACATTCGTTCATTTAGAAGTCTCTATATTGTTTACCATGTTACTTTGAATATTCGATCGAAATTAGCATGCAAGTGTGACTTCAAAACAACATAAACACTGTTTAGTTGACTGTAAACAATGTTGTACTTTGATAGTCATTTGCTGCTAATATGATTTCCCTATTTAGAATTTGCAAAGAATACTTTTCTGACATTATATTATTGAGGAGAATGTCTGAATATCCGAATATAAAACCAACTTTACCTCAATTGTTCACAAACCATGCTTGTCTGTTTTTTTTCTGATTGTAGTGCTATGTTCTGGTGTGCATTTTTTTTTATTTTCCTGTTTATTAAAATGTATTTTGTCTACATGCTTTTCTCTTGAGGTTACTGCAGTTTACTTGTACAAGTATCTAAAACAAATGTTTGTAAACGCATTTATTTTGACAAGTGTCTGGGTCACTAATACTTCTTATTTCTGGAAAATCCGAGATGGAATTCTAGTAAATGTTGGCACTGTAGACGAATGGCTTCCCGATAGTTTCACACAACCTAAAATAATTTGTTTTTATTTATTGACCTTGCTAATCCAGCAAGAATATTTTTTCTATGGTTGCATCTGAATTTTAGTTTCTGTGATTGTATCTTTCTAAATTCATTAAATAAATGTTGTTCTTTAAACAGTTTAAACATTGTGATTTAAACCTGTGTTTTGACCCTAATAGTTAATTTTGTTATTATGCACATCTGAAATAAAATGCATTTTTTTACTCTAATGAAAAATACATGTTGAAATAGAACACAAATAGACAAATGTATTTAATATTCTACAGTTTTACTTTTTGAGTAAATGGTTTTGACTATTTTAGTCAGTAATTTAAATGTTTTCTCTGTTTAAGTGTAGAAGGTTTGAATGAATTCATGCTCTTAACAGATATTCACAGCTGTGTGTTTGTATCAATAAAAAATGATGACAGATTGTGGTGTGTTTTGTTATATATACAGAATAAATTATATTATGTATTCTTGTAAAAAAAATGGTGATTAGGTCATATGGATTGGTTTAATGTTGAAAATGTTGTTTAAGCATTCATTTAAACGTTAAATCATTTAGATAGATTTTATGTTGAATATGTGTGGATTCTATGTTGTTCCAATCGACTTAAAATCAACATCGTTTCAACATTAGATAGACAAACTAATTAGGTTGATTATATGTTGAATATGTGTGGATTCTACGTTGTTCCAATCGATTATAAATCAACATCATTTCAACATCAGATAGACAAACCAATTAGGTCGATTATATGTTGAAAATGTGTGGATTCTACGTTGTTCCAATCAACTATAAATCAACATCATTTCAACGTCAGGTGGACAAACCAATTAGGTTGATTACATGTTGAAAATGTGTGGATTCTATAACGTCGTTTCGATCGACTGAATATCAACATCGATTCAACGTTGGGTAAGTAACCAATTGTGTCGATTTCAGGTTAGATTTGAATGGAGTGCCTGACGTCGTTTCAACATTACCCCGATGAGCAAAACGATGTTGAATCGATGTCAAAAGAAACGTTGATTTTAGGTTGAAATGATGTCATTTTGCTATCTGGGATATTATCTTATCACGAAGTATTTCTTTACAAATTTGCATTTAATCTGTAAATTATTACAGTTTTATAAATATTGTTATAAAATTAACATTTAAAATAAATTATAATTAAGAAATATGAAAAAATACTTATTTTTAAATACAAATTTATTATCATCCATCATTTAAAAAATATTAGGAATCTGGTAAAGGTGAAAAAAACAACAAAACGGTGGCCTATAGGCAAAAAAAAAAAAAAAAAATCTCATTCAACTTTCCTCTGTCACTATGTGGCCTCTAAATAAAAATATATACATATCGGTAATCAGTAATTTTCACAGTTTATGATGGCATATCAGTCAAAAATGGATCAAGTGAGCACATGTAAAGGCCAAATTCTGGACTGTGTCAGACTGGGTCTTTTAAACCACCCGAACCTCCCCTTGGCTACGAGCCTGTATACAGGATTAGGATTGAGACCCTCTGTATTGCACACATGCATGCACAAACACTTAATATATAATCACTATTAATCAGTAGCTTACATTTATTCAGCAAAGATGCATTGAAATGTAACAGCAAAAATTGTGTGCGGTTGTGTGTTGTTGCATTATTATTATAATTATTATTTATTTATTTATTTATTTAATGTATTTTATTTAAACGTTGATATCAATGAAATAATTCTTAAAAGATATCATGGTTTCCACAAAATGTTTAAAAATGTTAAAAATGACTGGGCCTTTAAATTGCAAAAGTGTTTAAAAAATTTACAATACACACAAAATATTCATGTATTTATAATATTTGAAATAATACATGTTTTTTGCACATCATAGCAGTTTATCAAGGGTCACAAGATGCTGACAACTGGAGTATTAATCGTAAAAATAGCTATATAAACAAAATAATAAATGATATTTTAAATGGGAAAACTGTTATCTTAAATTTAAAAAATCAAGCAATTAAACAATCAAATAAATGCAGATTTGGTGAACATTCCTTTTAAAGACATTATAACAAACAAAGCTTACTTAAAAAAAATGTTTTGTTGTTATTACATTATGCAGACCATATTATATGTCACTGAACTGCACCTTACAGTTAAATGGTACTGTTTTATTCACTAAGAGAAAGCTGACGTTTTTTACTGTCAGATGCTAAATAAGTACAGCCTGAAAATAATGAGAAAATCACAACCTTTTGAGAACCAGATTTAACCAACAGGCACTTTGATCCATGCATTCGACACCCAGATGATGCTCAACCCAACATGAAGAAGCAGAAACTGGACTCCTGCTCAATCAATAAAAGTGGATTGATGGCTGTTTCTGACATGTTTGTGGTCATAGAAACCCCACACACCGCTAAATGTGTGAAAACATGTGCAGAATGGGTTTTTAATGCAGGAGTTGTTAAGTCTAATGACTGAATGTTGCCTAATGCCAAACAAATACCTTTTTATAATAATAATAATAATTCCTTACATTTGTATAGTGCTTTTCTGGGCACTCAAAGCGCTTCACACAAGGAGGGGGGGGGGGTTGGGGGATCTCCTCATCCACCACCAGTGTGCAGCATCCACCTGGATGACACGACAGCAGTCATTTTGCGCCAGACCGCACACCACACACCAGCTGATTGGTGGAGAGAAGACAGAGTGATTTAAGCCAATTATGGTATGGGGATGGTTAGGAGGCCATGATGGACAGAGGCCAGTGGGCAGATTTGGCCAGGATGCCGGGGTAAACCCCTACTCTTTTCCGAAGGACATCCTGGGATTTTTAATGACCACAGAGAGTCAGGACCTCGGTTTAATGTCTCATCTGAAAGACAGCGCTCACTGAGCAGTATAGAGTCCCCATCACTATACTAGGGCATTAGGACCCACACAGACCACAGGTTACTTGGTTACTTCCGGCAGCAACCTAGCTTTCCCATGTGGGCTTCCATCCAGGTACTGACCGGGCGCAGCCCTGCTTAGCTTCAGTGGGTGACCATGTGAGAGCTAGCTGCTGGCTGACATGTTTTTGATAAGATCGGCTGCATTCAGCACTTATTTTTAAGACTGGAAGAGCTGAAATTAGTCATTGTCTGGTTATGGATTGATATTTTGATTGAATGTATTGATATGTTGATGTTTTGATTGATTGACTTTAACACATTTAAGCCCACTGGCAACTATAGTTGCCAATAGTTGCCATTTTCTTTTTATAAGTAATTTTCTACATGTTTAATTTCTTAATGACATGCAAGCAAACAACCAAATAAAAGATTGATTGAATTCCTGTCACGTAAGGCCTTGAACTTCCTACCCCTAATTCCAGGATGCAAAATGGAGGCAAATCCTCCCAAATTGTACTTACCTTGTAAGTACATAAATCATGGAAAATTAGGGAATAATGTGTTTAAAAGTTAATAAATAAAGGTTATTGGTCTTGTTTAATGTTTTTTTGCCTTCATAGTACCCCATCTAAAAATAACTTAACCCTTTAACTCACAGGTGTTAAACTCAGTTCCTGGAGGGCCGGAGCTCTGCACAGTTTAGTTCCAACCCTAATTAATCACACCTGATCAAACTAATTGAGTCCTTCAGGCTTGTTTGAAACCTGCAGGTAAGTGTGTTAAAGCAGGGTTGGAACTAAACTGTGCAGGGCTGCGGCCCTACAGCATCTGAGTTTGACACCCCTGCTTTAACTGATATCTTTACTTTAAAGTAGACTTTTGATAGATAATTTGATACACAGCAAAATCCTCAGAGTAAAATTAACTTCTTCCACTGGTCTCACTCCCACAAAGAGAGTTACAGTAACTCTGGAGCAGAGTTAAAGTGCTGATTAAACAGAGAATAATGAACACCTACTGTTAAAAAGCAGAATCACTGAAGAAAACACAAAACTAAAACTGAATTCAGTCACAACCTTAGGCCCTGCTATACACACAAACATAGGTATTGTCTAAATTGCAGCTTTTTCTACACAGTTTGACTGTTCATCTGTACAAAAACACAAATACCATAATCCAAATTTTCGAATCTCTGTGTTTTTCAGAAAATGGAGAAAAAAGCTTTTTTTGTTTACAAAAATAACATGTAGACATGGCCTTAGAGGAACTCAACAGAAAACGTGTAAATTCTCTCAAAATCTCAGCTCATTAGGATCATTAAACAACTCCACAAACAGCATCAGCAGCTTCACTTATTACTAACTTGTTTGACTATTTCTGTCATAGAGAGATTTACTATAAATACTCATTTTGTTAGACATCACCTATGTGGAGAGCAGTATTTACTTTAGTCATGATTTTTTTAATGTTATTTTTTTCTTTGACTGCTGTAATTATGCAGTGCGGGATCATATCAAATGGTTTTCTAGTTTTGAACATAATGAATGCGTTTTGGAATATGAATTGATCTTTTGAAAGCAGTTGTTTTGAGATAGAATGCCAAATGTTCTTCTCCTATGCAAATTTTACATTGAAGAGTTCTTACAACCCATTTGCCCACCGGCAACTATAGTTGCAGCATATTCAAATACGATTTCTAGAAAAATAATCTGGAGAAAATAAATGCAAAACATGTTAATATAGTACACTTAACAAGGCTATATTCATGAAACCATTTAGAAAAATTTTGATACAAATGGGTTGAAATTGTAATCTTTAAAAAATAAAAAAGTAGTTTTATCAAACAATGGTTTACAGTAAATTAAAGCATGTGATACCTTGAGACATCACAGGGTAATTTAGCCACAAACTAAATGTCACTTTTTGGAGGAAAACTGGCTTTTGTTGAGTAACAAAATTGATATTTTTTATCTTCCCAATAAAATAAATAATTAAATATAGCATCGATAAATGTACAATTGTTAGCCCTCATGTGATTAAAAAAAATCTTCTTCAAATATTCTCTTAGTGATGTTTAACAAAGCAATGTCTTTTTTACAGTATTTTCCATAATATATTTATTCTGGAGAAAGTCTTATTTCTTTTCATTTGGCTGTAATAAAAGCAGTTTATACAACTTTTAGGTCAATGTTAGCCCCCTTAAATTATTATAATAATTTTTTGATTGTCTGCAGAACAAACCACTGTTATACAATAACTTGCCTACACTGTAATAAAATATTTGACTAAAAGTAATTACAACCAATTTTATTTTGTTACTTTAACTTATTTCAGTAAGTTAATCAGGTTTCAACCAGTTTTTTTACATTTATACAAAGTTGAACTTAATATTTTGAGTTAGTTTGATTGATTTAAGTTAAACCAACTAGAAAAGTTAATTTGATTCAACTATAAAAAGCTACCTTTTACAGTGTAGTTAATCTAATTAACTTAGTTAAGCCTGTAAATTGCACTTTAAGATATATACCAGTATCTTCCAAGGTAAATAGTAAATTATTGGTAACACTTTATTTTGATGGTCCATTTGAGTATTAGTAGACTGTCTGCTTAATATCTGTTGACACTGACATTTAACAGTCCTTCAACAGACATTTAACTGACTATAAGAAACTTTGCAATTACATGTCAACTTACCCTAACCCCAACCCTAACCCCAACCTAACAGTCTACTTATAATCTAATGATAATTAGTTGCAATGTAACTTAAATTCAACAAACGGACCGTCAAAATAAAGTGTGACCAAATTATTTTGTCCTGTCATTATAAAAAAGACAAAACAAAATTGTGCAGAAAAAATAAATAAATAAAAATTGCAATTTCACAGGAGGGCTAACAATTTTTACTTCAACTGTATTAAAAATTAATTACATTAATAAAAATTTATTATTTTACGATATTACATTATATTATATTATGATATAGTAGACATATTTAACAGGAGAATGTAATAAAATTATAGATTTCAGAAATAAATTTTGTAATATTGTCTTAATTCATTACATTATATTAAAATAAAAAGCACACACAAACATTATAATAATTACAATTTAATATTTAAAATATATTAATGAAAGTTGACATTTCAAATTCAATCATTATGATAATAAGGACAAGAACATGATATTTGTAAATCACACAGTATTTACAGTTTTTCTTGATTGCTTTGATGCAGCCGTCAACTGAAACTCCACATTTTCAAAACAGTTAACACACAGGCCTAAACAGCAGCGCTCATGGTCAAAATGACATATTTTGCTTGCAAAAGGCACATACACATACAAAACATTTAAAATATGCAACAAAAACTAATTTTACCTTCAAACAATACAACTTGCAAACAAGTATATGAGCTCTTTCAATTAACCATTTCACAATGGACAACAAAACACAAAATACAGAACTCAGTGTGAATCACTGCACCATTGTTTTCCATTGTAGCCTATTGCCAATGCCATTTCGTAAACTTAGAATTATAAAGTTCAATCGGACATTTTTGTCAAAATTGAGTTATTTACATATTTTTATTAAATGACAACTTATTTACATTATGGGATGTATTTTCTATAAGTTGTTTACATTTTAAGACTTTTTATTTACAGTAAAAAACAAATGTCACACACGTACTGTTTGCTATGGAATGCAAAAACTTTGAAGCTTAATATCTCAAAATCATTCAGAACGCAGATAGAACCTTATAATTCCAAGGTGACGATTTGTTGTCTTTCTGTTTGGGCTGTCAAATTGGCCTTTTTGCAAAGAATTGGATCCAGAATAAGAAATGCTTTGAATACAGTAAATTTATATTGAATTCATGACATTTTTCAAACTATGGCTGAAAACTGAAATACTGTTATTGTAAGAAAACAACTCAGACAAAAGTAATAAAATACTGTAAATATTAGAGAAAACACATGTACAGCATATACAGTCAAATCTATTGGGAGTATAGGACATAGCCACTATTGGCCTCCTCCATCCATGCTGCCACAGAACAACACAAACCTCCACTGTTTTTATAAGGTTTGCAGACTGATTGCTAATTGAAGATTTGTGTGAAGGTGTGTCAAACCAGTGCTTCAGTGATTTCATACTGATGTTGGTAGTTTCTAATGGTTAGGAATAGATAGTTTCTGTTTGGTTACCATAGCTAAAACAATGGATTTTGGAATGTTTGAATAACATCTGTGTTAACTATTTTAAAATATGTTGGGGAAAATGTGTCAATCCAATGAGAATGGGTTTGCACATTTGCAAGACATGTCTTCTGCTTTGCTGGGATAGTGATGATGAAGATCAAGTGAATCCTAGTTTCAATGAGCGTGTCTTAGCAAAATGAGAAAAACTGTAACTGTATTATAAACTGCATTTTACTGTAGGACAGTTATACAGTATGTTACTGTATTTTAAAGTTGCATTGTGAAAAGGACTATATTTTACAGTAAAGATATACAATGCTGTAAATCCATATAGAAAAAGATAAATGGAGCTGTAAATACAGTATTCATGTTGCAATTGATTTACAGTAAATTACTGGTGAACTGCTGTTGATGAAAATTGATTCAATCCATCAATTTCAGAACATCAATGTGATTTCAATGTGATCATCCTTCAAAGCTCCTAAAGAATTTAAGCTCATTCTAAAGACTTCTGCATAATCCCACAATGCAGAACACACAGAGACAAACTAAAGCTGGCAGAAGATGCCTTTACCCCTCATTACACCATTATTAATTCATCTACATCAGGTCTTTTCATTATCCTCACTCCATGAAAAGTTCCACACAAGCAGCACATCAATCAAACTCCCATGTTATATACAATCATCTTTAGTCTCTATCGGTGCATTTCACATTCTTTCTACAAATAATCGTTCCTTTATCACCATTAATGAGCAAAAACTGCATTGGCGTAGCATGTGTCCTGGAGTGGCGCGTACGAAAACGTGTGTATATACGTGGTGGGTGACTTTTTGGCAATGTTTTCCTCCATCTGCGAAGGGCTCGTACCCAGAGAGGAGGCTCTTTTCTGGCAAACATGTTTCTGGGTCTCCCTCTTCAAACAGATGGACTTCCTGGGAAATTTAGACGCCTTTTACCAGCATCCATCTCTATAACAACCATGCGGACCAATCAAAAGTGCTAATTTACACCCACCATAACACTCGAAAAAAAGCCAAGCAACCATTTCAAAATCAAATTTGTGCCATTATTATGTGGCTCTGCAAAATGAGTAAGAGTAATGTCAGTGTGTTCTCGCTGTGTGGTCGTAAAGCAAATCATTTGAAGAAAAAGGGGTCGGGGGTGTTGGTGGGCCTGCTGCTGCATCAGCCTGCGACAAATAACACTTGAGCAGAAGGAAGAAATACAGTAATAAGAAAGACACAAAAGACATATCACACACACTGGACAGCTGCCAGCTCATTTAGGAGGGCTGTGAAAAGCCTTGTTTTTGTTCTTTATAATGGGGTGTCAGGATATTGTATACTGTAGCATGGCGTATATATATATATATATATATATATATATATATATATATATATATATATATATATATATATATATACATATATATATATATATATATATATATATATATACACATATATATATATATATATATATATATATATATATATATATATATATATATATATATATATATATATACATGAAGAGTTCAGATGCAAAACCCTCTAAATTCGTCAGACCTCTTTTTTGTAAATAAGCATTTTCTATCAGGCTCCTCTGATTAAGTTCAGCAGTTTTATTTCATAGATAATGAAAAGGTTTTTAGCCAGTAAAAAAAGTAACATTTTTTTCAAAAATGTAACTTTAGGCGATTCTGTGGTTTTTAACAAAGTAGGTTTTCTTTTGCGTCAAATTTTTGCAAAAAACTCTAAATCCACCTATTGGGACAAGGCATTGTAATTAGTTGAAAAATCACTAAAGATGCGATTAGAAATTATTTTACAAACATAAAACACATTACAGAAACCAAAAACATTAAAAATACATAAATATGTCAGGTAAGTGGCAGTTCATTCCTGCTGTGGTAACCCCTGATAAAAAATAATGAATGAAATCTTTCAAGTAAGTGCTTTACGTTCATTAATAACATTAAAATTGACATTAATAAAATCTTAACAATCTGTTGTCATTTCTGATATTTGAGATTTGGATTTATTTGTAAGTAGAACAATGTAAACATTGCAAACTACGCTTGTTAGATTCAAATAATGTAGTGTAAAAACATTTTGAAACATCAGTATCTGTGCATTGTTCAGTAATATAAAAAGCTTATCAGACGTATAGGTAGTATGAAGTAATATAAATAACGACAAAAAAGTGCCCTTCTGGATCTTTCACTTACTTTGAAGACACTACTGACTACATTTACATGGACATCTGTAATCTAGTTATTTGCCTTAATAGACAATAATATAATTAAGGTGTTTACGTAAAGTGCTTTCATGTAAGAGTTTCCTGTAATTTTGGGACTTCCTGTGACTTTAACTGCAGTTCGGCGGTTTCACCTTCACTTATGAACATTTCATTCACGCCCCCGTGACAAACTGGGGTATTAGATGCAAATAAGGAGTAAGGACTGGTGGAAGAGTGTTATGGAATTTAATAACGCACGCCTAATGGAAAGAAATAACTTTCGCATTTCGTGTGTGTGTGTGCGGTCCTTTACTGACAGCCGCGTGTGTGGATCTTGTCGGAAAATAGATAGATTGCAGTGTTTACTTAGAAATGGTATTAGGACGTGGAGTATCCATATATTAGTGGCATTTTTATGTTTAGTTCAGTTATGACGTAATCAAAAATCGCTGTTTGGAGCTTATGTAGGCCTACAGTTCAACATTTATGTTTAACTGAATGAACAGTTAGTAAACACAAGTACATCTTATTGAACATCATTTATTTTCATCACCAATTATCATATAGTAGAACAGTTTCTCAAGCAGTTTGTGATACATTTTAGAAACAGGATATGAGCCCTTGGTCTAATGCGCCACCTGGCTTAAGAAACCAGTTCTCAAAGACTTTTAGTAATTATTCGGGTAGCACACATATTCTGAATGCCTTCGGTAGAATTCAAATGAGCCACTTTAATCTAGATCAGAGGTGGGCAAACAGTTAGCGCAACCAGTAAGATTAGAACAAACTCTCAGATATTAAAATGCACTTGACCGTTAATGACTGAAAATGAGTCAGGCAAAAAATAGAAAAATTGACTCTGAATGTCGTGTGTTTAAGGAAGAATGGACAACAAAATACTTCTTCATCAATATTGGACAGAAAGTGGTATGTCTAATATGCCAAGAAAGTATTGCTGTTTTAAAGACTACAACCTAAGTCGGCATTTTTCACGCAAACATTCAAATTATTTTAATGTGTTAATATGAGATTTTTTTCTATCCGACAATATCTTTTCTATTCTCCAAAAATTATTACATTATTATTATTATTATTACATTTTATAAGGGATTATTTTATTGTTTTCTGATGATTGATAAGTAAATATAAATAGCAGTGCGAATTAATCTGACTTGTAAATATGACTCAATAATAACTATAAAAACAACGTGTCTTAATGCGCAGTAGGTAGTGCTGTCGCCTCACAGCAAGAAGGTCGCTGGTTCGAGCCTCGGCTGGGTCAGTTGGCATTTCTGTGTGGAGTTTGCATGTTCTCCCTGTGTTCGTGTGGGTTTCCTCTGGGTGCTCCGGTTTCCCCCCACAGCCCAAAGACATGTAGTACAGGTGAATTGGGTTGGCTAAATTGTCCATAGTGTATGAGTGTGAATGAGTGTGTGTGGATGTTTCCCAGAGATGGGTTGCGGCTGGAAGGGCATCTGCTGCATAAAAACATGCTGGATAGGTTGGCGGTTCATTCCGCTGTGGCGACCCCAGATTAATAAATGGACTAAGCCGAAAAGAAAATGAATGAATGTGACACGTTTCTGTCCGATATTACACGTTCCATGCATACTGCCACTATAAATAAAAGTTATTTTTTGAAGGATTTGACATGTGGCCCTTCACTTGGTTTGCAAAACTTGATGTGGCTCTTGGGTCTAAAAAGTTTGCCCACCACTGATCTAGATTAGTCTAGATTAATTTCAGGATTACAGTGAGATTAATCTAAATAAAAAAATTATAATCTATGCCCACCTATTTTATATATATATATATATATATATATATATATATATATATATATATATATATATATATATATATATATATATATATATATATATAAACAGCAAATAATAATTTGACTTCTAGTTGATCATTTGGTATCAGGAATGGCTTATATGATGAAAGGCAAAGGCCTCTAGATTACACGCCTTTTACAAAATAAAATATGATCATGCCTTGGTTTATTATTATTTAATTAGGACAGTAAGGTCTGACTTGTCACTTTACACAAATAATGTACAGTATAGAATATAAAGTCATGGTGCAGTGGAAAAAGGATCTTCATCTTCAATGCCTCCTCCATCTTACCCCAGACATGCTCAATAAAGTTCATGTCTGGTGACTGGGTTGGCCAATCCTGGAGCTCCTTGATCTTCTTTGCTTTCAGGAACTAAAATATATGATATGGAGGCAGAAGTACGAGAAGGAGCGCTATCCTGCTGAAGAATTTGCCCTCTTCTGTGGTTTGTAATGTAATGGGTAGCACAAATGTCTTGATACCTCAGGCTGTTGTTGCCATCCACTCTGCAGATCTCTCGCACGCCCCCAGACTAAATGTTACCCTAAACCATGTTTTTTCCTTCACCAAACTTGACTGATTTCTGTTAGAATCTTGGGTCCATGCGGGTTCCAATAGGTCTTGGATTGGGATGCAGTTTAACAGATGATTCATTGGAAAAAAAAATCTTCCTTGTGCCACATTTCCAAATGATCAACTAGACGTCAAGTTAATATTTGTTGATCTTACAACTGGGATTGACGACAAGACTTTTGTCAGGTAGTATACAGTCAAGCCTGAAATTATTCACACCCCTGGCAAATTCTTACTGCACTACTTTTTCAAAGATAAATAAAACCTTTTTCTACAATGCTGTACATTGTCTTATTATGTTTTGTGAGAAGCCTGTGCCATTACCTTGTATCTGGTAGCTTATTTTTTTTCTATTGCTTACAGCACTTTAAGTAAATACTTTTTTAAAATCCCAAATCTTCCAGAACCATTCATTCATTCATTTTCTTGTCGGCTTTGTCCCTTGCGGGGTCGCCACAGCGGAATGAACCGCCAACTTATCCAGCACGATTTCATGCAGCGGATGCCCTTCCACCTGCAACCCATCTCTGGGAACTTCCACACACACATTCACACTCATACACTATGGACAATTTAGCTTACCCAATTCACCTGTACTGCATGTCTTTGGACTGTGGGGGAAACCGGAGCACCCGGAGGAAACCCACGCAAACCCAGGGAGAACATGCAAACTCCACACAGAAACGCCAACTGACCCAGCCCAGCCGAGGTTCGAACCTGCGACCCAGCGACGTTCTTGCTGTGAGGCAACAGCACTACCTACTGCGCCACTGGGTTGCCCTCTTCCAGAACCAGTCCTACCAAAAAAAAAAAAAAAAAAAAAATGCGGTACTAATGCACTGTATTATGTTTTGAGAAAATCACAGCTATGGTAGATTATTAAAGATGTTTTGACTGCATTCAATAAACATACATCAGATCTTTAACCCCTTTAACCCCTAGTCCAACCAGAGGTTTCCTGTTCAAGTGTCTATTGTAAGTGTTGTTTTGTTAATATTCAGATTATTCCAAACTTGGCCAAAGTCTCCTTTTCTGCACTACAGGAAAAATACACTGTAAAAAAAATGATTAGTTACTTTACATAAAGAAGTTAGTAAACATTTTTCCCAAAATGCAACAAGTTGACTTTACTTAAAAAAAGTGAGTACACCTGTTATAACTTGGAACTAATATGTTGACATAATGTTTATAATGATGGTCATAGTTTATTTACTTGATAATTAAAAGTTTATAAATTGTATTGCATTTTTTAAGTAATGTCAGCTAATCAGTTTTTACAGTGCGTAATCACTTCCAAAATTTTCATTTTGGATGAACTATCCTTTTGATTAGGCTTCTATATTAAAACAAATTAGCGGATTGCTAGTTTAATCAATCCTCAATAGTTCAGATGATGAAGAAAAATGCCCTTAATATTCTCAATAACCCAAGGGTCAATACACAGTAGAAAAAGCCAAACTATTCCCCCAAAACGCAGTTGCCAGGCCTCTGTGGGACTTGCAGGTTCTCAAAGGAGCTCTGAACTCATTTCTGCACTGGACTAATAATAAACCGTTGGCATGATTAGTCACTCTCTCCTCTGTCTTCCATGTTTATTAATCTACATCCCATCCCAAAGGTCACGCACAGGACATAACACAATCACTGGGGAGTCCAGCAATAGATGTTAACGAGCCTTTTAATATCAAGAAACTCCGCAGATGCCTCAGAATTGAAAAGTATGGTCTCATCTGTCTCATAAAGAAGGATACTGGGGGAAAAAACACAGGCATGATATTAGACTGGGAGTGTAATCAACATGGCCAGCAGTGGCTTAATCTTGTGTGACTTGCACAAAATGAGGTATCGGAGTGGCCACAAGGAGATGTGCTGCTTGCTTGGGTTTTATTACTCTGTATTGAATCAGACCAACATGAAATACTGGTTCAAAGATGATTAGACCGTAACCTCAGAAAAACTGATGCATTTCTTAATGAAATCAACATGAGAAACACCCAAAAGGCATTCAAAAGTACTCATAGTTAGGGTAGATGCTATTTTTCATTGGATGTGAGTGGAAACAAGGCTGTGAGAGATAGAAACACACAGATTTAATATTTGCATATGCACTACAGTCCAAGGCAAATGTCTTTGACATTAAAAGTGCATGATGCCAAGTCAGGGGATGAGCAGATGTACACATTTTTTGTGTGGAATTTGGTAAATCTATTCAATTCTTGTTACTCATAATTCTTTATTAGAGGGATTCATTAAACACTCCACTAAATTAAAACAATATTGTTTCAAAATGTTTAAGACAGAAAGAGATAGTTAAATGTATCAGTTCGTCTCAATGAGCTACAGTACCTGTATATTAGATCCCCTTCCAACAAAGTTACTGAGAATGGTTACCTTTAGTAGTAGAACCTCTCTTTAATATCATCAACTCTTCTTTATCTCTAGGCTATGTTTCAAACCAATTCAACTCAAATCTTACATTTATTTAGATCCTTTCTAGATGAACAATATTGGTCAAGTGTTTCAGTCAGGTTTCAGGCCTCATCATAGCACAGAAACTGTTTAGTGAAAATACCCAATGGTTTGCTGCATTTTGCTATTAGTTTTACTTGACCTCAGTGCTGCATTTCACACTATAGATCATGATATCCTCATAGGTTGTCCAGGGATAGGCTTTAAGATGGTTTTAGTCAAAGTTAACTGAACACTACTCGTTTGTAAATTTAAATGAACAACTATCAAAAGTAAAGCCAGTAAAGTATGGAGTGCCACAAGGATCCGTTTTAGGCCCTTTGCTGTTCATTATATACATGCTGCTCCTGGGAGACATTATTAGAAGGCAAATGATTAGCTTTCACTGCTATGAAGATGATACTCAGTATATTTTAACAAAACTTGATGAGATCTCTGAACTAAGCTAACGGATTGCATTAAAGTTGTAAAATGCTCTCACAACTCAACCTGCAATTAGAGGGATACAATGTTAGTATTAGTGGTACTGTCAAGAAGCTGGATGTTAAATTAGACAGCAACTTAACTTTTAAAAATCACATCTAATGTCACAAAGACATCCTTCTTTCATCTTAAAAATATTGCTAAACTAAGAAACATGCTATCTATCACAGATGCATAAATAGTAGTTCATGCTTTTATGACCTCTAGACTAAATTACTCTAATTCTCTGCTTGGTGGTTGCCCCTTATCCTCTATTAGTAAACTTCAGTATAAAATTCAGCTACCAGAGTTCTTATTAGGTAAATATGAAGCACGATCATATCACCCCTATTCCATCTTCATTACACTAACGGTCTATGAGGTTTTCAAATTCATTATAAAATATTTATTTTTACCTGTAAGGCTCTAAATACTATAGCTCTTGTTTATCTTACCAACTTCTGTCTTGCTACAATCCCACCCGCTGTTTAAGATCTTAAAACTCAGAGCTTCAGGTAGTTCCCAGAATAGCAAAGTCCACTAAAGGAGGTCAAGCCTTTTCATATGTTCCTCCTATAATCTTCTTGATAATGTCTGAGGCTCAGACACACTCTGTCAGTTTAAAACTAGATTAAAGACTTATCTTTTTAATAAAACATATACACAATGCACCACATTTAATCACAGGATACTGTTGAATGCATCTTTTCAGATGTATTCTTTCACATTGACATTAATTTATTTTGTTCAAATAAGCCATGAAGAGCAGCTCAGCCAATAATAATTTTTTTGCTCTATATTTCCACCTGGGTATACCTATCCCGAGGCCTCTAAAGATTGTGCAGCACCACTCGATCAGATCTAAGACCTACAGTATGAAGAGATGATACAAACCCTACGAGGACTTGAAGAGATGATGCCCAACGTTCGATTACTTCAAGGACAACACAAAAACTTAAAACACATATACACTCCTTCCCTCCAGCTACACCTCGGTCCTCTGTCTCTCTGGCTCCGCTGCAGGCTTCCGGACCTGTATTGTCGCCTCGGTCAGGTGAGCCGTCCGCTCAACCTTGGCCCTCCGGAACCTCGACGTCACCTTTGCCCTACGGCTCTCCATCTCCTCTTTGGGCTCCAACGGTCAGGCCCCTGGAGTCGGCAACCACTTCTCCTCCATGGCTCCTCCTTTCGTCGACTCCACCCTGGGCCGTCCTCCTGGCTGTGTCCTGGGTCCTACTCCTCCTGCTTCACCTCCCTTCCTGCCTCCTCATAAGGCAGGAAATATTAATATCATAAGATGTTAATATTAGGCTAGACTTAGGTCATTATGTCAGGTGACCAAGGACGTTGTTTTGATGTCCAATAACGATGTAAAATGATGTTGATATTGGATTTATTTTAGGTTGTGTAGGAAAGTGACCAAAATCCAATGTTGAGCCAACATCTTAATGGTTTATTCTTATTGGTTCCGTCATTCATTCATTCATTCATTTTCTTGTCGGCTTTGTCCCTTGTGGGGTCGCCACAGCGGAATGAACCGCCAACTTATCCAGCACGATTTTACGCAGCGGATGCCCTTCCAGCCGCAACCCATCTCTGGGAACTTGGTTCCGTCATATTAATGTCAAATATTGACATTTATTCATCATGTCTGACAGATGTCATAGCTGTAAGGATCACACAGTGTCAAGGTGTAACTTCATTAGAGGTTGATATTTGGTTGATTTTAGGTTGGACATTGGACATTGACGTTCGCCTGATGTTGGGTTGTGACGTCATGTTGATAACCCGTGCCTGCTGGGACTTGAACCAGCTAATCAATCTTTATAGGTATACAAGAAGCTTCTAACACGTGTGTTGAAGCAAGTTGGAGCTAAACTCTGCAGGACACTGGCCCTCCAGGATCATGTTTGGGCCCCCCTTGTCTAACCCATACTCTTTTCTAATTTTGACTGTAATGTAGTGATAATGTGCAGCTTTTTTGTGACTGATGATAATTTTTGTAAAAATTGATATACAAATAAACTTGAATTGAACTGAACATTGGTAAGGTTGAAATATAGAAATAATTCAGGATTGTTTGTGATTGATATATTTCAGAACTAATAACTCATCACAGACGTACAAGAAATATAATATTATGTACAATTATTTGAATATTGTGTATTAATCATATGGACAATTTTTATGACACATCCATGCATTGTTTGTAGTAATTTACATTCACTGTTTAAATACAGAAAGCCAAAACTGAAAATAATAAAAAAAAAAAACTGTGCCAGATTTTGAATATGAAAATACCCCATGTCATACGCATGTCATTATATAAATCTGTGTTGTTGTAAACCACCCAAATCAGTACACACACACACACACACACTATATTGTATAATGTTTCAGAGTTTTTATCCATGTAATACGATTGTGTTGAACCCCTGTGACTTATTTCCACTTGTCTGATTACCGTTTCCAGGTCCAAACATGCTATGAGATGCAAAGCCATCAACAAACAATGCTAATATACACT
This sequence comes from Danio kyathit, assembly GCA_903798195.1. Taxonomy (NCBI): domain Eukaryota; kingdom Metazoa; phylum Chordata; class Actinopteri; order Cypriniformes; family Danionidae; genus Danio; species Danio kyathit. The sequence continues at coordinate 17,543,269 of LR812533.1, read as the reverse complement.
GACAGTGTGTTGTAACACTATCAAATCATGATGGTGACCTTTATATCCGGAATCTGAAAAGGCCAGATGGTGATTCATCTTTTATGAATCATTAATATATTGGTGCACACAGAGACTGTAATGCACACCTTCTTTTTGAATGAACCATCTCTTTAAGATTGCAGACCTGTTGAAGAAAAAGTTCAATCCCAGTCTCGTTTACCTTTTTGCCAAATGAAACATGACTCCATTGAGATTTGCACATTGTAAACTGCATTCTTCCAGTGGAGGGTGGCTGTTGTAGCCTCTCATGATCGCTCCCATGGCATTATAATGACTACAGAACTGCCTCCAGGCTCACTGTTGCATTATCTCTTCAAAACAAGCCAAAAACAAACCCCAAATTTGTCACTCCGCCAACCCAACAAAAGCCTCCTGGAGCAATCCACAAGGTAGAATCAGAATTCAAAGAAGCCTGCGTTGAAGCTGTCACCTAGATCAAATTTACAACCCAAACTCCCAAAAAAAAAAAAAAAAACCTACTGTCAGATGTATTTCTGAAGCGCTATATAGGATGCAACAAATGCATTGAGTGAGTATGAGAGAGCTGACAAAGGATGTCTTTGGTTAAAGGTTTGGTGGCAGAAGCAGGTAATGTATTAAAATCCATCCATTTGTGAAAGGTAATTGCATGAGAAAGGTTTCCTGATTCTAATTTGACCTCGGGGCTAATTTGTGTGCTACTTTGAATAGTTGAGATGTCCATTAGCTTCCATCCCCTGACCTCTCTTAGTGTTTCGAGTGGGACTGAATTATAAATTCAGTCTGGGCTTTTCTTTATGTTTTTGTATCTTGTGGCAGTCTATCTTGTCCTACATTTAGACCTTTTAGTGCTTTGGGGAACAAGAGAAGGCAACGCTTCAATGTTGCTATACAGAAAGGAGTTCATTGAGGCCGTCTGTGTCCCTGCTCTTTGTGAAATCTATCACCGTGCACCATATACAGTACCCTTCACTGTGACTGATAGGTATGCCATAAGCGTTTCTGTAAAACATTCTGCTCCGAAGGACGTTTTAACAGCATTTTTGTTTTCATTTACATTTACATTTATCTTGCTGGCCGAAGCTTCCCTACTGTAGTGACATATAAGAAAGTGCTTGTAGCAATTATTCTAGCCGGCAGCTTGAGGTAGAAATCAAGTGCAAAGACAAAGCCAAAAAGTGACAAAAAGAACAACGCAACCACACAAAGACATCATGGCTTGGAGGAGACAAGGGCTAAGAATGACAGATGCTTTCTAAATGCTATATACCTTTGGTTGTGATGGTCTAGATCAGGGGTAATCAGCTCTGTTTCTGGAGATCTACCTTCCTGCAGATTTCAGTTGCAACCCTGAACAAACACACCTGTCTGTAATTATCAAGTGCTGCTTCATTGGTTCAGTTGTGTTTGATCAGAGTTGGAGCTGATCTCTGGTCAAAAATAGATCTTCAGAAGAAGGGTTGAGGATCTCCAGTCAAGATGGTCTCCCATCTTGACCAGGTGATTTATTCCCAAATCCAGTGTTTAACCAGCTAACAAGGTCTGACCTGTTAGCAAGTGCCAATAGTCCCTTTAAAACCAGCAACATGGCCAGTCTGTCAAATTCTGAACCTTTCTTTCAAGTTTCAAGGCAGTAATTAGACCATCCAAAACCAGTTAAATAGGTCTGTCTGGCTTAGAAGTTCCCCAAATTGATTAGAATTTAGCACATTAAACCACTAAACATTAAACAACCAGAGCTTCTAAACCCAGTAAACCACACTACCTTAACAAGTTAACAAGGCCTGACCAGCTATCAAGTGCCACAAACCTCATCCAAACACCTCATTAGACTAATCGGCTAACAAACAAACGTTCAAGCTAACCAAAGTTCAAGCCCTATGAAACTAGCTTACATAACTAGATGTTTTGACAGATCAGTCCAAGCAGTTAGCAACAATGTGCAACATCTGGCCAGCTAACAGTGCCTGACAATCTAACAGGTAGCCTACAACAAACTCCTCTCAAACCTCCAAACCAAACCAGCTTAAACATATTAAATGGTCTGATCAGCTGACAAGGCCAAAACTAGCAAACCAAATCAGGCTAAAACATTCTGTTTAGGCAACACGTTTCCCAAACTACTCTAAAACCAGCAAAACAAACCAGTCCAGCCAGCTTACAAGTTCCTCAACTGTAGGCAGTAGATCCTTTTCATATCTGGCACTCTGCAACAGCCTTCTGAGCACAGATTAGGTGGCAGGCACATTCTGTCAGTTTAAATCTAGATTAAATACATGTCTTATTAAACAAGCATAAACATAAAACACAAATGTATAAAGCTGCGGTCACACTACAGTTTGTGCGTGCATAATTCTGTCGTACAGCGCTGCAAAAAGGGGCGGGATTAAACAAGAAGATTAGACATTAAAAAAAGCAAGCGATTGGTCCATATTTTGAATTTCTGTCCAGAAAGGTCATGTTTTGGTCTCATGCAGTCAAGTGATGCTATTTCGCAGGTCAGAGTTCACCAAGCTTGATCTTTGCACCGCCGTGAACTGCAAAACTTGACGCACGAACTTACGTTTCCGGTCAGATGCATTCGCGTGCGTATGAATGGAAGTCTATAGGAAGAAAAGTCCAGTGTGACCGCAGCTTAATGCTGAAATCCAGATAGTCTAAAGCAGGGGTGTTCAAACCTGTTCCTGGAGATCTAGAGTACCTTCCTGCAGAGTTCAGCTGCATCCTTGATCAAATGCACCTGTCTTTAATTATCAAGTGCTCCTTCAGATTCTACTAAAGCCATATGCTGCGTCCCAATTCGCATACTTATACTACGACCTAAAAGTATGTACTTTTTTTGTGGGGGAAAAATATATACTTTTGAGTGTGTAACAGAAGATTATGCAAGCTTTGGGACATACTACTTCCTCGTTACACAGATCGTTGTGTTGCTTAGTTAAGAGCCCTGTCAATCATCCACATTTCTGTCGTATTTAATTTCCTACCTTATTGGAGAAGCAGCAGCAGGATAATCTCCCATTCATGAGTCTTTCATGCAGAGAAATCTCCTCAGGTCTTTAGATAATTCTGCATTCAGACGGTAATGTCCGAACACGTCTTTATATAAGTGCAGTATTGTTGTTGCAGATGAAATATAACACAGACAACACCATTTAAATATTCTCCAGTGGGCTAGATATTAATTAACAGTCATACAAACATCTTTACTGAAGCCTCTCTGCTTGACGGTTGGTCTCGCGCGTCCATCATGTTTGTAGTTTGTTTACACTTTTCACCCGCGTTTTGTAGTTCTAATCGAATTCATCAAATTTTGACCGGAAATAGTAAACCATCCGGGAATTTTTGGCATACTCTTTTCAACATACTACGATTTGGGACATACTAATTCTATTTTCACATACTATTTAGGATGGATAGTATGCGGATTGGGACGCAGCACTGGTCAGGCTAGAGTTTGAGCATGCAAAATTCTGTCGTACAGACCTGCAAAAGGGGGCGGGATAAAATAAGTTGATTAGACATTATAAAAGCAAGCGATTGCTCCATACTGTAAATTTCTATACAGGTCATGTTTTGATCTTCTATTGGTCTTACATAATCACGATGCGATTTTGCAGGTTAGAGTTCACCAAGCTTGAACTTTGCTTCACAGTAACATGTGAAACTTGTCGCATGAGCTTGCGTTTCTGAACTGCCGCATTCGCATGAATGGAAATCTATGGGGCGAAAAAAGTGCAGTGTGACCGCAGCTTTAGTTGGTTTAGTTGTTTTTGATCAAGGTTGAAGCTGCAAGACAGTAGATCTCCAGGAACAAGATTGGGCATCCCTGCCCTAAAGGATTGTTAGACTGCATTAATCAGGGGCAACAGAGTTGAAAAGACTCCTGAAAAGACTCTGTAATTTGAACATCTACTTTCATGTTAGTCTGTTTCTCTGTATCACAAGGATCACATAATCTTGGATCCGGCTAGTATCCAGAGTAGATGGTGGATGGTTGTGCATGCTTCAGGGAACCAAATTCATATATTTCATTCAATTACATCTGCTTTATTAATCAAACTAATTACGTTTTCAGTGTTTTGAGGTACAATGAGTGTGTTCTGAGTTACAGTAATCTCTAATTGGCTATTTCAGCAAATGTGTGATTCTCAATGATGGTCTATTTTTGTTATAAAACAAACAGAGACAATTTTGCATTCCTACACCATTAAATGGATGACAATGAAAGATTGCATTTATAATTTTACTATTAAATTAAAAAACAAACATCGCACAAATAGTTTACTTTACTTTGAGGCTATATGTAGATACAAAGACCTACTTTATTAGAAACGTGTTTTTATGGTGTCTATCGGTGCTTTAGATCTGCCGGTCCCATCTAAAACCAGTAAACCAAAGCAGCCTGACTAGCTGAAGTCAAAGCTGGTGCAGAGCCTGACCAAAGGCAGTTGCTTAGTTACCACAACAGCACTGCACCACTGAACAAGGCCTGTGTGACAAATAACAAAATGAAGGTGAACTTCAGAAAGCACTGTTTAACATTTCATTTCCCACAGCATCGGAGTAACTGCTCAAGTGAAGGTGTTTCTGTTGTATCATGTATCAGATGATGAAATACTTACATCCTGGAACAGCTAACAAACTCTAAGGAGATTCCTCTGAAACGAGTTTGCAGTGTTTATGTAGTGGGGAGTCCATGTAGACATTCTCATCCTCATCGTTTGTTTGTTCCCTAATTTGCAAACAGTCTTGCTGCAGATGAATCTTTAATGAGCTGCATCATTCAGACACTGGATCGATTATGTGCACAAACTGGCTTGAAAAATGTCTCAGCGCCACAGAGGCCTGTATTTCCCATTTTCTGCATCCTCATTATTAACTTTTCCAACAGCCTAGTTTTACTTTTGCTCCATAGCTCACTTATAACAACATATAAATACACATTTGGTATAGGAACATATGCACATCAAGTGTGCATGCGTGACTGAAATAAGAAATGCGTTGGGTAAATGGGTTCGAAAAAAAGTCATTTGCATACCAAAGTTAACAGCTGTTAATGTGCAAGCTCCACTTTAGATAATACTTGAACATGTGCTGCTAGTTTCACGGTATAATGCCAAAGATTCAACGATGCCCTTCAAAAACCAGCAGCATAATACTTGTGGCTATACAATTTGAAAATCAGAAAAATTCCTGTAAAATAATATTAAAAGTAGAAAGATATAAACATTAGTTAGTTAGGGAAGACTTTATTAATCCCAAAGGGAAATTCACATCACAGTAGAACTCACCATACAATAAATACTATAAAAAACTTTTCAGCTTAGCCCCTTTATTAATCCTGGGTCGCCACAGCGGAAAGAACCGCCAACTTATCCAGCACATGTTTTACGCAGCGGATGCCCTTCCAGCTGCAACCCATATTTGGGAAACATCCATACACACTCATTCACACTCATACACTACGGACAATTTAGCCAACCCAATTCACCTGTACTGCATGTCTTTGGACTGTGGGGGAAACCGGAGCACCCGGAAGAAACCCACGCGAACGCAGGGAGAACATGCACACTCCACACATAAACGCCAACTGACCCAGCCAAGGCTTAAACCAGCGACCTTCTTGCTGTGAGGCGACAGCCATTCCTACTGCGCCACTGCGTCGCCAAAAACATAAATAATATATCATATTATTTAATATATCATATTCATATATATATATATATATATATATATATATATATATATATATATATATATGGGCAACCCAGTGGCGCAGTAGGTAGTGCTGTTGCCTCACAGCAAGAACGTCGCTGGGTCGCAGGTTCGAACCTCGGCTGGGCTGGGTCAGTTGGCGTTTCTGTGTGGAGTTTGCATGTTCTCCCTGGGTTTGCGTGGGTTTCCTCCGGGTGCTCCAGTTTCCCCCACAGTCCAAAGACATGCAGTACAGGTGAATTGGGTAAGCTAAATTGTCCATAGTGTATGAGTGTGAATGTGTGTGTGGAAGTTCCCAGAGATGGGTTGCGGCTGGAAGGGCATCCGCTGCGTAAAATCGTGCTGGATAAGTTGGCGGTTCATTCCGCTGTGGCGACCCCGCAAGGGACAAAGCCGACAAGAAAATGAATGAATGAAGTAATATATATATATTAATAAAAATAATATTGTGTGATATATATATATATATGAGCAAAATAGCATGAATAGCAGTGCAATATGGCTGTATATCGACACTGGTAGGAGGCATGCATTGGTGATATTGTGTTAATACAACAGTTTGATGACATAACCATGTATCGGTGTCTACCGAGTCTAAAAATCATTTTGTATGAAGAACTACTTTCTTCCAGCCTTCATTCATATGTGCAGCTGAAGTCAGAACAGCAGAAACCATTGCTACTTCACAAAGGTCAATTAAGAGCTAGTATTTGAATGATTCTCTAGCGTAATGTCTAAAGTGATTACAAAACAGGTGATTTTGTTCACATTTTACAATTATAAGGCTGAATGGCATGAACTGCCATCAGTCTACAGACATTACCCAGCATTTCTCTGTTGCAATTGGGATATTACAATAAAAAAACACGAAAAAGCCAAAGCAAAGCAAACACTACCAGATTATTATGGTGTAAATACAGTGCTACAACATACAAGAGAGAGAGAGAGAGAGAGAGAGAGAGAGAGAGAGAGAGAGAGAGAGAGAGAGAGAGAGATCGACTTAGAGTATCACTTACTTGTTTTATAATGATTTGATCAGCTGTAGTTTGAAATTCCGAGTTTTTTTTTAATTTGAGTTTTTTTCCCCCATAAGGGCTTATTATGCAGACTCTAATGCTATCTTGTGGCAGAACATCAATCGTCTTTGCTCTGCTCAAAATGACAGGCTGATGGATGCAGACGTGCTGAATCTCCGAAATCATAACTATTTAAAATAGGCACAATCTCTATAAATAAACTGCATTGCTGCAATCTAAACAACTACATTCTAGCCTAAAAAAGCCTCAAACATACATTATGTTGTCCAGCAGCTGCAAGATTTGTTAAGCTGTTGTGAGTTTATTGATCTGCTGTCACTATGTGGGTGGAGTAACAATGCATGGCTTCGACAATCAGACAGAACTGTTATATAATATATATTCATAGACACACGCATATACTGTATATATATATATATATATATATATATATATATATATATATATATATATATATATATATATATATATATATATATACATACAGTTGAAGTCCGAATTATTAGCCCCCTTTTGAATTTTATTTTGATTAATAGAGCAGGGAAATTTTCACAGTATGTTTAATAATGTTTTTTCTTCTGAGGAAAATCTTTTTTGTGTTATTTCGGCTAGAATAAAAACAGTATTTAATTTTTTAAAAGCCATTTTAAGGACAAAATTATTAGCCCCTTTAAGCTAATTTGTTTTCTTTGATAGTCTACAGAACAAACCATCGTTATACAATAACTTGCCTAATTACCCTAACCTGCCTAGGTTTTATATATATATATATATGTGTGTGTGTGTGTGTGTGTGTGTGTCTACAAACATATATTATAAATATAAATTAATATATTAAAAATGTACACAAAATAAGATAGTTAGATTTTAAAACATTTGAAAATATTTTATTATTATTAAATCCTATAAAAACTATATATAAAATATTTTTGTCAAGTTGGAGTAACCTTGTAAAGCTTATATTAAGTTATAATGCAAATATATGCTTCTGTGCATATCAATACAAATATAGATGAATAATACATGAAACATTACATAACTCAGTAAAAAATGTAAATATTATTTATATATTTGATTCAAATTAATAAGATATGTATTAAGATTTTTTATTAATATGAAATAATAATAACAATATGTTTTAAATTATATATATATATATATATATATATATATATATATATATATATATATATATATATATATATATATTATTATTATTATTAAGCCTAAAAAATCAGGCTTCCCATTATTTTTATCCCATTGCAGCAAAAAGGAAAATGAGAAGGGGACACTCCTTGAAACATCCCCACAGCCTTATGCATCTAATCACAGCCAGTCTCTGAAGTGAGTAATTCCAAGATGACAGGAAAATGATTTTGCCCGTTGGTGATTGTGTCATTCAACCCGAATCCCTTTCACCAGGGAGTGACGCAGGACAAGGTCACCTCATTAGCATGGCGTGAATAAAAGCTAGTCTGCCGTGGCTCCAGGAGCTGGTTTTTCCATCTCGGCAGCTGGCATTCTCTGACATTTGTGTGGCAGGTGAGCGCCAACAAAAGACTCTTTAAAACAGATATGATAAGATAGCTGGGTCCGCTAACGCGACAACAGATTTCTGTAGGGGATAGCGCTGTCTCAATTGTTGCTTCTGTCTGCACTTTGTCATAGAGGAAGGAATGAAAATCGAAAGCTAGACTTTAGGAATCCCGCTGTACATTTCAAGGCTGTGGGAATTTCATGCAGGCTTCTTTCTTTAAGAATGCAGCAGCACCATCTGGCACGCGGGTTTTTGATTTGTGACATCTTAAGGGATTAGAACAGCAAAGCGGCCTGTGAAACTCAGGGATCAAATGGAAAAAATCATAAATAATGTATAAAAAATGTGTAATAGATTCAATAATGATTTTTTAAAATCTGAAGTGCTTTAACAGGGAAATATGAAGACACTAGGGTCCTTTTAGACTAGTCATTTATTCTCAAAGTCGATTATGTAATTGTCACTGGTCTTAAAGGGATAGTTCATCTAAAAATGAAAATTTGCAGGTAAAGTTGTCTCTGAGCTGTTTTAACCATTTAAGCCCACCGGCAACTATAGTTGGTGAAGTTCATAGTTGCCATTTTTCTTTCATGAGTAATATTCTACATGCTATCCATGTTTCATTTCTCAATGACGTGCAAGCAAACAACCAAATAAAATATTTCAAGAAAGAAAAAAAAAACAATTGATTTACTTCCTGTCACATGAGGCCTTCAACTTCCTACCTCTAATTTCAGGATGCAAAATGGATGCAAACCCTCCAAAATAAAGGCAATTTTCCAGATACTAAAATTTATTGTTCACAAATGTATATCAGCATAATCATGAAGGTCTCTAGATTCATCCAAATAAAAACAAATCTTTCAAGAGATAAATAGTTTTTGTATACTTTGTCAAATGTTCAAGCGGCAACTATAGTTGCCATTGGGCAAATGCCTTGTAAGTACATAAATCATGGGAATTAAGGAATAATTTGTTAATAAATTAAAAAATCAAGGTTATTGGTCTTGTTTAATGATCTTTACTTTCATAATACCCCATCTAAACATAACATAACCATTTAACTGATATCTTTACTTTAAAGAGTTTTTGATTCACAGTTGGATATAACAGCAAGATCCTCAGAGTAAAATTAAAATCTCCCACTGGTCTAACTCCTACAAAGATTAAATATAACGCTGGAGCAGAGTTAAAGTGCTAAGTGAACAAAGAATAATGAATTCCTGCTGTTAAAAAGCAGAATCACTGAAGAAAAGCTCAAAACTACAATCAAATTGTCTCAACCTTTGTCCCTGCTGTCCACACAAACATGGGTATTGTCTAAATTGCAGTTTTGTCTACACAAAAACACAGTATCAGGTCACTGAAACCCAAACTTTTGAAAACTCAAGTCAAGCTGAAGATTTTCAAAGACGCCAGGGTCTGTTTTAAAGAAAATTGAGAAAAAAAAAAAAATTTTGCTGACAAAACTGCGTGTGTACGTGTGTACATGGCCTTATGAACTCAAATGAAACTCAATAAATCTCTGGAGATCCTGGAGATCCAGCCCCGCAGCCGGACCGACTAGACGGGTGTATGTGGAGAATTAAAAGGCAAGACCTTCTAGCCTCCCATCCCTTTCTTCCCAGAAGTGCACAGTGGGCTCACACCCACCAGGCACCTTGCTCTGCCTGTTCTGCGTGCGCCTCCGCCTCACCACCCTTAAAGGTGGAGCAGCCAGGGAGTACGAGTCGATTTCCCAGATTGAGAGTGCCATCACGGGCCCGCGTGGTGCCTCCTTCTGCTGGAATCAGCCTCATCTCCCATCCAAGGAGTGTCGATCTTCTGCCTTCCACCGAGCCAGAGCCCACACAGCCGCTGGCCACGCTGCTTCCACCCCGCATGCTCGGGTCCATGCGCGCTGGCCTAGTTGCACGAGGGTGGTTCCAACCCAGGCTTGTTACAAGCCCTGCACCGCACCCGACTGAGCTCCACGGACCTCAAGTCGGCTGCACGTGCCCTGGGAAGGACGATGGCCCCATTAGTGGTCCAGGATCGCCACATCGGGCTAAATCTGGCAAAAAATATGCGCGGAGTCGACAAAGTTCACTTTCTTGACTCCCCCATATACCAGTCTGGCCCGTTCGGCGACACCGTTGATGGATTCACCCAGGAATTCACGGCGGTGCAGTTGGATACGATGGGCCATCCACATCCACTGCTTGTCGCCGAGAGCGCCCGTCTTCGAGTGCTGCTCCGCCGCCACCTGCACCTCCGGCCAGCGGCAGTGCCGAGCACCTCGCAGGCAACCAGAGGTTGCGATTGAAGTTTGTCCCGCAAATAGAGACATCCCATTTTACCAACCTAGTTTATATTATCTTCGTGGCCAACGATAATAACATAACACAGAATCGGGTTAACTTTTAGCAAGGTAACAAGACATAAACAAGAACACAGTTCTTACAAAGGAGAACAAAGATTTATTGAGCTACACTACGATACATGAGGCTAACTACGTAATAGGCAAACAACAAACAAACGCACACACACACACACACACACACACACACACACACACACACACACACACACACACACACACACACACACACACACACACACACACACAGGCAATTCATAGGATGCAAAATGAGTTGACAACTGTCCCAAATTAATCCTAGTATTTCGTACTAGATCTTAGAATCACCTGAGAAACCACAAAAGCAGAGATTTGACTTATCTTTAATGCTTAAGATCATAGGCACCAGATCAGCAAGAGACAATTTGCTCGTGTTACTTGCGTATTTGCTGAAGTCTTGTCGGAGTTTGTTTCGCCGGGCTGGCCTGGACAACACGTGGCGCTCGAGATAGGGTGGCTTCGCGTGAGTGGAGTTGTCCTGGGTTACCGGGGTAACTGGTGAGGGTCAGTTCGCGGAAGTACGTATGGTTTCGGGGGATCCCGAAACTCAAGAGGTTTGCATAAAGAGTTTGTGGTGACCCAAACGCTTGGCAGTCGACCGGGGGCAGAAGCAACAGCAGGAGCAAGCCAGCTTGATGCAAAAAGCAAAGTTTTAGGGCTGCAGGGAAGTTTTAAGGGACCTGATCTGATCCGTCCCTCTAACACTGTCACCCAATGAGCAGTAGCCATGAAGGGGTGGGGGTGGGGGGGGGGACGTGCACGCTGGGGGGGGGGGGGGGGGGGGGGGGGGGGGCACGCCCCGTACCAGCGTAGCCAAAGTCATTCATTAACAGACTCCAAGAGATTGCACGTGGTAAAAATCTCTTGTAAGATTGTAACTATCTGACATCAAATGTTACAAGACAAATACTGTTAGTACTACTAAGTTCTCATTTACACCAATGTATTGCAAATGGGGTTTGGTTTGATACCAAACATAAAACATTTCAGACACATACAGATCATTTTAACCTGTTATAAGGGTAAAACCACACATTATTAACCTGGTTGGTTGGAATAAGCATGGCACATAAGGAAACCTATGGCTATCATTTGAAAATATCAAATTTGCCTTGGTTCTAACATTTAAGAGATTGTCTTTCTGAAGTCTTTCATTAATTGCCAGAGATCTCTTTTGTCTCTGAATTTGTCCATCTGGCTGCAAATAGAATGTCCCGAGGGCGAACACATGGCCACAAGATCACATGATCGGTCGTTCAGAAGTCTCGTGATGGAGGTCCCTGCCGAAACTTTATAAAACGCCATTGTATAGATGGTTAATTATTCACAAAATAGCTGCAGGGTTTCCGGACATCTGCTGCCATAGTATCGGGGGAAACAGTCAAATAACCAGATCTAGGTGCCGGAAGCATTTTTGGGAGTTCAAATTTCCAAGCCTGATTCGAACTCGTTCTGATCAGCGAGTCCCTTCAGCCTGTACTTCATCGTACCCAAAAGAGCGGTTGGTTACGGGCAATCTAGATCTGCGCGTTTTAAACCGCTGTCTGCACAAGCTGCCGTTCAAAATGCTTATGCAGAAGCGCATCTTCCGGTGAGTTCGTACTCGGGATTGACCTGCAGCAATAGACCTGAAGGACACGTACTTCATGTCTCCATACTCCATGCCACCGTCAGTTTTCTGCGGTCTGCATCAAGCGAGCCTGACAGTACAAGTCCTCCCCTTCGGGCTCTCTCTGTCTCTGCGGGTCTTCACCAAGCTCGCGGAGGGTGCCCTAGCGCCCCTTCGGCTCAATTATCTCAGTGACTGGCTGTTTTTAGCCCACTCCCGGGAGCAATTGACTATGCACAGGCACAAGGTGTGTTGTGAGCATGCAGCTGAAAAAACCTAGTTGCATTGGCATATCAATATTGGCGAACCCTGCAAAGTCCACTGGTTACATAGCTGGCCCCAGGGCGTGCGTAAAACGCATTTCTCCAGTGAGCCTACTCGCACAGATACTGTGTAAAGTCAGGGAGGTCGAGGAACAACTCTCGTATTGCGCCTCTCTGGCCCAATCGGACCTGCTTCAACTCTCTCCTCGTGATGGCCCCTCCCTGGCACATCCCCTGGAAGCAGGGGACAGGCACCGCTTGACACCCGCGCCTAGATCTATGCCTCACGTATGGTTTATAGATGGAGCGCGGAGGACTTACCGATTAGGTGGTTAACACCGTCACTCAGACTGAGCACCCTCTACGAGGCATGCCCACGCCCTGAAGTGGAGTCTATTCGCTGTGTGGTTACCTTTTTCCCCGAGAAGGAAACCCTGAACATGCCAGATCAGAGTGATACTATCCTCTTTCAGTTGGCTGGAGCTAAGGCTGTCTCCTCCGCTCTGAGGGGTTGGCGTTATGATCATCCCCGCTCTGAGGATGCTTCGATGGCGGCGCGCTGGGAAGCATCGTTTCATTATCCAGTTCCCAGTGGCGCGAGACATGGATATTAATTCTTCCTGTCCCCCTCTTATACCCACTTGGAGATCTCTCTTAGGAGAGGTCTGCTTGATCACTCGACTCATTGCCATCCAGGTGGACAGCTCTGCTGGTCGCGTTCGCATCGGCCAAATGGGTGAGTATCTGGAGGCATTTTCCTCGAAGCGCGCATCCTTTTGGGCATTAGAAATTTGGTTAGGTGTTGTAAAACGATTGCTGCGCCATTCTCTCTAACACAGAGATACGTGCGCTTTTTCGTTCTGTCAGTAAAGTTCCCCACTTGGCGAACCCTGCAGATATTCCTCCGAGGCCCCCACCATCTTACTTAGTGGAGGAGTCCTCGGGCACTGGCCCGTTACGTTGTTGGTATGCCCGTTGGTCAGCCCACGTTCTGGGTATAGGTGCCTGCTATGTGCGATCCCCACTAGGCAATCCCATATGCTTATACTGCCACGGTGCAGTCCCCCCTCACAGGCGGACCAGTGTCTTCCCTCACTGCTAACTATCTTATATTCATATGCATACTCCCCCTTCTCAGGGCTAGTCCATATGCTCTCTGGCCACCAGTCTCCCCACTTGGGTAGCAGGTGGCCTCCGCAGCGTCCTCCCTATCGGGACTGCATGCTTTCCCAACGTACTGTCGTATTAAATTCCTAGAGATTCTAGACACACTTGCGGCTCCCGAAAAATATATCTAAATCTGTAAATTTTCTGTTGAAGTGGGATAAGAAAGGGCCAGGGAACACGTTGGAAGACCGCGCCTCTGGTGATGAAGGTGCGCTCACGCTCTCTTTTTGCCTGGCAAACCTCTCATCGAGGGCGAAGGTAAGTTCAATCATCGTAGCGTTTTCCCCATAGTGTAAGTTTCCACATAGCATTGAAGTTCCCCTTCCGAAGGTGAAACATAGCGGAAATGCTATGTTCCTTCGCCATAATGATTGCCCCTTAGCTGTTGAGGTGAAAGTCTCTTCCACTAAAAAAATGATCCTTTGGCTTTGCTCGCTCTGTGCTCTTATAGCCAAATTAATTGCAGCGAGCATCAGCTGCGCAAGCTGAAGCTGCCAACTCATTGGCATTTCATTGGCCCGTTTACATACTCTTTCAGATGATTGGCTTTCTGAATGAAATCCCATAGTGGAAGTTTTTCCACATAGCATTTCCGTTCCGCCCCTAGGGGAACGAGGGTTACTTTAGTAACCAGAGCGTTACGTTTGGTAAAGCCACCATTACAAAGAAGTTTTTGTCTTGGGTGAAAAATGTACCCAAAAAAATAATGATAGTTCAGTTGATGTAACACTTCAGTGCAACACAGTAGATTTGCATTTGATATTGGTGGGAATCTAATTCAACTTAGTTTATGGCAGCCACAATGTACCCCACTAAATATTAGTCATCTGATGTGCAGATTATGTCTATATTGCGTCCATCAGTCCAAGACCAATTCTAGAAATCTACATGATGTGAAAATTAGATCTGGTTTATTTATTTATTTATTTGAAAATGCATTTTGTGGTAAATTAGACTTCATTTAATGACTTCAACCAGTCAACGTCACTCTGATTGGCTGAGGCAGCATATTATCATAACCCAACCAGTAAATGCCACTTTGATTGCCCAAGTAAACACGTCAAGCATTTGTCGATATTCAATGTGTTTCACCTCTCCTTGGTTGCAAATAGTTGATCTGCTCTATTCAGTGTCAGAAAACTACTGCAGCCATCCTAAACCATCCTTTTTTTCACCAAGTTCAAGGTAAGTTCAGACAGATTAATTAATTATGTTCATTTATGTAAATGTATTCCTGTACCAGTTAATGTTTCTGTAGCTTCAATTGGCTCAGCAGCAGGTTTGAAGTGGAAATGCAATACATCTTTGTGTGCATTACCAGTTTTCATCTGCTGTAGAGGCAATCAGATGAAGCTATAGGAAAATCACCTGAAACAATATTCCACATTCTGAAATGATACTACATTTAAGTATGACGCCTAGAAGCAGTATAAAAACTTTGTCTAAAATGAGCTTAAATATAAAGTAGAAAAGATGTCCATAATGATTATGTTTGAACTACAACTAGCCCTTTTACAGAAGTCCTGTGGACATCAATACTGGACATTTGGTAGGCGTCTGAAAAACGTCATCTGCCATCACAGTCAGTACCTTCAGGGGAACAAAATTGGACGTGTAAAAAAAGGGTAAAAAAGACATCCACGATGACTACATTTGGACAACAATTAGCCTTATACAGATGTCCTGTGGATGTCAATTCAAGACATGAATTAGACTTAAAAAAGACGTCATCTGGCAAGACAGTCTGCTCCATCAGGGAACCAAAATTGGATGTGCAAAAATGACATTGAAAATATGTCCACAATGATCATATCTGGATTACAATTAGCCCTTAAACTGACATTCTGTGGACATCAACACTGGACATTCAGTACATGTTGGGAAAAAAATGCTTTTTGGCATCACACTCTGCACCATCAGGGCACCAAAACCTGATGTGCAAAAACAATGTAGAAAAGTTAACAGTGACCACATTTGGACTACAATTAGCCCTTATACAGACGTCCTGTGGACATCAATACTCAACATTTGATAGGCGTCTAAAAAAAGACATCTACTTTCACACTCTGCACCTTCAGGGAACTAAAACTGGATGTGCAAAAAAACCCACAATGACTACATTTGGACAACAGTTAGCCTTTATACAGATTGCCTGTGGATGTCAAGTCAGGACATAGAGTAAATGGCAAAAAAAAAAAAATAATAATAGTAAAACACAGTCGCACACATTCTCCACGTTCAGGAGACCAAAACTGGATGTACAATAACAATACAAAAAAAAGACGTCCACAGAAATCACATTTGGACTACAATTAACCTTCATACAGATGTCCATGTGGATGTAAATTCTGCATTTAATACATTGGTAAATGTAAAAAAAAAAAAAAAAAAAAACACCTTAAACAGACATCCTGTGAACATTAATCCATGTGGCATCACAGTCTGCACCATCAGGGCACCAAAACTGGATGTGCAATAACAATACAAAAAAAAGACGTCCTCAGAAATCACATTTGGACTACAATTAGCCCTTATACAGACGTCTTGTGGACATCAATACTGGACATTTGGTAGGTGTCAGAAAAAAGATATCCGCCAGCACTGTCTGCACTTTCAATGACGGCATTTTGGACTACAATTAGCCCTTATACAGATGTCCTGTGAATGTCAATTCTGGACATAAGGTAGATGTAAAAAAAAAGAAGACGTCATCTGGCAAGACAGTCTGCACCATCAGAGAACTGAATTTGGTTTTGCATGACATTGAAGCGATATCCGCGATGATCACATCTGGACTGCATCCTGCAGACATCCTGTGGAGATTAATACTGGACATTCAGTCAATTTTGGGGAAAAAAAAAGGCTTTTTGGCATCACAGTCTGCAAAATCAGAGCACCAACACCGGATATGCAAAAACAATGTAGAAAAGTTAACAGTCACCACATTTGAACTACAACTAGCCCTTATAGACCTTTTTCTTGGAATGCAAAATTATCCATTATGCTTTGTGTGTATGCTCAAGGAGAATGCTAAGAACGTCCGGTCGGCAGCTGATGCGTATAAACAGTCACATTTGGACAGCTTTGAAATTATACTTTTAATTTATTTTACCTGCTTTTATCATCTTTGAACTAATACTGCTGTTGATCAGCGCCACCTGCTGGACTGATCATTTAAAAAATGTGATCTAATAAGATGGAAAACTGCTGCGAGAATTTTTCCCCTCGTTGTCAGACGGCGTCTTGTGCAGTTTAAATGAAGCCTCGTCATCGCTAAAGTCAACAGTTTCTCTTTTATCAAATATATAACCAATCCAAATAAATATAGTTCACCAAAATATTTTGACACACACACGTAGCCTACTGTACTGTCCCACTAACACACTGATTTAATAACTGTGACAAAGTGAAAATAAAGTGACGTTTTGAAATGACACAATGAAAAACACAAACTGTGGTAAATACAGCACACTAAATAAAACACAAACGGCTCGCGATTAGAATGAACATGCAAATCAGCCAGCACAGTATCAACAACAGACTTTTATTAGTCATTTTTGTAAATTGCATGACTTACACACCAATGTTTCATGCCAGTAATCTGGTTTGCTCTATTATGCAGTGAAGTATTGCATGCGCGTGGGTTTGTGTGTATTTCTGACGGCAGACACGTGAACTAGAAGAAAGTTTTTCTCTTGCGCTTGAACCACAATGACTACATTTGGACAACAGTTAGCCTTTATACAGATGGCCTGTGGACACATTCTCCACGTTCAGGAGACCAAAACTGGATGTACAATAACAATGCAGAAAAAGACGTTGACAAAAATGACATTTCGACTACAATTAGCCTTCATACAGATGTCCATGTCTATCAAGTAAATTCTGCATATAATACATTGGTAAATGTAAAACAATATACAGACATAATCTGGTGAGACATTTTTGCACCATCAGGGGACTGAAATTGGATGCACAAAAGTGACATTGAAAAGACATGGGCTACAATTAGCCCTTAAACAGACGTCCTGTGAATATTAATACAGGACATTTGGTAAATATTGGGGAAAAACGCTTTTTGGCTTCACAGTCTGCACCATCCCAGCACCAAAACCGGATGTGCAATAACAATGTAGAAAAGTTAACAGTGACCACATTTGGACTACATTTATACCTTATACAGACGTCCTGTGGACATCAATACTGGACATTTGTTAGGTGTCGGAAAAAGAAAGAAAAACATGTACGTCACACTCTGAACCTTCAGGAAACCAAAACTAGATGTTCAAAAATGACCACATTTGGACTACAATTAGCCTTTTTACAGATGGTCTGTGGATATCAAGTCAGGACATAAGGTAAATGTCCAAAAAAAAAAGTCATGACAAAAGTCAGGGAACCAAAATTGGATGTACAATAACAATGTAGAAAAAGACGTCCACAGAAATGACATTTGAACTACTATTAACCTTCATACAGATGTCCATGTGGATGTAAATTCTGCATATAATACATTGGTAAATGTAAAAAAAAAAAAAAAACACCTTAAACAGACATCCTGTGAACATTAATCCATGTGGCGTATCAGTCTGCACCATCAGGGCACCAAAACTGGATGTGCAATAACAATGTAGAAAAGTTAACAGTCACCACAATTGGACTACAATTAGCCCTTGTACAGACGTCTTGTGGACATCAATACTGGACATTTGGTAGGCGTCAGAAAAAAGATATCTGCCATCACAGTCTGCACTTTCAGGTGACCAAAAATGAATGTGCAAAGAAACAGAAACCATCAACAATGACTTTGTTGGTTCTACATTTAGCCCTTATACACATGTCCTGTGGATGTTAATTCAGGACATAAGGTATTCATTCATTTTCTTTTCGGCTTAGTCCCTTTATTAATTGCCACAGCGGAATTAACCACCAATTTATTCAACATATGTTTTATGCAGCAGATGCCCTTCCAGCTGCAACCCATCACCGGGAAACAGCCATACACACTCATTCACTACATACATTATGGACAATTTAGCTTACCCAATTCACCTATAGCGCATGTCTTTGGACTTTGGGGGAAAGCGGAGCACCCGAAAAAACCCCACGCGAACACGGGGAGAACATGCGAACTCCACACAAACATGCAACTGACCCAGCCAAGGCTCAAACCAGCGACCATCTTGCTGTGAGGCAATCATGCTACCCACTGCGCCACCGTGACATCCCAGGACATAGGGTAAATGTCAAAAATAAATAATAATAATAATTTCACATCTGAACTACCATGAGCGTACTCACACTATGCTATGCGAACCGTGCTCAGGCCCGTTTTTCCGGATCGTTTGAGAAGTGCTCTGAATCGGGCTCAGGCATGGTTCACTTGGCCGGCCCTGGCCCGGTTGGAAAAGGTGGGCCTGAGCGCGGTTCACTTGGGCTCAGGCGCGGTATGCTTGCAGTGTGAGTGAGTGTGCTTGCAGTGTGAGTGAGTGAGCCCGAAACTGAAAGCGAGACGTGACTTTTAAGGGACTGTTTGGTATGGATTAATTAATCATTCGTATTGTTCAATGAACGCAAACTGTCGTAGTTTATTAAAGACGCAAACCCCTCACTGCACAACAGCTGCACCTTCAGCAAACCTCCTAATTCCTGCAGCATGAGGAGTTTATGATTGTTTATGAGTGTCAAAAGTGGCTGATCTGTTCAGCAAAATATTTGACTGCGTCACCGCATATCAAACGACTATATCAAACGATATAACTAAAGAAATGTCCACTGTGCTGAACGAAAGCGTTTACTGAACAGCTCATCATCGATGATGTAAGCGTGCCCATGTAATGTGAGTGCGGGCCATCGGGGGAGACGGGAGGGGGAACAAGCGTGCTTTGGCCCGATTCAAGGCAACTGTACATAGTGTGAGTACGCCCTTAATCTAAGATCATCATTTTGTTATTGTGATGCTACATTTGTTTTGTACCTTGACAGTCTGAGAAATTTGAAAACCATGTGCAACAAAACATCAAGCCTTGACATTATAATTGTATTGTACTACAATATACGCCTTTAAAAAATGTAACTTCACTGTAACTAGGTCGTCTGCACTTTCAGGGGACCAAAATTGAAAGTGCAAAAATGGTGTATAAAAGATGTCCACAAAAACTACATTTGGACTCCCCTGCCATAGTAGCTAATGAACAGATTGCTTTTAAAAGATAACTACTTACTAGGAGCATGTCTATGGTGCCGATTTGGATTAATCAATTAACTTAAGTTTTTGGGCGGTGGGAGGAAACCAGGGGACCCGGGGGAAACCCACATGAACCCGGGGAGAACGTGTAAACTCCGCACAGAAACGTTGGTTGGCTTGGTAAGGACTAGAGCCAGTGACGTTCTTGCTGTGAGGCAACAGTGCTAACCACTGGGCCACCATGCCACCCATCTAGTAAAGGAGGAGAAGTAGGGGTGGAAGGGGGGATTCTTCAAAACGAAGATGGCTGTGATATGGAACTTAGGCCCAGTTTCACAAACAGGGCTTAGCTTAAGCCAGGACTAGACCTTAGTTAAATTAGGCTATTTAAGCCACATTTTTAAAAACAGCCTTAGAAAAATACATTACTAGTGTGCACCTGTAGACAAAAAATGACACTGACATATTTTAAGACATCTCACTGCAAGTTATTTTCAGTTGAGACAGCTCAAACATGCAATTTAATCTATGACTAGCCTTAAACCTTGTTTGTGAAACCGGGGGTTAGAGTATTTATAGTGGCTTAAGAATTGTCTGATTGGTGATTCATGAATTGGGTAATGAATGACCAGCTGTGTTCACATGCTCCTTTTGAAATTAGTTTATAAATAAACTTCACTTATACATATGTCCTGTGGATGTCAATTCTGTATACAATACATTTGTAGATATAAAAAAAAGACCTAATCTGCACCATCAGGGGACCGAAACTGGAAGCGTAAAAACTATGTTGAAAAGACGTCTGCCATGACCACATTTGGATCACAATTAGCTCTTAAACAGACACCCTGTGGACATCAATCCTGGACATTCTGTAAATGTTGGTGAAAAAATGCCATTTGGATGTTTAAAAAGAATGTAGAAAAGTTAACAGTCACCACATTTGGACTGCAATCAGCCCCTATATAAAGATCCTGATGACAGCAATACTGGACATACTGGAATGTTTTGGATGTCTCTTTGCACAGTGAGACCTGACTAACTGTGTGAGCAAGTGACTGATTTCAGTAAAGATTTAGCATGCATTTATATTATATAGGAAGGGGTGCTTCAGCTCGAACATTTGACGAGAAGCTGAAATGCAGAATGATGTCACCTTACACTCCAGAATGTTGCATCAGTATGTTAGAATGGATGTGCTCAGCTCCATGCTGAGATTTTGCATTAAATGTAATGTTGTAAATAATGTTCAATTTCTTATACTCAAATATTGTTTTGCTTCATAAGACCTCAATGTACTCTAAAGAGCCATGTGTATTTTTTTGGACTGTATTTTATTTTTAATTTTATTTTTATTACTATTTTATGACTTACAAGGTGCAGGTAGCCATTGATTTACATTTTTTGAATAAAAATGCCTATGATTTCAGCTAAATAAATAAATAAATGAAATCCTTCTTTAAATGTTCAACTAATCATTATATGCCAGAAAAATAAAATACATACACCTTTAGTTTTTCAGGTTGTTTGCAATTAATTCTTTCCAAATGTCCTATTTTAGCTCAATTGCTTAATTTAATTGCATGAATTAATTATGTTCCCAGCTGTATATCATTTTAACAGTAGTTGGAGTGTAATTAACACTAGTCTTTTATGACTGCAATTAATACAACTATAGCTGAAAAATTGGCATGTAATAAAATGCAGACACAAGTGATAAAGATAGGCAGAAATCTATCAGTCAAATGATTTATAAAAAAATACTAATCCTCACGCCATTCAAAAACTTTCAAAAAGACTTTCTTCTGTGGTTCATAAAGACATCATTTAATTAGTATTTGAATGGGTGAACAGAATGCAATGACATATTAATGTGATTAAAAGAGATAATGAAAAGCCCATTCTGTCATTATCTATTTACTATTATTATTTTTATTTTTATTTTCTATTTGTGACTTTGTTTCATAGAGAGATGTGCACTGTGTACTATTATTCCTAAAACCGTTATTACTTTATAGCTGTATAATACACAATTTAAGAATCAGTTTTTAGTTAAGTGGCGACATGGTGGCTCAGTGGTTAGTACTGTCACCTCACAGCAAGAAGGTTGCTGGTTCGAGTCCCGGCCGGGTGAGTTGGCAATTCTGTGTGGAGTTTGCATGTACTCCCATGTTCGCGTGGGTTTTCTCTGGGTGCTTCGGTTTCCCCCACAGTCCAAAGGCATGTGCTATAGGTGAATTTAATAAAAGTAAATTGCCCGTAGTGTATGAGTGTGGATGAGTGTGTATGGATGTTTTCCAGTACTGGGTTGCAGCTGGAAGGGCATCCGCTGTGTAAAACATATGCTGGATAAGTTGGCGGTTCATTCCACTGTGGCGATCCCTCATGAATAAAGGGACTAAGCTGAAGGAAAAAAAATAAACACATTCTTTGGTTAAAATATTCTCCAACCATTCTGAAGAAACAGCTAAATAAAGCAACTTGCCAACTTTTGTTGACAATGTCTAAAGTCCTAGCAATGATTAATGCTAGAAAAAATGTAAAAACATATAAGGCACGTACGAAATCATGCTAGAATCTCACAAAAATAGGTTATTGGCATATTGGTAAAGATGGTAACAATATTATAATTCTTATTCATGGAAGAAACATGCTACAATAAGAAAAAGTTAGCAACAGTAAACATACAGTAGTTTAAAATGCTATAAACATGCTAGCAAGGTGAGTATGTGTTAGTAACATGTTAAAACCAGTAATGCTAAATATGTCAAAAACATGCTAGCATATTATTAAACATGCCAACAATATGCTAATGCCAGACTTGATAGAACCTGCTAGAAATTAGTTAGCACATGCTAACATTCAAACATTTACTTTTTATATATATTTGTGATTTTGTTTCACAAAGAAATGTGCACTGCGTACTATTATTCCTAAAACTGTTATTACTTTATAGCTGTATAATATACACATTAAGAATCTCAATTTTTGGTTTCAAATATTCTCCAACCATTCTGAGGAAACGGCTAAAAAATAAGCAACATGCCAACTTTTACTGACAATGTCTAAAATGCTGGCAATACCCTGGTTAATGCTAGAAAATAAAGTTAAGACATAAAAGCCACATGCTAAGTCATGCTAGAAACTCACAAAAACATGTTACTGGCATATTGGTAAACATGGTAACAATTCTAATTATAATTCATGAAAGAAACATGCTAGAAAAGTTAGCAACAGTTAAAATGTACTAACCATACAGTAGTTTAAAATACTATAAACATGCTAGCAATGTATGTTAGCAACATGTTAAAACAAATCATGCTAAAACATGTCAAAGAATATTAAACATGCAAGCAATAGGTTAATGTCAGACTTAATAAAACCTGCTAGAAATCTGCTTGCAACGTGCTAATTCATGTTAGCAGTGTTAAACATGTAAGAAACATGCTAGCTTGTTAAAAAAGGAAATTCACACTAGTAACATATTAGCAATGGTAGAAACATGTTATTATTCTACATTTGTGTCTTTCTGTCAAACATTTACTATTTTTTTTAATATTTGTGACTTTGTTTCACAAAGAAATGTGCACTGCGTACTATTATTCCTAGAACTGTTATTACTTTATAGCTGTATAATATGCTAATTAAGAATCTCAATTTTTGGTTTAAAATATTCTCCAACCATTCTGAAGAAACAGCTAAAAAACAAAGCAACATGCAAACTTTTGTTAAACATGAGCCACATGCTAAGTCATGGTAGAAACTCACAAAAACATGTTATTGGCATATTGCTAAACATGGTAACAACATTCTAATTATAATTCATGAAAGAAAGATGCTAAAAAAGTTAGCAACAGTTAAAATGTACTAACCATGCAGTAGTTTAAAATGCTATAAACATGCTAGCAATGTGAGTATGTGTTAGCAACATGTTAAAACGAATCATGCTAAAACACGTCAAAAACATACTAGCAGAATATTAAACATGCAAGCATTATGCTAACGCCAGACTTAATAAAACCTAGAAATCTGCTAGCAATATGCTAATTCATGTTAGTGGTGTTAAACATGTTAGAAGCATGCTAGCTTGTTAAAACATATGAGCCACATGCTAAGTCATGCTAGAAACCACAAAAAAAAAAAAATGTTACTTTCATATTGCTAAACACGTTAACAAAATTCTAATTCTAATTTATGAAAAAAACATGCTAAAATAAGAACTAAATTAGCAACAGCTAAAATGTACTAACCATACAGTAGTTTAAAATGCTGTAAACATGATAGCAACCCTGCTGAAAAATCCAGCTTAAACCAGCCTAAGATGGTTGGCTGGTTTTAGCTGGTCAACCAGCCTGGTTTTAGAGGGGTTCCCAGATAGCAAGCCGACATTGAATCAATGTCGATTATTGGTTATAAGCGTCAGTATCAGTCGTCGATCAAATTTCGACATTGAATCAACGTTCTTTATTTGGTCGGTACGTCGGAAGGTTATTACATCGAGAATAAAACATTGATTCAATGTCGAAATGAAGTTGACTCTTCAACATATAGGCTACCCGACGCATCTGGTCGAAATCATAACATTGATTCAATGTCGAAATGAAGTTGACTCTTCAACATATAGGCTACCCGACGCATCTGGTCGAAATCATAACATTGATTCAATGTCGAAATGAAGTTGACTCTTCAACATATAGGCTACCCGACGCATCTGGTCGAAATCATAACACTGGTTCGATGTTGAAACTTGATTGGTGGACTCGGAGTCGGTTCTTCTGCGCGAGTCAGCGTGAGGCGCAGGTGCTGCTCATCATTTGAATCAACTAACAAACCGAAGGCAGCGGACGGAACTGTAAGGTAAGCACGTCGTATTCGACGTTTCACATGTTTTATTTGTCGTTTTCCCAAGAATTTATGTCAAAATGTAACTTTTTAGATGTGTAAATTAACACTTTACCACTTCCTATACGTTTTTTAGTAAGCCCATGTCGCCCTGTGCGTACCCAGGCTATTAACTGCAGCTGATCTATAAAGGTAACGTTAAGGTAAATGAAAAGCTGTTTTGGTTATTTAATTTTCGATTTCAACACGATTAACTTCACTTTATGACTTCAATGCTTTTTAACCTGTGTAAAATATAAGATGATCTGTCAAATCGATTTGGAATGAGCATAAAACACATATGTAAGTTAATGTTGCTCTAGCTAACGTATAGGCTAAGTTATGAGAAACGGTTCGCAAATAACATTACGCATCATCGAGCTAACGTTAAACGAGATTTTTCAACACGTTATTACGCTAGCGAAGTGAATCGCTGTCAGTTTACTGTTTTGTTTGCTCTATTTTTTTCTACATTTAGTGACGAACTCCTCGCCAGAGACGGTCCACAGCATTGAATGGGAAAAGCTTATAGAGGTAAAGTTGGTTTTATATTCGCACATTCGTTCATTTAGAAGTCTCTATATTGTTTACCATGTTACTTTGAATATTCGATCGAAATTAGCATGCAAGTGTGACTTCAAAACAACATAAACACTGTTTAGTTGACTGTAAACAATGTTGTACTTTGATAGTCATTTGCTGCTAATATGATTTCCCTATTTAGAATTTGCAAAGAATACTTTTCTGACATTATATTATTGAGGAGAATGTCTGAATATCCGAATATAAAACCAACTTTACCTCAATTGTTCACAAACCATGCTTGTCTGTTTTTTTCTGATTGTAGTGCTATGTTCTGGTGTGCATTTTTTTTTATTTTCCTGTTTATTAAAATTTATTTTGTCTACATGCTTTTCTCTTGAGGTTACTGCAGTTTACTTGTACAAGTATCTAAAACAAATGTTTGTAAACGCATTTATTTTGAAAAATATTTAATATCATTAAGCTTTTTAGAATTTCACAAGAAAATAAAATCCAAGATCATTTAATTTCTAACAAAATACCATGTTAACTTAATATTCTGTGTGAGGAGTCAAAAATTGTGGCAATTTTATGGTACCAATACTGTGGGTTGAACTGAAAATTTACCTTGGAATTGTACTTTGTAATAGTAGATACTGTACCTGGTGAGATTTTCCTACTGAGTAACATGTTTTTTTTTCTTACAATTTTTTTAATGGCAGTTTCTCTGAAATCTCCAGTTGAAGACATCAAGATCTGTAACCTGTGCCTGGACAGACGTCTATTCCAGTTCTGCCTACACCACACTAATCTCTCTGCCTATGTATGGATCACTGACTATTATGTTCTCTGAAGGTATTACTGGAGCGAAAGAACAGCACCCATGACTGAAGTTTCTGTTAGTGACCAGTATATTTGAAGTCTGAGAAAGTTTTTTTTTTTTTTAACAAGTTGCAAATGTTTTTTTTTCCTCTCTCACACAAAGAGACCAAACGACTGGTTGTGCCTATAGTACAGTGTACTGACAATCTTTTAGCGTTTTTATGGTTGTATTAAATGCATCTTTATTGTTACAAAAATCTTAAGTAATTGTCACAACACAATGCACATTTGAGTTTTAATGAGAAGAGGAATTACCCAACAGGGCTCAACACTTTAAAAAAAAAATAAAAATAAAAAAAATTTACTGGCCTGGTGTGGAATTTAAATTTGAAATTAAGATGGAGAGCAGGAAGTAAAAAAACTGAATAGGAGACGTAAAGGAAAGTCCGTATTTTTTAAATTCATACCATATTACAAAGAAGAAATAAATAGAAATATTATGAAGAGGACCGTTTTTTACTGAAATAAAATGTATGCTCAGCTCTGACGAGACACAGTTTAAAGTAGTTTAGTTTTTTTACATATAGATTTTCATTGCTTTAAAATATTTTTGTATATTATTTTGTATATAAAATGAATGCTTAGCTTATTGTTCGCAGTGATCGTTATAATAGGATCATGTGCATTGCATATGATTATTCAGTATACGTTACATTCTTTGGTCGCAGCACTGTATTTTATTTATTGCATTTAGTCATTAAACAATGATATTTTGAAAAAAAAAAAAAATAATAATTGTAATTAATAAACAAGCTTGCAATTCTTACCGGTTGTTGTAATATTTGAAGCTTGTTCTCAGACAAGTGTCTGGGTCACTAATACTTCGTATTTCTGGAAAATCCGAGATGGAATTCTAGTAAATGGGGGCACTGTAGACGAATAGCTTCCCGATAGTTTCACACAACCTAAAATAATTTGTTTTTATTTATTGACCTTGCTAATCCAGCAAGAATATTTTTTCTATGGTTGCATCTGAATTTTAGTTTCTGTGATTGTATCTTTCTAAATTAATTAAATAAATGTTGTTCTTTAAACAGTTTAAACATTGTGATTTAAACCTGTGTTTTGACCCTAATAGTTAATTTTGTTATTATGCACATCTGAAATAAAATGCATTTTTTACTCTAATGAAAAATACATGTTGAAATAGAACACAAATAGACAAATGTATTTAATATTCTACAGTTTTACTTTTTGAGTAAATGGTTTTGACTATTTTAGTCAGTAATTTAAATGTTTTCTCTGTTTGTTTAAGTGTAGAAGGTTTGAATGAATTCATGCTCTTAACAGATATTCACAGCTGTGTTTGTATCAATAAAAAATGATGACAGATTGTGGTGTGTTTTGTTATATATACAGAATAAATTATATTATGTATTATTGTAAAAAAAATGGTGATAAGGTCATATGGATTGGTTTAATGTTGAAAATGTTGTTTAAGTATTCATTTAAACGTTAAATCATTTAGATAGATTTTATGTTGAATATGTGTGGATTCTATGTTGTTCCAATCGACTTAAAATCAACATCGTTTCAACATTAGATAGACAAACTAATTAGGTCGATTATATGTTGAATATGTGTGGATTCTACGTTTTTCCAATTGACTATAAATCAACATCATTTCAACATCAGATAGACAAACCAATTAGGTTGATTACATGTTGAATATGTGTGGATTCTATGTTGTTCCAATCGACTTAAAATCAACATCGTTTCAACATTAGATAGACAAACTAATTAGGTCGATTATATGTTGAATATGTGTGGATTCTACGTTTTTCCAATTGACTATAAATCAACATCATTTCAACATCAGATAGACAAACCAATTAGGTTGATTACATGTTGAAAATGTGTGGATTCTACGTTGTTCCAATCGATTATAAATCAACATCATTTCAACATCAGATAGACAAACCAATTAGGTCGATTATATGTTGAAAATGTGTGGATTCTACGTTGTTCCAATCAACTATAAATCAACATCATTTCAACGTCAGGTGGACAAACCAATTAGGTTGATTACATGTTGAAAATGTGTGGATTCTATAACGTCGTTTCGATCGACTGAATATCAACATCGATTCAACGTTGGGTAAGTAACCAATTGTGTCGATTTCAGGTTAGATTTGAATGGAGTGCCTGACGTCGTTTCAACATTACCCCGATGAGCAAAACGATGTTGAATCGATGTCAAAAGAAACGTTGATTTTAGGTTGAAATGATGTCATTTTGCTATCTGGGTTTTGACCATTTCCAGGCTGGTTTCCAGCCATTTCCAGCCTGGTCTTAGCTAGTTAGGCTGGGAGTTGACCAGCTAAAATTAGCTTGACCAGCCAAAACCAGCTATGTCCAGCTTAAACCAGGCTGGTCAAGCTGGTTTTAGCTGGTTTAAGCTGGTGATTTACCAGTCTGACCAGCTAAGATCAGGCTGGAAATGGCTGGAAACCAGCCTGGAAATGGCCAAAACCCCTCTAAAACCAGGCTGGTCGACCAGCTAAAACCAGCCAACCATCCTAGGCTGGTTAAAGCTGTTTTTTTTCAGCAGGGAATGTGAGTATATGTTAGCAACATGTCAAAACAAGTCATGTTAAAACATGACTTGTTCATGCTAATTCATGTTAGCATTGTTGAACATGATAGATACATGGTAGCTTGGAAAAAAAAAAGAAATTCACGCTAGTAACATATTAGCAATGATAGAAACATGTTATTATTCTTTATTTGTGTCTTTTAATCATTCAGGAAAAGTTGAATTATGCAAAGACTAAAGACGAAAGCTGTTTCATCATGTAACAATACATGACAACTGCTCTCATTGGGTCAGCAGCAGCATAATAGAAGTAGATCTAAATGTCAGACGTGATTGTAGTTGTTAAAGGTTTAATAAACATAGTCATATTGTTGCCATTTAGGAAAAAAGATTGTTTGTATCTGAATTGAAAGGACAGTCTTTTATTGATTTATTGGGCTGCTCTACTTTGCACTGAATGGTGCACATATTCCTAATCTGTCACAAATAAACTTTGAATTAATTTCTCTCCCTTGTTCTGGTCTGAAAAAACAGTGAGAGATAAAATTATTATTGTCTATGTCTAAATAGATCCTCAGATATTAGAATGGATGCTACCACATTTCTTTGACATCTTTACAACGTACAAACTACTCAAACTGCTGGTGTGATTATTTTAACATTGTATGAAACTGGGATTCACTTATAAATTGAAGAAAGAGAACGTGACGGGGAAACTGAGAGCGAGAGACTGTCTGTTCTTTCCCTACTGGCCACACTAAAAATGCGAGTCATATTTTTTCAAAAGAATCAATTTCCAATGGCCATGTTCTAAATTGAAGATGAGTGGACAAAGGTGATTTTCGTGACATGGGAGAGAGAAAACCGAGTGCTGCCTCGGCAGCAGCAGAGAGCAAGAAAGGCCCGCTAGCAACTCATCTATAACTGCTCAATGTCAACCATGAAATTGAATAAAACGTAATATAATTTATAAATGAACCCCTTATTTCTGCTTAGTGAGCCAACTGCTATCATCATAGCGAGCTTGAATAACACAGGTCCACAGATGAGTTCTGGCTTGAGGCCTCCAGGCAATTGAACGTAAAAGAGGGTCCTATTATGCTTTTTACACTTTCAACTTTACAGCATAATCTTGCAGTTTGAGCATGAAAAGAAAGTGCAAAGTCCTCTCCAAAGAGTTATTTTATATAGAAGTAAGCAGTTTCTGAACTTCCTTAAATGCCTCGATTGTAGGAGTTAACTGACAAGTCCTGACAATGTCTGCTGAAACCAGAAGTTGCTGACTTTTTTCTCAGTATGATTATGCATTTCCAACTGAAATGGAATAATGAGTAGGGGGCGGGGTTTATTTTTGTGCTCCCGCTCTCATCTTTGACAGGCAGCAAACTAACAGTTTGAAAAAAAAAAAAAAATTGCATGGATTAATTGTTCAATGTAAGATTAATAATGTGGGCTAGTAAAACAAACAAACAAACAAACAAATATATATATATATATATTAAGGGTGTAACGATACGCGTATTCGTATCGAACCGTTTGGTACGAGGCTTTCGGATCGGTACGCATACAAACCGAACGATTCAGACTAATATCTAAAAGATAAAAGAGAATAAGTGTACAGAATATAATGTTTTCAGTGCAACAATGCTCAACAAGGCATCCCAAATGACGTGACAGGCAACATCTGCCTTCCCCGCCCACCTCCAAACACTACTCTAGTCAGGCACACACTGCACTCAGTGTCGGAGTAAGCTACTGGCGCTCAAACCGAAAGTTATGCCGCTTTCAATCCAAAAAAGCCGGCGGAGCTGGGTGTTGAGATGATGCGGGGTTTGTCGCGGACAAAAGCGAAGACCGAGGGGCGCTGAGATGATGCAGGGTTTGTTGCGGACGAAAGGGTAGAAACGCGCCGCGGACTGACTGCACTACAGCTAGCAAAAGGGCTAGTATCATTAATGTAATCCTCCTATAACCAACAGCGGGTCTGGCGTTTGGGAGCACTTTGGTTTCCCTGTAGACCTTAATGCTTAATCGGTAGTGGAAATTTCGGGTTTTAAGAAAATGTTAAAATGTAATAGAGCCTCGTTTCATTATTCCTATTCATTATTCATATAGCCCATTGCCCAGTTGACGGTCAAATCAAGCAGATCTCGATTATATCCACATGTGCTGCCGTTAATCCGCGAGTCAGGTAATCAAAAAATAGGTTGCATGATATTTAAGTATAAGTGCGTCACGCGTGGGTAAGATCAATTATTGGTGATGCAAACTTTAACTATTTACTCTAAAATATTAAGGTGTTTTAAGCAATCTTGACAGACTGGCACAAATATGCTTTCATTTAAAAAAATCGCTCCTCACGTCTATATGCGGTGAACATCTCCGTTCTCACAGGTTTCTGAGTTTTCTCATCATTAGTCACTTTCAGTCTGGGAACATGTTCAGTGCTGCGAATTTTGTTAAGCCTGTTCTGCAACATTGTGGTCAAATTACTTGATTTAATAGAGGATATCGTGTATTGAGGATATAGGCAAAGATATTGCAGAGAGCTGAGACATATGATGACTTTAAAGACGATATTTAGCTTGTTTCACATTAATGTAGATATATTACATGTTTTAATTACATTATTGAATAAAATAAATAGCATTATTATTTTTAATCATCATCATTAATAATAAATAGGCTAAACTAAAAATAATTTGACAGCTTCAGCTGTTCACATCAACATGACCGGCACTTTCGGACTTCAGCACCACGTGTCTTTAGTATGAATTGAAATAGACTTTCCCTCCTAAAGGAAAATATACAATAATTTTTTAAATTGCAATGCGATTATAGTCATGTATTCGCAATTTCACATAAGTCAGCATGCGAAAATTTAATTATTTCCATTGCGCTCTCTCTCTCTCAGCAGCAGTTCACGCGCCCTGGCACTACCATACACAGCCACATCTCGTAGCAAATTCATTTGCAACTTTGTTGCATAAAAAATAGGCTAAATAACAAAATTTAATTAACAAACAAATTTAAAAAAAATTATTTGTAAAAATGAAACTACAGAAAAAAGAAAATGAAAAGAACTGAAACCAGCTCAAATGTTCTGTTCTGGAATAACAGGTGTTGCGATCAAATTAATTCAATGGAATGATAAACACAGACAGGCGCATTTTTCAGAAAATAGACTAGCCTATTGTATTTAATTTAAAAATATGTTAGGCCTATATTTATTATATAGGCTATATTTTTTTTAAATAGCCTATATTAAATTACCATTCATTTTGGCTTTAACGAATTATTGAACAGATTATTAATAACTTATCAAAAACACTTTACTGAGCTCAGTGTCGGCCGTCACCAGATAAAGTCCAATCTTTCTTTAATTTTTTGGACTTTTGTTGGAAAGCTTAGTGGCATTGTAGAGATCCAATTTACTGTTGTTTGATTTAAATTATAGCCTATATATGCGCCAATAAACAAGTCAAAGGAATGAGTGAATTAATAAAATGATTCTTAAATGTCGATATTGTTTTTACTCAAAAAAATAACAAATGTTTTATAAAAATGAAATGAGCAATTTTCATCATTTATACGATTCAGTTAAATATAAGTTGGACATTTATGGGGCAATGTAACATGTTTTTGTGTTTGTTTATTTTTGTTCTCGGTGATCTTTCATATATATTGGGTAGCTACGCAAAATATTTTCTAAAACGTCAAGCAGGAATTTGTCGATAGCTTTAATTATGAAGACAAAAAAATATTAAAAATAACAAAAATAAAATGATAAAAAATACACAGATAAAAAGAGCGGCATTTTTCTAAATATAATAGTCCTTTATATGCTTTAAATCCTGCTATGTGTTGTTTCATATTCGTTTTTATTTCACTTGATGCATTAGTTATTTAATGTTTGAATGCTGAAAGAAATAACAGCCGTCATTTAAATCATTATTTTACCTTCAAAATGTAGTATATTTTATATTATTATCAACTTTTGATATAAAACCGCTGTGTAATTTAATTGATTGTTAAAAATGAAATAATTTTATGGCATAACAGTGTTTAGTTGCTTTCGCTTTCGTTCTTCAGGGAAGCTGTAACAGAAGCGTGTGCCGCATTCACCTCTGACGTGGCTACTCAGCCTGTAGCCTAGTTTGGGATTTTTTCATTGTGACGATTAAGCAAGGATCATAATGCATTGCATATTCGGCTCTTTCTTCAGTAGCCTCAACACAGGCTGGTAGCCTAGACTTAAACGGATCGTTTATAAGAATGAGCGATTAATAGATTAATTGATCATTAATTTAAATGATCATTGATCACGGGATTTTGTAGAAACTGACATCCCTAGTTCAAAGTAAAAAAAAAAAAAGAGATCATACTTTTATGATGTTAGTTTTCATACAATAAAAAGATTTCAATCAGAGAAATCCTCTGGCTTTTTTTTTTTTTTTTTTTTTTTTTGCTGTATCGAAAACATACCGAACCATGACACCACTGTGTCGTATCGAACCGAACCGTGATTTTTGTGAACCGTTACACCCCTAATATATGTATATATTGATTTCCAGCAGACTTTAAAGCATATTCAGATGTTTGTTGTTTGCAAAGGCTTCCATGTGGAACATGAGGCAGGAAGCAGCTCATTTGCATTTAAAGAAACACACAGAAAATATAATGTTTTTGTTTCCCCCAAAAGGGATATTTAATGCCATATTTTAAGCTGAAACTCCATAAACATCTTTGCGTGACACCTTAAATTATTTCTTCTGCCATGTTAAGCCGTCGTTCTGCTGAAAAGGTCAAATTCTGTATCCTTTACTTAACCAAAAGGGTACCATATTAAATTTGAGACTTGTAGTAAAGAATAAAATATGTTTTGCAATATAGTGTCATATGAAATAAATATACTATATCAGTGTTGGGTTCATGTTCAAGTCTTCAACTAATAGATTCCATTTCCAGGTCCAAAAAGGGCCTTGAGGACTCACATTGGAGTCCTTTATTTCTGAGTTTCAGTCTGCTTATCTAAGTGCAGTGTTGGGGAAGCTACTATTAAACTATTTTCATAAGCTACAAGCTATTCATCAGGAAGAGTAGCTTAGCTTGTCAGACTATTCTTTTAAAGAAAAGTAGCTAGCTACACAAGTTACTTCTTAAGAACAGCTAGTTACATTGATGCTACTTTTTCACAAAAGCGCATATTACAAAAACAGACAATATTTGGTACTTAAAACAGTACAATACAATGGTAATGTCAAAGCTTGATGTTTTATTAATTAAAGATTCTAAATATCTGTGAAGAGTCAAGGTACTGTACAAAACTGCAACTAAAGTAGCATCAGAATAACAAAATAATGTTTAAGTACATGGTAGCTGTGTCGTCAAATTAATATTTTAACATATACAAACCAATAAAGCAATAAACAAATACATACAGTACATGCATGCAAACATACATACAATTATACATAGAACTATTACATCTTGTCATCAAAACATTTATCAGTACCTCGCTTACTTTAGTGTCAAACAATTACTTGTTTAAAAAAAAACTATATATATAATTTTTTACAAAGCATAGAATTAATATACATAGAAAAAGCCTAATAAAATTAATAGCTATTATCAAGAAATTTAAGCAAGTTATTAAATCTCATTAACCTTTTCTTCGCTGTATAATTTAAACATTCTGATTAAAGAGCAGCGAATGAATCTCTCATTTAGATTTTCATTTAATTACATTAAATAACAGTATGGAATCCCTCCATTTTTATGTTTATTTAAAATTGTTTTCATGCCTAAATAAAATGAAAGCACAGAACAGATTCACATTTAAGAGCAAGGGGCGTCCCTTGGTGGTTCGGCGGTATGGGTTGTGTATAGGGAGGATCGGTTATGTGATGTTTATTGCCACCCTTCATAGAAAGATTAAAAATAGAACAGAAATAGGGAAAATACCTTTACGGGATGATAGCGGGATAGAAT
Organism: Danio kyathit; assembly: GCA_903798195.1. Classification (NCBI taxonomy): domain Eukaryota; kingdom Metazoa; phylum Chordata; class Actinopteri; order Cypriniformes; family Danionidae; genus Danio; species Danio kyathit. The sequence continues at coordinate 17,508,520 of LR812533.1, read as the reverse complement.
TGTAAAATACGGGGAAATCCCGGGAAAAACAGAAGGGTTGACAGGTGTCGTTCCAATTCTAGTTTATAAATTTTAATTTACAAAATGAATAATTTTATTACACCATAATAGGATGTCTTAATAAAACATACTTGAACATGTGGCTTAATTACATACTTTCCTATCAACAGAAATGTTATTGGTTAGCCTAAAACTGAATTCTTGTTAACTCCAGCAAGCATGACATGATGACATATTGATTCAATTTAATGGGTATTGTTAAATAAAATAAAATAAAAGGAGTTTCAAAACTTGTGTTAAATTAAATCATACAAATTTAGAACAAAATTAAGGTTAGCTATTCCTTTAAATGAGCAAGCAGCAAACAGTTTAAATGGAATCAAACATTTAAATGCTTTTAATTGGTCCTATTTGAGCCATAGATATAAACTTAGTGTACTTTCAGCTTAACAGGATTAGCTTGAGGAGTCATTTGGAAAGTGACTACAGCCAGAGTCTTTATACTCCAGCAATTCAGTAGTTTTTTGCTTATATCTTTTGTCTGGCGTCCAAACATCCCGAATGTTTATCACATAACCCACACAAGCATTGCCAAAACCATTTATTGCCTAATCATATTGTTTTATGAGCCGTTATGCTCTTAAATACAATAAATTCAGTCATGCCTTGAAGGGAAAGAAAATCACTCTGCAACATTACATAATGTATACAAATATGTTTGTACATGACTGAGAATGAACAACGCATAAAGGCATACAGTGTGAGCCCAAAAGGCAGATGACACTGTACCCTCCTGCAAAATATCACATCATGCTGCACTCCTACACCGAGCTACACACAAAACAGACTCTTTTCAAAATCTTTATCAAAGTACTTTTGATAAAAAGACATCCTGGAGGCCAAATTCTGATTCATCTTTTTTTTTTCTGGGTAAGTAAAAGGCGAGAGACAATGAATGCAGAAGCAACATATGCTGTAACATACTGTTCCGTCTTTCCTTTCATGTGTTACGATGACCTCGCTTCACACTCCGGGATTGCTTTGGCGTTTTTGAAAGATCAAACCACACTGAGTGAATGTGACTTCATGACACATGGACAACACATTGAATGCATTTGAAGCTTTCGAGGGCATGGTTTTGGTGCTTGGACAAACAAACACAAACAGGTCTTTTGTTTGTTTTTATATGCAAGTTGGAGTTTTATTTGCTCAGGATTATGAAAAGAAATAAATACAGGCATGTGTTATCCTTACAACCACACAGGTAATAGAGCACTGAGAGTAGTTTGTGGGAAAGCCTTCTTTTCAATCTTCGAATCAAGGCCAAATGAGGTCAAATAAAGCTAACCTACTGGAAACTGTCAGTGAATTGAATTCCCTTTAAGATGGAAGAACCTCATACTTTTTAGTGTCAATTTTGCATGTGTGATTATAATAAAATCTAAGCACAAATGCAACCAAAAGAAATCGGTGAGAAAATCTGGAAGAGAACAGCAGATACAGAGAGCAGTTCTCCTCATCAGAATGCCCAGTCATACAGTGTTCTTCACTGTAAAAAATTAAGCTAGTACAACAACAACAAATGTAAACTTATTCTTTATTTTCTTTCGCTTTTTCTTGTTGACTCAACTTTTGAAAACATCAGTTGCATTGACCTAAAATGTCTGAAGTTAAGTGAACAAAAAAAAAAAACTCTTTTGGAAATTGGTAAGAAATAATACATTATCAGAACAAACAAACGTAGTTTAATTATATATATATATATATATATATATAGACAAATGTTAACAAAACATTTATTAGACACATAACTAGAAACAGAACAGGAGGCAAAACAACAATGGTAAACAAGACAAGGATCAAAACATGGCAGGAAAAACAGGGAAAATGCTTTGTAATGCTTCACATGTGAAGAATGCCTTTCTGTTTAGTTTTTTTTCAATTGAACTATGTTTGTTTGTTTGTTTTGAAAAAACGAAATGAAATAAGGATTGTTTTTGTTACTCAACTACAGGCATTGCAGTTCTGCAGGCAAAAAAAATTCAGTTGGCACAACTTAAAAAGTTTTGTTACAGAGTAATTCACCTCTCCAGAAAACTAATAACCTTATGTTAACCCAATTAAATGTTTTTTTTGTATCACTGACAAATAATTTTAAGTCAGTGCAGCTGATGTTTTCAAAAGTTGAGTGAATAAGAGAAAGCAAAAGGAAATAAGGATTGTGTTTTTTTGTTGTTGTACTGATTTTTTTTACAGTGTTAAGCAGGGGTCTCAAACTGCTGGCCCGCCCTCCTCCTCCCTCCCGCTCACAACTGACGTCAAAAATATAATGAGGTTCGGCCCACCGAAACATATACTGTATTTTTGAAATATTATGCTGTGCAGTTGCTTCTAGCCACTTGTGGTTTTGACCTGCTACCTAGTCGACATTTATAGTACTGCATTTAGATTAGTTTAACTTTCATTTTCTCTCAGTGTATGGTCAAGAGTAACACACATGCGTTTTAATTCTGTGGCTGATTTAAACGTTGAAATATATGTCCGTAAATGCTCTATTTTTACACTTCTTCATGGCTTACACATTATGCTTGTCGTGTAACAAATATGATAATTTTGCTAATGTTTGATTCAAATGGGGCAACGCAGTGGCGCAGTAGGTAGTGCTGTTGCCTCACAGCAAGAACGTCGCTGGGTCGCAATTGGGTAAGCTAAATTGTGAATGTGTGTGTGGAAGTTCCCAGAGATGGGTTGCGGCTGGAAGGGCATCCGCTGCGTAAAATCGTGCTGGATAAGTTGGCGGTTCATTCCGCTGTGGCGACCCCGCAAGGGACAAAGCCGACAAGAAAATGAATGAATGAATGAATGATTCAAATGGTCTCATTTTATAGGTTGTCCTCATATGCTTATTAGGATTTGCATCTTGTTAAAGCAAATGTGAATATGTACACCCCCCCCCCCCCTGATGTAGTTTTACAAAAAAAAAAAAAGATGTTGAGAAGAACAATTGCCAGTAAAGTTACTTAAGTTACCCAAACTGCTTTCTGCTGTTCTTACGCTATTGGGATACTACAATTGGTTGGGACAAAATAATAATTATTATGCCTATTATTTGTAGTATTTTCAGAGCATACCTCTTCAGCGTACAAGAAGAAACAAAAACTGGAGTTTTGACTGCACATACTCTGTGAAAGAATGACTGAGGCTGCGTCTAACGCCATACAACAACCACAGATATATTTCAACAACTGATGTGTGACAATAAACGTGATAAAAATCATGTCTGTTGTCCTAAGATGCATCAGTTATGTCAGGTTTCTACTTTTTTCTTGGGCTTGAATGTTAAAACTGCCCTCCTATGAATTGTCAGTAACTGAAATGGCCCCCTGCCAATTTGAGTTTAAGACCCCTGGTGTTAAAGATGACAGTGCAGGTCAATCAACACGTTAACAAAACCAAATTACTGCGTCAACAAATAGAACACTGTTCCATTCTTAGTTTAATGAAGTTAAGTCACATAGCACATTTGTGGAGACTGTAAAAATCAACAGGAATCTGAACATACCTTTTTATAAAAACAGATGATCAGTAAACCTGGCTTCCAGTTTCAAATTCTCCAAAACTGTCAAAAAATGTTCCTTACAAGTGCAAACTTGTCTTGTGTTGTAAAACTTACTAAACAAACACATTCAACCCATGTCCAACAATGAGGGATGATAGAAGAGTCAGAAGTGATTCCAAAGTCTACAAACTGTAGTGATATGTGGGAACAATCTCATGCAAATTTGTGTAATTATATTTTATTTATATTAATGCGCTGTGATGCGTGACATTGCTTCAACTTTGCTTTTCAAACCGGAAGAACATAATTACTTAGATTAGAAAAGTGCAAAAATAACCAATTTCCACTTCCTGATAAATTGCATATTACCATTTTCTCTAATGTGATACTAATATATGCATCTCAAAAAACTGAACAAAAGGTGTTGTCATGACCTTTTAACCACCAAACTCAAATTAAAACCAACAATTTTTGTTAGGGATGTCTAGATCCAATCACGTGATCGAAAATCGGGCCGATCACGCAGTTACAGACTCGATCCGAATCGGACGTTACCTCCCGATCAGTATTCGAATACATACATACATACATATATATATGTATATATTCTCATTATTTTATAACACATCTATAGTTATGCGGTGGCAATGAGTTAGACCTCTTTCTTGACTTCACACAGAAACAGCAATGCGTGCTGCATGACATTACTTTGTTGCAGGTTAAATACTGGCAAAGTAGAACACAGAAGCAAACTGAAGCAGAAAGCATGAGTATGTTTGGGATCTGGAGGTTTTATAAACTTGATGACGACAGCATCGCCATAGCAAACTGTGAGATATGTAAACTTGGGATTGCAAGAGGTGGAAAGGAAAAGCTACATTTAACACAACAAACCTGATAAGGCACCTCAAAAACAAAGCGAGTTTACCCAGGCAACCCAACCAAAGACGAGTCAGCTCACACATCAGGAGAGTTTGAAGAGGACAGAAAAAATGCCCTGTGACAGCACAAGGGCACAGGATGTTACAGTCAAGACAGCACAAATGATCACAATGAGTGACCTGCCATTTGCCTTCGTAGAGAACCCTGGATTTCTTATACTTATGGAGCATGTAGAACCTTGATTTTAAATTTTGTAAATGTATTATAGAAATATCAGATCGGGTTTGGGTAGATACTCAAAAATCAAATGACTCAGAGTCGAGGGCAAAAAAAGGGGACATCCCTAATTTTTGTGCTATATCTTTTCTTACAGTTTTTCCTAAAAATGCCTTGTCAAATGCTAAAAAATGTAATGGACTTCCCTTTAGCTTAGCTGCTATTAATGTTAAGCAAATTTGTAAAGGTAATCATACTACATAATCACTTCATCAACAAACAAAAACAATTTAACAAATTGGCAAACACTTTATATTCTACAAATACTCTACTCAGTGTAGGCCAATATAGTTTCAACGGTGCTTATTGCAAACATAATTTCTAAACAGGTCAATCAAAATAAAGTGTAAGCAACAATGCTAATGCGGAGAAAAACTGTCTGTTGTAAGGATGACTCAGGTCAAGGTTTTAGTAAATTATTCATTATTATTCAGTGTGTATTTGGCATCAAAGCACAGTGTCTCTCATATTCAGCCATTGTTTTATAACAGGCCAAGCCATTTAAATTAGGCTGAACAGTAGGTCAAAAACTCAACTGTTGCATGATAAGCATACAAACTATGTTTGTGTCCCTAATGATGCAATATTCACTATGTAGCTTTGCCCTTTGCAACTGGGAGAATTACTGGTGGGCCATTCATAAATTGGCCCAGAGTGAAGCTGCGGTCACACTGGACTTTTCTCCCCAAATCACTTTTAAATCACTTTTATTGTCACATCATCAGCAGCACGTGTGCTATGATGAGTGAAAAGCTTAGGTGCTGGCTCCAGACAGTGCAAAATACAGACAGTGTAAATACAACAACAGTGCGAAATACAGACAGTGCAAAAATACAGACAGTGCAAAAATACAGACAGTGCAGGATACAGACAGTGCAGGATACAGACAGTGCAAAATACAGACAGTGCAAAATACAGACAGTGCAAAATACAGACAGTGCAATATACAACAACATACTCACAAAAAAAAAACCAAGACAATGTAAAATTGGCATTGCTGACAGCGATACGTAGGCAGTATTGTTTTAAGTATGGATTTGTTAAAGTGCAGTGCATGCTACATCTTGATGGTGTGCAGTGCGGGGTATGGAAGAGTTTGTGTGGGGTGTGTAGACTTCCATAGACTTCCATTCATAAACTTTCATTCATAGACCATAGATTCCATTCATAGACCGTAGACTTCCGTTCATATGCAAGAGAATGAGACAAGTTTTGTAAATTTACTGTTACAAAGTTTAAGCTTGGTGAACTCTGACCTGCAAAATCACATCACATGACTGCGTGAGACCAATCAAAGATCAAAACATGACCTCTCTGGACAGAAATTTAAAATATGGACCAATGGTTCGTTGTTTTAAATGTCTAATCATCTTGTTTAATCCCGCCCCCGACAGAAGTTTGCATGCTCAAACTCTAGTGTGACTGCTGCATAAGGCCATTTCACCAAGAATGGAGAATGGATGAAGGATCCATCTGTCTCTTATTTAAGACACCTGATTCTGATAACCAGCTAATAGAAGAGAGCTCCATGTATGACCAGTGTTCTGATTGACAGGGTCCCTACACAGTGTTCACCATTCCTTACTTACTGAGCACATGGAATATTTCAATTCCTTTCAGAACGTTCATTCAGAGATTTGCTCAACGAAAAACAAAAAAAATAAAATAATTATATATATATATATATATATATATATATATATATATATATATATATATATATATATATATATATATATATATATACAGTATATATATATATACAGTATATATATATATATACAGTATATATATATATATATATATATATATATATATATATATATATATATATATATATAATTATATATATATATATATATATATATATATATATATATATATATATATATATATATATATACACACACACACACACACACACACACACACACACACATATATATATATATAATTAGCTCAAGAACTTTAACTCAATCAAAATATAAAATAAACAAACACAAACAACACCGACATGACTTCTCAGAGGTGGCTGCACAAGACGCGCACAGAACTTTGAATCATTCATCAAGACAGCAATAGACAGGATATAACTCAAATCACTTTTAATGTCACATCATCAACAGCATGTGTACTATGATGAGTGAAAAGCTTAGGTGTTGCTCAATACAGTGCAAAATGCAACGACATACTCCAAAAACAAAACAATATACAGTACTATTAGCAATGTTGACAATGAATACGTAAAAAATAATAAATATGTCAAAGACAATAAATACGTAAAAAAAACACACATTACACACATGTAGGTACAGAGAGAGACAAAAAAGGTGTACACAGTCAAAAAGGTGTACGCATAGTTTGACTGTTGTATATTTGACATTGACAATAAATCGATTGAGTAATCGTTAGCATCCCTAGTTTAATCAATCGTAAAAGTAGTGTCAACGTTATTAAAATGCACACACAATCTATCAATTAATCTATCCAATACAGGGCTCTAGACTAACGCTTTGCCTTGGTGCCTCTTTTTTCTTAGGTGCACCACGCATTGCATTGTATACAATTTTATATTTATATTAAAGATAAATAAGGCAAGAATATGAGAATGATACTTTTTATATTTTTACACCAACAAAAATATCTTGTGGTATGCACTTGTTTAATAAAAATCTTTGTAATTGTAACATTCAACATGCAATAAAGTGCCATCAAAAAAACCTTAACCGCATAATCATTTGTATTTACAAGTAAAATTAAGTTTTATACTCGGCCTAAGCCTAAATCCTAAATCCAAAAAGCACAAAATAAATTATATATTTATAAATTACGCCAATTAAACTAAATAACTATATATTACGCTAAATAACTAAAATAGGCTATAAAATCTTATTCTCTGATTAAAACAAAAAGTGATTTAGCAATGCCGCACCACTGACAACCACAGAAATCGCGGAAACCGCAGTGAGCACTTTTTCCGTTATTCCTTTCTTTTTTACACTTAATTACTGTGCATTTAATGTTAAATAAATCAATAATAAATAGGCCCATAAGTGTATCCTGTGTATGTGTGTGTGTGTGTTTCCACCAACTGCGTCTTTCATTACTGAAGCAGCTTTCTTCCAAAACCAAAAGCTTTCTTTCCCCGAACCAAAATCCAAACATCGATACCTAGATGCCACATAAACGTCAAGTCGCGAAACTGAGGTCGGTACCAGCTGAAGCCCTTGCGAAATGTCAAAACAGCACTGAAATTAACAGGTAATGTCTTTCAGCCAAAAAGTCTATCTGTAACAGGGGCGCCTGCAGGATATTATTCCAAGGTACGCACAAATCCAGCACTGCCCCGCCCCTTCCCCCCAATCATGTCAAGAAATGGATGCTTACTGTCAAAGGCTGCATTATTTAAGGGCATTCCTTACGACATAATTTGTTTTCTTTTTAATTGTAATATTTTGGTGAAATCTAAATGTAATAAAAGCACATCAGCATCAAGAAAAAAATCAGACGCAAGACGTAATCTTTAATATTGTGACCTATTAAAAAACTTGCAAATATATGACAGACGTTTATGATACAGTAGTTAAGCATTAATTAAATCTATACTTTCCACTGACCGAAAATCATCCACCCGCACAGTTGGGCCCAAACTAAAATATAATTTGTATATTTTTCTTGAAAAAAATATCTTTTTTAAACAAATTTTGTATATAGTTTGTCTCTTTAAAAGCCGCTTTTCTACTATCATGCTGATCAGTTCCATACCGGGCCAGACAGCACGGATACGGTTTCATTTTCCACTGTCGTGCTGCAACAAAGCTCTTTGGAACATTACACAAACTCATCAGTAGTTGCCTTGGCAACGCAATGTTACCAGCTCCCTTGTTAAATTTAAATAAAAACCAAAACTAGTTTTTTTTTTTCATATTCATGTGTAAAAGTGAAAGCAACTAAACACTGTTATGCCATAAAATTATTTCATTTTTAACAATTAATTAAATTACACAGCGGTTTTATATCAAAAGTTGATAATGATATAAAATATACTACATTTTGACCATATAACCATTTAAACGATGGGTGTTATTTCTTTCAGCATTCAAACATTAAATAACTAATGCATCAAGTGAAATAAAAACGAATATGAAACAACACATAGCAGGATTTAAAGCATATAAAGGACTATTATATTTAGCAAAATGCTGCTCTTTTTATCTTTGTATTTTTATCATTTTATTTTTGTTATTTTTAATATATTATTGTCTTCATAATTAAAGCTATCGACAAATTCCTGCTTGACGTTTTAGAAATTTTTTTGCGTAGCTACCCAATATATATGAAAGATCACAGAGAACAAAAACAAACAAACACAAAAACATGTTACATTGCCCCATAAATGTCCAACTTATTTAACTGAATCATAAATGGTGAAAATTGCTAATTTTATTTTTACAAAACATTTTTTTTTTTAGTAAAAACAATATCATTTAAGAATCCATATTTATTTTATTTATTGATTCATTCCTTTGACTTGTTTATTGGCGCATATATAGGCTATAATTTAAATCAAACAACAGTACCTTGGACAGTAGCTACAGTGCCACTAAAGCTTTCAAACAAAAGTCCAAAAAATTAAAGAAAGATTTGACTTTCTCTGGTGACGGCCGACTACATTACAACACGCCGTAACCGTCCTTCAGGTGGTATAGCCGGCATTAAATTACAAATCAAGCCATTTGGGCTTTGAATTAAAAAGTGCAATTATTTCCTTGTTGTTCAAAGAGTCTGCACGTTCTTGTTTCATGGATATGTTGTGGAATGTGGACATCGATGATATTAAGCGTGTCGTTATTCGATGCGCAGCAGAAAAAAAAAGTCTTTCAATCTTTAAGGATTAGAGTGAGTTTTTGTGCTAACAAAATACAGCATTGCGTGCAATAAACTCTAAATAAACATTCAGTCAGGCGAAGTAAAGGTCTCCGTGCCTAGGATGTCAATCAAATTAATCAAGCTCTAGCCAGGAATAAAATAATAGGACATTTTATTTTTTTAAGACTTTAGACGATGGGTTAGTAATTACAGTATATTATACATGGTTAATTATAGGCTATTCAAGTCAATGAAATAATAACATTAATAAAAAAAATATGTTAGTAAGAATGTGATGGGCCAGTGAAAAGCAGCTGTAGTGTATACTGTTTAATAATCAATTTAAATCATGTCATAAATAAATAAATAAAAACGCGGCATTAATTCCCGCCCTCTTATGGTAGGTACGCACAGTGCGTACAGCCATACGGCTGCAGGAACCACTGATCTGTAGGATATCTGTAAAAACGCAATCAGAGCTAATGTCATGTAGAAGTAGTGTTGCCTAAACGGCTATTACATTTTCAAAAAAATAAAACCAAAATACAACTCATTGCATTTTTCGTTTGATAAAAAATACGTAAACAAAATAAAATCAAAAGGTGGCTAGTTTGTAATTTGTTTTAATATTAATAAAAAACATGCTTAGCTGATTTAAGCTTCACGGCTATAGGCCTATGCTGCCAATAGGCCATTAATAAATATTATTTTACTTTGTACTGGATTATAATGTATATTTTACAATAAAAACTAAATATAGCATGTTTCACTGTCATTTAAAACATGTAATTCATAACACATCAGAACTGTAGACCTGCAGTGTGTAAACTGTATACAGGGGTGTTGGTCAATAGCCTACAGCAGATAATTGAACTAATATATCAGAGGGAGATTATGTTACCCTAATTTGAGAGATTTAAAAAATAAAAGACACTTTAAAAAAAGAACACGCAAATCGGCAACAAATAAAACTGTGTCGCGTGATTCAGCACTTGCCGCTGGATACCAAGGAGTGGGGCTGTGTGTGTAGCGCCTTTAAGCAGCCTGTCAATCAACTGCTGCTGGTGAGGGAGAGCGCGCAATAAGTGCGCAAAGCTGGTACAGATATAACCAAAAGCAAGTTCATATTATAAACGTTTCTTTAACAATACTTATTGAAAATTCATTTAAATTTACCCCCTGAATAGAATTTTTTGTTGCACCATTAAGAAATCAGGGCACTCTAGAGCCCTGCAATACTTTGTAAAAAAAATAACGTTCTAACCATTTTTTTTTTCTAGAAAACCGTTTTCGGATTTTTTGTTTAATAAGGAACACAATAACAAAAACAAAAAAACAAAAAAAAAATTATTCTGCTCGGAGTGAACCAATTAATTTTTTTTTGTTTTGTTTTTAAGCCCTGGTCAAGACAGCTAGTTTTGAAGGCTAAGGATTCAAGGGGGCATGCATCACTGTGTACAGTACATTTTATCAAAAGAGATGCCCACTGCCAATGTTCATTTCAAGGAATGTCTGTTTACTCTGTGGCCATATTACTGTCACAGAAGGGGGGCGAAACAAGAGCTGTGAGTATGAATAACAGTTTAATAACAAAAAATAAATAAAAAACTGAGTTATGAATAGAAAAGTACCCAGGTAGCAGAGAATTCTGTCCCAGATTTGGCATAAATCTGGCACAGCAGGCATTCATCTGGCACTGGCATACAGCAAGTGGGCCAAACATGGCCCTGATTTGGCAGAGGTGGCACTGTCTACCAATCAGGTCGCTTTGAGAAAAAGCACACCCATAGCACGCCTAAAGCACAATGATTCATTGGTTTATCAAACTTCATTGCAGTCATGACACACCAAAATATCGGGCCCAGTTCAGACTCAGTTATAGGTTATTAAATTGGCTGAGACTTGGCCCAGATATGGTCCATGTTTGGCCCTTGTCTGAAAGCTAGACTTGGTCCAGTCAAGTACCGTAATTTACTGCGGCATGTGGGCCAAGCAAAAGTTGATTGTGTGGGCCAGATATATTTTACCATGTGGGTAGTGAACAGGTATAGTCTTTATCTTGCGTAGGTGAGCAGCAGTGGTGGAAAGAGTACTGAAAAATCATACTCAAGTAAAAGTACCATTACTTGCCTAAAAATGTAGTGCAAGTAGAGTAAAAGTATCTTCTGTGATTATTACTTAAAATATGAGTAAAATGTAGCCCTTTTAAAAGTACTCAAGAGTAGTGAGTAGTGAGTATTACGCTGTAAAAAGCTGGTGCATTTACATGTAATTTGAGGATATGTGTAAACGTAACATTCTGTAGTGCATCTAGTTATTGCCCAGCAGACACACAACATCATAAGACATTAATATTAGGTTAGATTTAGGTTGTGATGTCAGGTGACCAAAATTCAGTGTCTAGCCAGCATCAAAGAACAATGTTATTTTGATGTCCAATAATGACGTCAAATGACGTTGATATTTGGTTGATTTTAGGTTGTTAGAAAGTGAACAAAATGATGTCGTGTGCCTTCAGGGCAATAACTAAATGCACTACAGAATGTTACGTTTACACACACATGCACAAATTACATGTAAACATATCAGCTTTTGACAGCATAATACTTACTACTCTTGAGTACTTTTAAAAGGGCTACTTTTTACTCATTCTTGGAGTAATATTTACAGCAGATACTTTTACTCTACTTACACTACATTTTTAGGCAAGTAATGGTCCTTTTACTTGAGTATGATTTTTCAGTACTCTTTCCACCACTGATCTTAACACAACTTCATATATGACATCAAATACTGGCATTTACTCATCAGGTGCAGCAACCAAAATCCAACATCTGATAGACGTCATAGTGGTAACATCCACACAACGTCAAGCTCTAACATCATTAGACGTTCATATTTGGTTGGTTTTAGGTTGGACGTTGGACATAGACGTTGACCTGATGTTGAGTTCTGATGTCAACCTGATTGTCATTTCCGAACAAAATGCAGCATCCCCATGATGGTACAATGTCAATCTGACATCGCACATGTCTTGAGGTAATTCATTATTATGCAAATTACCTTCTATGTGTGATTATTTGGACAGGAATCACAGGACTGATTTTTTTAATCCCCATAGAAAAATAGTAGTGACTGCAGGTTGAAGGAAAGTAGTGGAGTAAAAGTACCAATACTGCACTAAAAATGTACTCAAGCGAGAGTAAAAGTACACATTTATAAAACTACTCAGTAAATTACAATTCCTTAGAAAAACTTATCAATTACAGTAATTTGAATATTTGTAATTAGTTACTTTACACCACTGGTGAGAAGTGGACCAGATGATGGGATGGAACCGGAGACTAGTGATGAACATTGAACACAGAGAAAGTCAGGAAACACAACCATGAGGGAATCAGCCATGAGGGAGAAGAGATGCAGACACTGGAGATAAACTATAACAGATAGACAATTATAACTATTCGTAAACAGTTTCACTGACCATGATTGTTTATCCTTCTCATATATAGGACAAGGCTGGACACTGAGTGAGGGACGGTGAGGGGTTTTATGAAGCTGGAGTGATGAGCGGGAATAACGTGCAGGTGCGCGAGTGATTAGTAGCCAGGTGAGAGGGATCTTGATAAGTGCGGTGAATGTGAATGGGGAAAACCTGACCTGGCTGTCACAATTAAGCTGCGTTCACACTGGACTTTTCTCCCCATAGACTTCCACTCATACGCACGCAAATGAGTCAGACCGGAAACGCAAGGTCATGCGTCAAGGTTAAGCCGCGGTCACACTGGACTTTACTCCCCATAGACTTCCATTCATACGCACCCGAATGCGTCAGACCGGAAACGCAGGGTCATGCGTTGAGTTTCGCAGATTGCTGCAGTGCAAAGTTCAAGCTTGGTGAACTCTGACCTGCGAAATCGCATCACTTGACTGCGTGAGATCAATCCAGGATTAAAACATGACCTCTCTGAACTGAAATTTAAAACATGGAGCAATCGCTCGCTTTTTTAATGTCTAATCATCTTGTTTAATCCTGCCCCTTTTCGCAGCGCCGTACGACAGAATTTCGCAAGCTCAAACTCTAGTGTGACCGCGGCTTTACTGTGTTGCAAAGTTCAAGCTAGGTAAACTCTGACCTGCAAAATCACATCACATGAGTGCTTGCGTGAGACCAATCAAAGATCAAAACATGACCTCTCTGAACAGAAATTTAAAACATGTGCTGCGTCCCAATTCGCATACTTATACTACAACCTAAAAGTATGTACTTTTTTTTGTGGAGGAAAAATATATACTTTTGAGTGTGTAACAGAAAAGTATGCAAGCTTTGGGACATACTACTTCCTCATTACACAGATCGTTGTGTTGCTTAGTTAAGAGCCCTGTCAATCATCCACATTTCTGTCGTATTTAATTTCCTACCTTATTGGAGAAGCAGCAGCAGCAGGATAATCTCCCATTCACAAGTCTTTCATACAGAGAAATCTCCTCAGGTCTTTGGATAATTCTGCATTCAGACGTTAAAGTCCAAACACGTCTTTGTATAAGTTCAGTATTGTTGTTGCAGATGAAATATAACACAGACAATGGTATTTGAATATTCTCCAGTGGGCTAGATATTAATTAACAGTCATACAAACATCTTTACCATAGCCTCTCTGCTTGACGGTTGGTCTCGCGCGTCCATCATGTTTGTAGTTTGTTTACACTTTTCACCCGCGTTTTGTAGTTCTAATCGAATTCACGTCCAACGCGCAATGTACTGTGGGCAATATCAGCAGCTAGAGTATGGATGCTTCTACACTTAAAATTTTGACCGGAAATAGTAAACCATCCGGGAGTTTTTGTCATACTCTTTTCAACATACTACGATTTGGGACATACTAATTCTATTTCCACATACTATTTAGGACGCATAGTATGCGGATTGGGACGCAGCACTGGACTAATAGCTCGATTGTTTTTAATGTCTAATCATCTTGTTTAATCCCGCCTCTTTTCGCATCGCCGTAAGACAAAATTTTGCAAGCTTAAACTCTAGTGTGACCACAGCTTTACATTGCCTCAGGGCAGTTCATCCAAGACCAATTTCTTGGTTAATCAAATTCTAAACGAATGAGGGAATCCTAAAATCTTCAATATTGCGCCATAAACTCATAATTTAACTGCATATTTCAATTACGTGACAAATGCTGAAGTGATAAGTCTAATCTTTTGTTGCTTAAGCTCTCCTTACAATTAACACATGCTATTTCCAGATTGTTGTAGCTACTATGTATGTACAAATATTGGCAAGTAATTCACGACACGGATCATATTTACAGCAATTGTAACAAGAGGATGCTGTTACAGATCTTGAAAAACTGAGATAAAACTGACAAAGACATAGGAAAGACACAACATATTTCTCCAGTCAAAAGCAACACAGGCACACAGTAGTCACTAAACACCAGGGATTTCTGTAATGAACAAGCAAATCTGTACAGACCCCTTTCCAAAAGAACTGTTGTAATTGGCTTTTCTGCCTGGAAGTTGAGATTTCTTTTGCTATGGCAGCCATAATGAGCATGGCACTTCCACCCATTTAATGTAATGTGAATAAACACCTTTACACGGGCGCTTTAGTCCCCCTAAAACTTTTGTGATTACCTCTATGAACTATACAACTTAACTCAGTTTTCACAGTGTTAACTCCATCATCACACCACAGCTGTTTCCTGAGGTGAAAATGTAGCTCTTAACAAACATTTTGCTATTTTAAATTGCTGTGAGATAATACAATACCGTACAGTCATGCACAGAAATAAATAAAGACAGTGCCAGTGTTATGTGAGGATGCTGGACTATGGAGTTGAGGATCCAAATGCACGAGAATCATCTAGCAAGCAAGGGTCAAAACAGGAACAAGTAGGTATATGCAGAGTAATCCAAAGCATGGTCGGTAAACAGGCGAATGGTCAGTACAAGCGGCAAACTACATAAACAAAGAAACAAGCAAAGGTCAATCACGGCAAGGCAAGGGAACTGCGTCATAATGTTCACTAAACAGTATAACATGACTCAGCCACAATGTGTGTGTGTGTGTGCAGTCTTTATAGTCTCTGAAATCTGATGTGTGTGTGCAATCAGTGGGAAACAGGAACAGGTGTGTAAGAGGTGCATGTCGGGAGTTGTTTTTCATTAACGTGGCATGTGTGTGGTTCTCCAGCGATCCGCAGCCGCTAGATTGCTGGTGATCTTAACAGAAAGAAACACTCAAGTAACTGTACTCATTTTAACTACATATCAGTTAAGGCAAGACAAGTTTATTTATATAGCACATTTCATACACAGTTAAACATCAAGTGTTGTTTCGTATAAATTTTGTATTTAAAAATGACCCAGATTGTAAAAAATGTGAATTAGCCTTTATGCTTTTTTAAAAAATTATTCTTTATTTTCATGTCATTTTAAATAATAAAATTGGCAAAGTTTAATTTTTTTAATAAGTGGAATAAAAAAAAACACTTGATCTTCGAAAGAGGTGTGTACTGTATATACAGTAAACAGAGAAATGCAAACAGAAGAAGTGTGTGCTTGTACTCTTGCCGAGGCCTCTAGAGATTGTGCAGCACCACTGATGTGATCCACGTTCTGTGAAGAGAGTATGCCAACCATAGAGGACTTCTCAAAGTCTTCATAACCCTGGACCACGCCACATCCTGAGCAGATGCAGTGGCGGTCATGGAGGCATTCCTGAAAGACTCCAGTGACAGACGAGTCTCCACATTAATCCCGTGGGCTTGCCTGAACACCCGCCGATGACCTACTCACACCTGCAGCTTTTCCACGATGGTAATCCAGCGTTCTCCAACCTCCGGCACCTAGACTGCAACTCTGCACAAGAAGTTTGGCCAGAGGGGAAATGGTCGTGCCCAACTGAGCCTGGTTTCTCTCAAGGTTTTTCCTTCTCTTTCGTTACTTGGTGAAGTTTTCACTAAGTGTTTGTTTGCTGTTTGTTCAAACTACTCATTTAAAATGAGCTGCAACAACACAATTCTTAATTTTTTGGCGGGGGTGGCATCTTAATTGTTTATTGTTCAATACACTAAAATTGATAAAATCTAATAAGTTAACTTCCTTGTTGTCTTAACTCAACATGTTGTCAAATCGATTGTGTTGAAGCCAGCAGTGTTGGCCTATTTGGCTCATTCAGTACACAAAATATATTCTTGTCCATGCAATACAGTAGAATGCTGCAAGTTTAGTATACAACCTTAACATATTAGTCAAACATTTAAAATTACATTTATATTATTACTTTTAAATGTATTATGTATATATTTTTATTATTATAATACTCTTATACGTAAGTGGCTGAGCTAAAATGAAAATCCTAAAATCACCTCTGTTTAGTCTTTGCCTCTGTTTTTGTTTTGAAACCTACTGCTTGAGGTGGATAGCTTGTTCTGTTATAGTCTTGATTGCTCTACCTTATGTTACTGTACTAAATTAAACCTGCTGACAAGGGTGCCAACCAACCAGTAAAACAGATCAGCCTAGCCATCTTGGCCAGGATTTGACAGCAGCTATATTCTATCTAAGCAGTAAAATGATAAATAGTATTCATTTCTTTTAGATAACAAGAAGAACACTAAACGCCATTTAAATGACCAATTAAACTGAACTTTAAGTAAGATTAGATCACAATGATCCTCACTTATGCAAACACTGGTTAATCTCATGCTAATCCTTCCCAAGGGGACAATTTACATCGCTCAAGACGCACTGAGCTGCTCATTGCAATGTACTTTAGTTAGAGCACTTGGAATACAATTTTTATGGCAACATAATATAGAAACAATTATAATGTCTAAATCAAGAATAGATAATGGACTGAAACAGAGTCTCTGATTGTCAGGGGTCTCTAGATGAGAGGTCTGCAGAAGCAAGTGTAGATGCAAAATGGAACCACATATAGATAAATTTACTGCACATTTAACTACTATTCACATAATATTACAGTATTTATTGATTTTATTTATATATTATATATATATATATATATATATATATATATATATATATATATATATATATATATATATATATATATATATATATAACTTCAGCACTGATATCGCAATGTGTGTGTCCGGAATAGTCACATCACAGGATATTCAATGCTAAATTCGAACAGTTGATCAGCACAACAGTCAAGAATACATGAGATTTGTGGAGTTTACTGCAAAGTATATTGTTACAGAGTTCCCTTAATTCTGTCTAGGGGAACACAGGTACTCAACAGAATGTTAGTGGAGTTTGTGTGTGTGTCAACAATAAGGTCCCATGAGGAACCTCTTAAAAGGACTAAACAAAATAAAAATGCAACTTAATTCAAGATTCAAGTTGAATAAGATCCTTCCGGTTTAGTCAGGAGGGAGAGAGGGTGGAAAGTAGGAAAGGGTGGAAGGAGTCGGGGTGGATGCGGGGCTTTGTTGAAAAACGAATCCCAATTCAATTTTTGTACCTCTACCCCTTCCCCTTGGCCCTTAAAACCAAGTGTGAAGTCAGAAGGTTGTGGGCATACCTGCCAACACTCCCGTTTTTCCCGGGAGTCTCCCGTATTTCAGACCTGTCTCCCGTATTGTTCTTTCTCCCGGTAAACTCCCGGAATTCCCCCCCCCCCCCCCCCGCTCCTCAGCATTTTGGTACAGTTCGGGCTGAAACTTGGTGCTTGTGCTCTTCCGGTCGCGCGCTACAGTTCGCGCGCCCCCATCTCCCCAAACCTCTCACCCCTCCCGCTCCCCGCTCTTCAGTTTGCGCCAGTGTTGCCAACTTAGCGACAAATTTTCAAAAAAGCGACTAGCGACAAATCTAGCGAATTTTTTGTGTGTTACTGGCGATTTTTATAGACTGTCATTTGTCCATTACTGTACCGTCCCTACTCTTCTCAACGAGCTGCGGGTGATGATGCCGCCGGCCCCTCCCCTGCAGCCTAAGAGCAGAGCACCTCTCTGCGTAGCGATGGCAAATGATTTAGAACAGGTGGCAGTTTGAAGGTATTTCCCTTGTAGAGTCAACCCGATCTGCTTCTCCCTTATTTGAACAATTTAATGTTTTCTTGTTTTAAGTGAGAGTTTCAGAACTTGTCTGAGTATATTAAGTCTGATAGATTACTGCAAATTCCCTACTCATCTATAATGATATACTGTATTCAAACAGCAATAAATTTAGTTAAATTGACAAGCTTACATAAAGCATAGTGCGAATATAAAATACCCCATTTATTTACCATAGGCTGTTAAACAAACAGAAATGTTAGAACGCGATGACGTCAGTAATATGCAAATTACCGCATGACGTAATATTAACCCCGGCATCCTATCCAAATTGGCCCACTGGCCTCTGTTAATAATTGGCTTCATCACTCTGTCTCCTCTCCCTCAATCAGCTGCTGTGTGGTGTGCGGTCTGGCGCAAAATGGCTGCCGTCGCATCATCTAGGTGGATGCTGCACACTGGTTGTGGATGAGGAGATTCCCCCCCTATGTGTAAAGCACCTTGAGAGTCTAGAAAAGCGCTATATAAAATGTAAGGAATTATTTATTATTGTTGTTATTATTATTATTATTAGTTTTCAGTGTATTATAACTATATGAATACTATATTAATGATAGTATAATAATAACTACTATTTAAATAACAGTAAAACATTAAAACCAAAATCTATCCCTAAACCAAACTTTAAAACTTTAAACTTTGCAAATTTGTTTCATGAGTTTGTTTTTGTACAGCATGGGTCATTAAATTGACCATTTTTAATGTAGATAGAAAAGTCAGTATACTGTATATTTCCTATGTAAAACTATACCTTTTCTACATTTTTTTAGTGTGGGCCAATATATCTGCATGTCTTAGAGTGCTTAAAACTCAGCTGTGACTTATTTTTCAATATATTCCCTGTGCTTAACCAAATTGAAATGCATTATATCACATTTTCTAAGTAAAAGTCGGCCTTGTGGTCTTGTTCACCAAGTTTGAGAGTGATTCAGACATTGTAGGCAGAGCAGAATCATGGACAGTGGGGGATAAGTGGGAAACCGCACAAGAAGCTGGTAATCATACGAAAGGTAGCTGTCATCGAAATGTTGAAAACTATAATAACTATCATCTTGTATCTGTCATCTGCTTTGTGAGAGACTCTATGGCATTGCAAATAGTGATGTAATATTAGGCCAGGTGTTCCCACAGCTGCACCCACTGCAGAGCACACAAGTCTTCTGGAAAGTGCAAGCAACTTAAATCACAACAGGACTCTTTCTGGATGCTTACTTATAATGATTTAAGAACAGCAGTCGCTCAAATCGTCCACTTCCAGCAGTTTTAAACGGCTCTGATGTGCAGTTACACTCAGCCTGATGAGCTTCTGCCAAAAGTGGATTTATCTCGAATTAACCTCTGCGGAGGCAAAATTTTCTATGGAGAGCTGCTATGGTATTGTTTAGCAAAGCAACACCTGGCAAAAGCAAGCAGATTTTCCGAACGCATCAGATACATAGCTAATCTGATTTAATGCGGTTGAGTCGGCGACAGGAGTGAATCGAACTCGGGATTTGTGAGGGGGCGATCCGGGGATTTTTTCCACAATGCTACACGATGCGAGTGTGAATTTGTCAGCTCTTGTTTTGTCATGCTAATCTCACATTCAGGTGGTTCAATAGCAACATGAGCTATTTTTAAGAAAACCAATCCGCGCTGAAGCAAAAACGGCTCATTGAATTGTTGTGATCTTAGCGTCTATCTCATTACATCCATGTCAAGAATGTTCTGGGTTCAATACAAGTTAAGCTCCATCAACACAATTTGTGGCGTGATGTCAATTGAGAGAAAAAAAAAATTGGGAAATCTAATTAAAACTACCACTAGGGGGTCAATTACGACAGTTGCATCAGGCAATTGTAAACAGCTAAGAGATGGATTAAAATCGAAGCCTAGACTAATGTTTTGTAAGCAGAAATGTAAAGCTCATATTTGTTTCATGTAAACAACTGAATGGTGAAAGTGGGCTTTACATAACAGCCTCATAGGGGTGCTCATGAGCACCGTAAATGAGAAATAAGACACAGGCTCTGTTCCAAATGACTCACATTGGACTTGTGGACTTCCTCAGAGTCTAAACTTTGATGACACCTCATGTAGTTCAGACTTGACCCAGCTTGCAAAATTCATGTGGCTCAAATCCGGCCCACACCAGACACTTATATCCAGCCCACATACCGCATGGAATAATGGCACTTGGGCGGTCTGCTCCTGTTTGCCAGATCTGGGCCACAATTAAACCATAGCAATATCACATATCAGCCAGAATTCAACCAAATGAACCAGAACTGACCCTATTCTGGGCCACAGTTTGCTTTTATTCTGGCCCAGATCCGGCCCACACCAGACACTTACATCTGGACCACATACTGAATGGAATGATGGCTCTAGGGCAGTCCGCTCCTGTTTGTCAGATCTGGGCCACAAATAAGCCAAAGCAATACCACGTATTAGCCAGAATTCAACCAAATGAACCAGAACTGACCCTATTCTGGGATACAATTTGCTTTTATTCTGGCCCAGATCTGGCCTACACCTTGCACTTGCTGGGTGTGACAAAGTACAAAAATCCCAGCATGCATTGCAGTATGAATGCATTATACAGCTTATCGATGCTACAGTTTTCATTATTTGATTTTGATTCTGCTGTTTATGTTCAGATTACATTTTGCCATAAGTGCCAAATCTTTGCCTTAAATGGCCCATATATGAATTTGAATCTTTGGCTCCCCTTTGCCATTGTACAGGTGGGCCATTTCAGGCTCACATTAATTTTGTCTGGGCTGAAGGAATATCACCAGTGCCGCATAACTGCCTAAAGTAGCCCACATTCATATGCTATCTGGGTAGGGGCCCTGACGAGAACCCTAGGGTGCACTGAAGGTGTATTTTGGGAGTTAATAATCAAGCCGGAAACAGGAAGAAGTCAACATATATAACATCTAGATATTTAACAATATGACAATAACATATGGAGCAATTAACAAAAATGGCATTTGGTGCGTGTGTCACATTTATTTGTAGGTTGAAATGTTTATCTTATGCTTTTTTCATACTCATGTTTTGTCCATTTACTGCAATAATACCATAACCACATGTTAATGACTTCATTAAACTGTACACATGGTAAAATACATTGCTGGTCATTTACGATGTTACAAACTGTACATCAAATAATGCTAAAAATATATGGAAGTTATGCAAACCAGGCTGGCAAATTGAAGTATAATGCTGCATTCACACAAGACACGGATGAAGCGTCAAGCGTGAGTGATTTACATGTTAAGTTATTGCAGAGACGTGAATAGACATCCTGCGGTGTGTTTGACGCAAATGAGGCAACACGAATGACACAATTCGCACGAATAACAGTGTTGTTAACTATTTTCAATGAAAAGGCGCTAAGCTCTGCTTGAATTTTGGTAGATTACATTATACTGTACGTCAAATTGCATATTACTGACGTCATTAGGTCCAGCAGTTTCTGTTTGTTTAACAGCCTATGGTTGATAAAGGGGTAATTATATTTGCACTACACTTTAAATATTTCAATTTAATTAAATTTATTGTTGTTTGAATACAGTATATCAGTATAGATGTGTAGTGAATTTGCAGACATAAACTCACACAAGTTCAGAAACTCACTAATATCTCTGTGATTATCAACAAGAAAAGAATAAACGGTCAAATTAAATCGTTAAATTTAAGAGAAAGGATCAATTTGACTGTACAAGGAAAATACCTCACACTCGCGGTGATAAATCATTTGTCACTGGTATGCAGAGGGATGATCTGCTCTTGGGCTACAGGTGTGAGAGATGGCTGTGTGGTACTGGGCCGCCTGTGAGTGCTCTAAGGCAGGAGAAGGGTCGACGGCATTACCCGCAGCTCGTTGAGAAGAGTAGGAACAGTACAGTACAGACAAATGAGAATCTATAAAAAATCTCTAGTAACACCATGAAAAGTTTCTAGATTTGTATATAGTCACTTCTTTGAAAATGTGTCGCTAGTGGGGTCTGAAAAGTCACAAAATACAGTGACAAAGTCGCTAAGTTGGCAACACTGGCGAATAAAGTGGCGCAAATTGAGCATTTTGCCTGTTAACTTCAGCGGACATTTCCGCCATGTTAAATAATCAGGAGCTTGCTCTTGTAGGGAAATGATTATGACGTAGTGCCTGTTATTGGTGTTCCAAGGGGAAAACCAGATAACAGTTGATCAAACTGGGCTCGGCTCAGTCTAAAGCACCGCTGAAAGCCTCCATCATGCAGGTATAGTTTCTGAAGGAGTTGATGAACTCAGAGCTGGGTGCATCTCTGAAAGGATCTAGGGGACACAGACACGGCACCAAATGAATCTAAGCTGTTGTTCAGCCTTCCCAAAGCATATAAAGCACAGCTACTCTCTCAATAAAATCCATGTTAGCCATTTAGGAATGAAGCTAGAGGCACCGGGCAGACAGACGCCCTGCTTATGATGCGAATCTGTTTCTGTTGTGAAGTGAATTTGACGTGCGAATGAAGCGAGTAAACTCAAAGTGTTCACGTGTCTATTTACGCGTAAATAGTGCGCATTCTGAGTAAAAGTACTAAAAGTACCTCAGGTATCCAGTGGTAGTTCCAGCATCTTTGCGTTGCGCCTGAAAATGTTTTATTTCCACTACTACACTGAATGTGATCACTAAATTTCCTGTTTGATAACATTTATTACATGAGATTCACTGGTCAGGTGCACTAGTAGCAAACTGAGGACATCTGCTGGTTATGGTTATGGATAATGCCAAATGAAAAGCATAAACTGAAAATAAACAGAATGTAATAATTCATCAGTGTAAATGCAAATACTGTATATATCATCATTTTTTAGTTACAGTTATCATGCTTTGAGTAATTGAAGGCCTCAATCCTTGTTTGCCCATCAGTACTGTGAACTTCTCCCATCTGTTGTCTAATTGGTCTTTCGCATGGCCTTCTGGGCTGTATGTTTCGTGAATCCTGCAGCAATGCAGACTTTGCTGAAGACCACATCAAAGGTGCAAAGCGAGAGTATAAAAATGACAAATGGGACCCTGAGACCAAAAGTCCTCAAAGTGTGCCATTTGGGTCAGGGCCACTGTATAATTGTATGGACTCTTCAAGAGGATATATATATATAAAAAAAAAAAAAATAATAAAAAAAAAAAAAAAAAAAAAAAAAAAAAATATATATATATATATATATATATATATATATATATATATATATATATATATATATATAAAAGAGTAGCATGTCTAAACTCAAAAGATTCATAGAATAGCAGGCTAAAAAGCCTAATTTTTGCATAATATGGACCTTTCACCATCCAAGAATCTACAAGAGAAGGCTTGTAAAAAGTGATGAAGACAGTAGGTAATGTGACAATCTTCCTGTTCAAATATGCCAACATAATACTTTATAGTAAGCAGTATGCGAGACGGGCAGGATTTCTAAATTTATAGCATTCATCCAAATAGAAGCAAAAAGTACCTGGATGACCTATATACAGTATTCTGGTGAGATTCTAAAGTACACATCATGATGGACACTATATTATCCCACGAGGCACAGGGAAGGCTGTAAAGTGGTAAAAATCATAGGTCATGGGCAGAGATATAGTCAAGGAAAGACCTTCTGAATAGCCAGACCAAGACTGAGATCAAATCTCAATACCATTCAAGACCAGAGGTCAAGACCAGCTCTACAAAACCAATACCATTCCAGGAGAATTAGGGTGCCTTCACACATTCTTCATGGATTTGAATTGCAATAGATTTCATTTTCCCTTTTGATGTGGTTCACTTGGGTGAGTGTGAACCAAACGTGGATAAAACAAGTGTACTAAGACCTGCTTGAAAAGATACACTTTCAAATGAACACCAAAACAGTTTGTTTGTGGTGAGAACATGATCCAAACTTAAACACACCCAATAAACTGTGCATTTTAAACCAATTCTTACTTTTCCGCCACTCTTTGTTCATATTTGGGAGATTCATAGGGATATTCTCATGCATTAATTCTGACCAACAGAAACGCAATTTAGGAAATATGTTCAGTGATGCATCTTATCAAGTGATGTTGAAGTTGTCACATTGCTGAATATTGGTTCATTTCAACTGGTTCAGACCAGTTCGTAGTGAAATGGCAGAAAAATGCTACAATGTATCAATATTTGAACTTGGTCCAGACCAAGTAAACCAAACCCTAGGTCAAAAAGCACCTTTAATGAAGGATAATATCACTGTTAGCAAATTAATAGATGACATTTGTGAATACTTGTTGATTTACACCATTTATAAGTGTTATATTGCCACAGCCATATCACCCTGCATCCCAAGACAAGTCACTGAAGCCAAGGCTCAACCTGGTCAGTACCTGGATGGGAGACCACATGAGAAAACTAGGTTGCTGTTGGAAGTGGTGTTAGTGAGGCCATCAGGGGGTGCTCAACCTGCGGTCTGTATGAGTCCTAACACATTAGTATAGTGATGGGGACACTATACTTTCAGTGAGCGCTGTCTTTCGGATGAGATGTTAAACCACCCTCTGTGGTCATTAAAAATCCCATGGCACTTCTCATAAAGAGTAGGGGTGTAACCCTGGTGTCCTGGCCAAATTCCCTTCATCGGCTCTTAGCCATCATGGCCTCCCAATCATCCCATCCATCAAATTGGCTCTATCACTCTTTCTCCACTCCCCCTATAGCTGGTGAATGGTGAGCGCACTGGCGCCGTTGTCCTGTGGCTGCCATCGCATCATCCAAGTGGATGCTGCACACTGTGGTGTGGAGGGACCCCCCTGATGATTGTGAAGTGCTTTGTGTATATATACACGATAAATGCACTATATAAATACACATTACTTATTTATATTCTGGTTCTTGATAGTTGTGTGTGTCTGAATCAGTGATGGGATTCAGAATCACATTGTGCACAGAAAGTTAACTTTGTTATTGAGAGCGTAGGGGTGTCCAACTGTCCTGCAGAGATCGGCTCAATCCTTAATCAAACACATCTGAAAAAAAAACATAACATATACTTTCAAGATCACTTGGAAATTACAGGCGAGAGTGTTTGATTACAGATGGAGTTGTAAGAGTCTAAATTATCATATGCATTCTTTTATATGGCAAAACATGTATTTTTCACCAAAGAAGGTCCATAGTGACTCTAAAGGCAGATACTGATAAGATAAGGGCCTGGTGTGTGGACTTTGGGGGTTTTACGTTGTGGTCACGCGGGGGCAGAGTTGAAAACGGAGCCGTCAGGCTGGACACTTCGGGGCTCAAGGTTGCGGCAGTCATGATGACCGATCACATGGCGTGATCATTTATTTATTTATTGCAATAACAACAAAAGATTTACAGTACAAATAAAACAGAATACAGTCTGTACAAACTATAGTTCATTTTTAAACAATAAGGGAATTATTAATTAAATTTAAGTAGCCTATATAACAAATGCATGAGAAATAAGGGGGAAAATGAGAGGGCACATAAAAAGCAAATAAATATCCACGAATAGGGTTATTTTGGATAATAAAAGCATTTTTAAAAAAGCACTTTAATCCAAAAAGATTGAACAAAAGGACATTGAACAAAATAAATGAGCTACACTTTAAGTAGAAATTTCCCAGAAAGAGCAGGTACTGTACATTAATGTCACTTTTAACATTTCTGCATAAATGGCTTGACAGAAAATAATATATTTTATAGTCATATATTTTTATATTTAAGATATATATATATTTTTTTTACTTAATTTGTCAGAAAATCTTTATATGGGTGTCAGGATCAATGATGATAATTATTTTATTACAAGTCTGTAAGACTTATTTGAGTTAATATTTAGGTTATTTACTAAAATATATCATTTAACAGTAGAACTACCAGAGGTCGCTGTATACCTAAAATTGCCAGTGCGGGCAAATTTTACCCAGCACAAATTTAGCTTACAAATTGTTAAAAACAAACATACTATTTCACTGTTTTTCTCCACTGTTAACAAAAAGTGTCAAGACTCATGAAAAGATTTTTTCAGGATAACAAGGTTATTTTAAGAGAACAACACCAGTAAAGTTTGAACTTTCTTGAGTAGGTTAAAATATCTATCTATTTGAGCCATCATACTCTGATGCATAACTTATTTCTCCAGACTCTCTATCATTCATTGCAGCTTGTGTTTTTAATAGCTCTACAAATTGCCCTCTTTTAGTCATTGTAACTTTATTCATTTATTATAACCACTAATTCAGTGAGTAAAATTGAAAATAAAAATAATTGGTCAGTAATTCCAAACATAAGCAGTGCATAAATACAAGCTTTTTTATAGTGGGTGAATTTGACCCAAGCTAGCGCTTATAGGTATAAATGTCCCACTTTTTAATCTATTTTTATCTAAACCATTTTTAATATCTGGGAATTGTAAATAAGGCAATTTTAGTAAAAGTCAATGACTGGTAGGCTTAAATGTTTTATTGAAGGTCTGTTATGTACATTTGAATAACAGTGATGGGTAAAATTTACCCCATGGCGGTTCTAGTGTTAAATCATTTATGGAGCTGAATACAGTAAATCAGGGGTGCTCAACCCTATTCCTGGAGATCGACCTTGCTGCAGTTTTCAGTTGCAGCCCATATCAAACACACCTGCCTGTAATTATCAAGTGCTCCTCGGGTTCTAATTAATTGGTTCAGGTGTGTTTGATCAGGGTTGGAGCTGAAATCTGCAGGAAGGTCGATCGCCAGGAACATGGTTGGTCACCCATGCGGTAAATAGTCTGTATAAAAAGGTTGAATAAACCTGTGCAAAAAATTTAGTCATTATGAACATTATTTAACAAAAGATGATACTGCAGTAAAATATTTGTAGTCTTTTAATAAGCATGATGAGTAAAAGATAGAGAGGGTATGAAAAGTGAATTGTTTGTTTTGAAATTTGTGAGACGGAAGTTGTCCAATAATAAGCCCGAAACACACGTGGTTGTTGTCATGCGGCAAATCCAGCCAATCGTGTAATGTCGGTGTTGTCATCGCAGGTCCTGCAGCTGCTCTTCAGATGCTGCACCGGCTAAATCAGTTGTCTGATCTCGGAGCGCTGTCGCGGTACTTTGCCACATGTGACAGTCACGAGGCGTCCGCGCAGCATCAATCCGGACAAAGTTTCTAACCAGCATGCAACGCTTTAAGACAGATTTTGATTGATCTGCGCAGCGCTGCATGAAGTCGAATGCACCTAAAGTCTCAGTATTCGGGCTTTGGTCACATGGTCAAGAAAGATACAAAATAGTTGGTGAACTTTGCTCATTCTCTTTTCTTGCTCTGCACTTTTCCTGCTCGGTCTCTCTGCCACTCTCTCTCTCTCGCTCTTTCTCTCCCTCTGGTAACTTTAATTTACATTTAAGCGGAGTACAATTTATATCATGTGTTTTTTCTATCATCTCATACTGTTATTTGTAACTAATTCAGTTGTAACCATATTGTCATTAAATCATCTCATTTTCAAGTATTTGTGATTTACTTTTGATTTAACATCAACACTTAATTGCTCCATATTTCAATACAATACAATGACATAATAGCAACGCTCTCCCACATTTTTAGCTATTAATACTGCCTTTATTTCTGTTTTTGGTATACGATTGCACAAGGATGGTTTGACTAGAAATGTACAGTTTTTTACCATCAATACTGATAACTTTTAGTCATTCGGCAAAACTACAGTTTGAACTGCTGTAGTTAAAAAAAACATTCTTACAGAGTTAAACTCAGATCCAGAGTTCACTGATAACCCTTGCTGTAGAATATGCAGTAAATAACTCTAAAATAGCCAGTGTTTTGCTGAAATAAACGAAAACAGTATTTTACTGTAAAACGAGTAGGGGTTGTATGAAATTGTGTTTTTCAAAGAACAAATGACAGTAATTTACTTTATGTACCCATTACAGGTAGTAACTAAGACATTAAATGGTAAATTACTGTTCAGCAATTACTGTCCTATCTACTCAAATGCTTTATGTTGCTATTTATAGAAAAGTGCATTTATCTTAACGCAGAAAACAATGATTTAGGTATCAACACACACATAGACAGGCTATCCGTCTTATTCTGCAGGGATCAGTTCAATCCTTAATCAAACACATCTGTAAAAACTTTAACCTATGTTTTCAGAATCGCTTGAAAATTACAGGCAGGCGTGTTTGATTACAGATGGAGTTGCACTCTGAAAGATAGTGGCCCTGCAGATCCAGAGTTGCACACGCTTGGTCAAAATAACATAGTTAAAACCATTTTGTGCATACATTGCTTCTGAAGTTGCTTCTGAATTTTAATTTTCCCCCAATAACAAATGTGTTTAACATAAACAATTGCACAAGATAAATACTCATGTTAAAAACATATGGGTCAGCTGTCCAAATGAAGGTGACACTATTCACCACCATCATTAACTAAAGTTAAAAGACTCTAAATATTCAATAAGAACATTTAATGAAACTTTGAAAGGATATTCTTATTATATTATTATATTATTATTATTATTATTAATGAGTTCTTTTTGTTTTGGCTTAGTCTCTTTTTTAATCTAGGGTTGCCACAGTGGAATGAACCGCCTATTATTATTATTATTATTGTTATTAATAATAATAATACTGTCTTGGTCACAAACTATATGTTTTAAACAAAATTACGTTCCTTTCATACTTTCATACTACACACATTCAAACTACATAGAACATAAATTAAGGGTCACTAAGTAGTTAAAAACAAGTCGATCCTGAGAAAGTATGTGATTTCGGAATAGAGGTTTTTGAACAGAGCCACAGAGTGTTTTTTTTTACTTTAACATTTTTGTTTTAATAAAACTGAAGGACGTGTAAAAATGACTTTCTGTCTCATTGATTTTATGTCAATAAATCTTCACTTGAAGTGAATCAATGTCTTGTGAATCAATGACTGTTGCCATTTATACAGTATACTGGAACTGTTGTCATTTATATAGTGGTCCTATGGAAATAATTCAGCATATTTTATGTTCAACTATTTTCATTTCCCCCCAAAATTCTCAAAACTAAAATTTGTATAATTTCATACTTCTACTATCATATATCAAGAACCCCCAACCTACCCCATCCCCCCCCCCCCCCCCCCCCCCCCCCCCCCCACACACACACACACACTCCCCTCATTCTTTAAAAAAATATATATTACATTTTTCATTCTGTGTCTTTACGCATCCATTCTCACCTCTGTCAGTTTGTGCAAGGAGGCAAGACAGTGGAACCGATATGAGTGCAAGGTTGCTGACCTTCTCAGCTATAACTGCTCTTCAATTTCTGACAATTAAATCTGGCTTTAAAACCACGGGCTGTTTTATCTTTTTTTTTGCATTTTGTATTTTCTTTTGAGAGAGAGAAGACAGTTACCTAAAAGAACTGTCTGCTTGTATTAGTAACTATATACATCAAATCTGTACAAATCTGTGTTCTTAGAAAATGTGATTTTAAGGGTTACACTTGTTTAATAATAACAATAATGTTATTAAAGTCTCAGCCTCTGGCATGAAAAGGGACAGTTTAATTATCCATTAGACCTAGTAAATTCAATAGCCAATTTTATTATATATATATATATATATATATATATATATATATATATATATATATATATATATATATATATATATATATATATATATATATTTCCTAATCAGTATTTTTGTCTTGTTCCAGTATAAATTACTTAACAGTATGAAATACACATACATTTACTTGATAAAATTGCTTTGGACAATTTTAGATATTATTGCTTTCCAAAAATATTTCCAGAAGTGAGTGAATGCTAAAAATTACAAGTCAAGTTATCTACGAATGGGTCAGAAATATACTTCTTTTTTCTTCAAACTGCATAAATTGTTAAAAAACTGATACATACTATCTTACCTGATTTTGCATTTGAAGTAAAATTTAAAGAGCCCCTATTATGAGTTTATGAAATTGACCAAATGACCTTCTATGCAGTGTGTAACACAGCTCTAAGTGAATGAAAACATCCAGCTGAGGTTTAAATCTGAAAGTGCACCGTGTTTAACACTATTGATTCATAAAGGAAAGAGTTGACTCTGGAATTAATGATTCGTTTTGTGTTTGGATCTCTTGCCTGCTCATTTCAATGTTGATACGAGATACCGGCAAATATTAAGTGCCAAATGAGAAATAACGAGAACGCGCCCCTTTCATTAAAACACTAGCAGAGTGCAGGGGATCATGGGATTGATCATGACACTCAGATTACTATCACTGAGAGATGCCCTGATATGTGGCTGTGAATAAATGGTAATTTTCACAACAATACCACAGCATACCATGTGCTGTGTTTGTCCTGTCATTTTTCTGATGATTAATACAATAACCTACCCTGTGAAGTGAGATTTGCTGGCTATTTGTTAAAGGAAGGATCAGCAAAGACTATTAGGCCCAATCCCAATTCTAACCCTTAGCCCTTCCATTTACTCCTACCCTTCAATTTGCGTGTTCACGTGAAGGAGTAGGGCTGTCCTAATTCTTTTCAGCGTGAAGGCGTAGGGCTAAAGGGAAGGGCTATGTACCCCTTCGAACAGAGATTTTTCAGGACCACACTCAAAACCAAGGGGTAAGAAAATTTCCCAGAACACACCACAACAGCAGCATTGCTGCACCCGGAAGTAAGGATATGCACAAATTAGTATTTTTTTGTCAATTTTCACGAATTTTTACAACAAACAAGCATATGTTTTAATATATTCATAATGGCGTTCATGTTTTACCGTCATGCTTTAAAAAAAAAAAAAACGCAAACATTAAATTTGCTAAATTTCGCTATCCCTAAAAATAACTCTTGTATAGCAGTCCCACAACATTCTGACACTCGATGACGCTGGAATACCCTGTCAGAAAAGTCTAGTGGCTGGGAATGACCTTTTGACAGTGTCTGGTATAATGTTAATGTTATTTTTGTGTGTTTACATAGATGATTTTGGCCATGGTGTAAATGCATAGTACAGTTAGGAGCTTATTTCCACATTATATCGTTATGATAACATGATATTGTTGCCTTCAGTGATGTCCTGAAGATAAATACCAAAAAATAACACAACTGGAATAACTACAGCAGTCGCCATCTCATATGACGCAGGAGATTGATGACGTGTGCAGGTGCTGTAGTGTGTAAATTTTGAAGCCCTTCCCCTTCACACTCTGTTTCAAGGGCCAAGGGGAAGGGAAAGGGTAGGGGTACAAAAATAGAACTGCGATTGGGCCTTAATGTACGGGACTTTATAAAAACTTTGTAACAGTTACTTACAGACCAGTTTCTTCTTCCTTCAGATCCTGTAAGTGTTTCTCCTTCTAACAGAAAACGTAAGTGTGATTAAATGGTTACCTTGATTCCTATAGTTTGCAAAATATGTATTTAATTCTGTGTTGTAACTTGTGATTGATCCACGCGGCTTGTAAATCACTTATCTATTCAGTGCTTGTAATGTATCTCTCAGGGTAATTCTTTATGGGCTATGTACGTATCATGTCCAGAACCACATTGAAAAAGCGACGCGTGCTTCTTCCTTTACTGATTTAAATGCGTTTCTGAGTGCTTGATCCCCTGTCCTTTTTTGTTGCTAAGGCCACCATCAGCTGTTCCTCACACATGTGGTGCGATCAATTTAAAAAATGGTTTAACTTTTGCCACTGTGTGGACTAATATTGAATGTGTGTTGTTGTTATTACTTGGGGTTAGGGTTAAGAATAGAGTATATGCTGTTGTTTAATCGCATTGCTTTAATGCATTCCAGAATTGGGCTCTCACATATACTCTGTGTTACCCTATAACCGTTTTGGGCATTTCTTGCCATCTCATGCTGAACGCAGTTGACTAAATCGCAACAGACTTTGTCATTGGACCAATTAGCGCAAATTAGCATCACAAAAAGGAGTGGTTTGGGAACAAATGAATCACTGAACAAATGATATGGGAGTCGTTGGGATAATTAGGTAAATTAAATGCATATTATAAGACAATGAAAGTGTTTTTTGACCCTGCATGCTAATGAACCTGTTGTCGGAGATGCCCAAATCCAAAATATGACCTTTTTTTAATGCATAGTAGGGGGGTCTTTAAAGTACATTTATATATCAATCTAAGAGTGTTTAAGTATTAGCAGACAAAAGGGCAAAACATTTTTTTCAGTGTGACTGAAGTGTGTGCATGTGTGTGTGTTTGTTTATTTGTCGCTTGTTTGTTGGATGCACTTTACTGTCGCCCAGGGTTAAGATCAGGGTTGTTGTGCATTAGGCAAGTTGTTAATGGAGACATTCTGTCGAGCGCTGCTCAATACAAGGACAGTTTAGTGCCATGTGCCACGTGGGGGGTGAGGGAGGCAGACTGACAGTCTGACAAATAATGGAGACAGATTCAGGGCAGGTTATAGCACACATGAAGACACAGACAAACACACACACACAACAATGTAAATGTGGATCTTCATAATATGGGTGGTTACAGATCTAACAGTGAGCCTTTCGATACGCAGATTTTTTCTGATGATAAATTTAAATGTATTCAATTTTGGAA
Organism: Danio kyathit; assembly: GCA_903798195.1. NCBI lineage: Eukaryota > Metazoa > Chordata > Actinopteri > Cypriniformes > Danionidae > Danio > Danio kyathit. The sequence goes on along the minus strand of LR812533.1, from coordinate 17,475,234 downwards.
ACAACATGAGTTCATGATGGTGTCCCCCAGGGCTCGGTTTCTGGACTTTTACTATTTCTGTATTTTACTTGGTCAGCCTTTGAATAACTGCTACCAGTGTTGGGCAAGCTACTTGAAAAATGTAGTGAGTTAAGCTATTAGCTACTCTACTTAAAATGTAGCTTAAATATGTTAAAAGCTACCCCCAGGGAAATGTAGCAAGCTAAGCTAAAAGCTACATGGCAAAAGTAGCTTACCTATCTAAGCTATTTTTACAATTGAAATTTTTAAATCAAGCAACTTAAATCCAAGTCAAGCATAATTTCGTGATCAATAAAACTGTCAATGAAACATATAAGGCAGAATAGTTCAGTTATTTACTGTAAATAATATGCTGTACTAAACAGAAACAAATTATAGTATATAACAGCTAAAACAAAAAAATCCAATAAAACCAGGTGTTACGCATTTAAAGTACTATAGTCATTTTTAGTAAAGGGAAATATTTTGGAATTAGCATTATATTGTGTGTGTGTGTGTGTGTGTGTATGTATATATACAGTATTATACATACATATTATATACATATATATACATACATACACACACACACATATATATATATATACATACATATATATATATATATATATATATATATATATATATATATATATATACATACATACATACATACATACACACACACACTCACACACACACACCACACACACACATATGTATATATATATATATATATATATATATATATATATATATATATATATATATATATATATATATATATATATATATATACATACACACAATATAATGCTTATTCCAAAATATTCCCTTTATTATAACTTACTATTGTAATTTTTACTATAGTAATATTTTAGTAATGTACTATAGTTATTTTTTATATATATGTACACTAAAGTATTTTTTAAGCACAGCATCAGAAATTAGGTTATTGCATCTTAACATGTACCTCTCGAGGTATGGTCACGAGGAATCCTGCTTCAGAAATAACGCTCTGGTTACTAAAGTAACCCTCGTTCCCCGAGGGGGGGAACGGAAATGCTATGTGGAAACTTCCACTATGGGGATTTCATTCAGTAAGCCAATCATCTGAAAGAGTATGTAAACGGGCCAATGAAATGCCAATGAGTTGGCAGCTTTAGCTTGCGCACCTGATGCTCGTTGCAATTAACTTGTGTAGAGACTCGCTGGTCAAAACCAGTTCGAATCCGGCTTTGGAATTTTGAGCGCAAATTGCTTTATTTGCTCCAGGGCTTGTACGATCTGCATAACAGTTATCCGACTGTTTTCCCCAAGATTCTGGCCCTAACTCGGACAGATGCTGCAGCTAATTTTGGTTAATCGTTAACCAACGAGACAAAGACGCCCTTCAAATTCTCTTATCACGAGACCCTTGGAGGACCCTCACGTGGACGACCATGCGTTTGACCACGAGATGGACAGAATTCAGAAACAAAGAGAAATGAAGGAGACTTAAGGAAAACGATTCGTATAGATGTTATAACCAAGGCAAAATTTTATATTTTGAATGACATTTCTAAGTATTGACGTGCTGTGTTGATTTCAACCAACCAGGTTCATAATGTGTGATTTCACCATCATAACAGGGTAAAATTATCTGTATTTGTTTGATGTGCCTCATGTTTAGTGTTAAACTGAATAACTCTGTATTTGCAGTACATTGCTGTAAATGAGAATTTTGTGATACAAACTTTATCCATATTGTAACGTTTGATGTCAGATAGTTACAATCTTACCAGAGATTTTATCACGTTAAGTCTCTTGTAGTGGATTAATTAGTAAACCTGCCTACGCTGGGACGGGGCGTGGCCCCGCCCTTCATCTTGCCGTTCATTGGACGACAGTATCAAGAGGGATGGCTCAGAGCCAGCCTATAAAGCCTCCGTGCTACGTCAACCATGTGCGAAGCCTTTTAACATCAAGCTGGTATCAACCGCTGTTGTTCTCCGCCCCTGGCCGCCTACCACGTGGCCGGGTCATCACAAACTTTCATCCAAACCTTAAGTTTCACTCCGCTGAAACTTCTGCTGAACTGACTCTCTCAACGGAGTCCGTTACCCAGGACAACAACTCACGCCAGAGTGAGTTCCAGCGAGCGACGTCACAGAGAAGCCACGCTTATGCCACGTGTTTCTTCAAACCAACCCGAAGACTTCAACAAATTCGCAAGTAACACAAATAACTGTCGTTTCTAGCTGATCGGGTGCATATGCTTTTAAGCAGTTAAAGATAAGTCAATGCTCTGCTTTTGTGGTTTCTCAGGTGATTCCAAGATCTAGTACGAAACAGATCGGCTGGACTGTTTGTTCAATTCATTTTGCATCCTCTGAACTGCCTGCGTGTGTGTGTGTGAACGTGTGTGTGCATTTGTTTGTTTGTTATTTGTTGTTTTGATTACTACGTAGTTAGCCTCGTGTACCGAATAGTGTAGTTCAATAAATCTTCGTTTCTCATTTGAAAGAACCGTGTTATTGTTTCTGTGCTTTATAAGTCTCTGCCTCAAACTACAGGTCGTGTTACCTTGCTAAGTTAACCCTATTCCGTGTTATGTTATTATCGCTTGGCCACGAAAATAATATAGACGAGAATTAATAAATGTGATGTCTCCATTTGCGGAACAAGTTTGAATCTTTGATCTGATTCAATCTGACTCAATTGAGTCGAATCAATGATTCGAATCTTCAGGATCCGAGTCATTGATCTGAGCTAATAATTTCTAAATTGATCTTTTAAGATAGATTGATTTCTTACACTTGCTATAAGAGTACATGTGCGAGCAAAGCCAAAGCATCATTTTTTTAGCGGAAGAGACTTTCACCTCAACAGCTAAGGGGCAATCATTATGGCGAAGGAACATAGCATTTCCGTTCCCCCCCTCGGGGAACGAGGGTTACTTTAGTAACCAGAGCGTTCCCCTTCGGAAGGGGAACTTCAATGCTATGTGGAAACTTCCACTACGGGGAAATGTTTGGAAAACGCCATAATGATTGAACCTTACCTTCGCCCCCGATGAGAGGTTTGCCAGGCAAAGAGCGTGAGCGCACCTGCGTCACCAGAGGCGCGGTCTTCCAACGTGTTCCCTGGCCCTTACTTATCCCACTTCAACAGAAGATTTACGGATTTAGATATATTTTTCGGGAGCCGCAAATGCGTCTAGAATAATTTCTAGGAATTTAATACGACAGTACGTTGGGAATGCGTGCAGTCCCGATAGGGAGGACGCTGCGGAGGCCACCTGCTACCCAAGTGGGGAGACTGGGGCAAATAGCATATGAACTAACCCTGAGAAGGGGGAGTAAGCATATGAAATTAGATGGTTAGCGGTGAGGGAAGACACGGGTCCGCCTGTGAGGGGGGACTGCACCGTGGCAGTATAAGCATATGGGATCGCCTAGTGGGGATCGCACATAGCAGGCACCTATACCCAGAACGCGGGCTGACCATCGGGCAGACCAGCAACGTAACGGGCCAGTGCCTGACTCCTCCCGCTGAGTCAGGTGCTGGGGGCCTCGGAGGAATATCTGCAGGGTTCGCCAGCGGGGAACTTTTCTGACAGAGCGAAAAAGCGCACGTATCTCTGGGTTAGAGAGAATGGCGCAGCAAGCGTTTTACAACACCTAACCGAATTTCTCATTCACCGCGTGAGAAAATCGGCTCCCCTCAAGATTAATAAATCTTCTAATAGGTGTCGCCCAGCCCGCAGCTCTACAGTGTCTGTTAGAGAGGCGCCGCGTGCTAACGCCCAAAAGGATGCGCGCTTCGAGGAGCGCGCTCTCACTCTTGGGGGACGCGGCTCGCCCTGGCTCAGATGAGCGAGGGAGATGGCATTCAGAGTTCAGTGGGTATGTTCCAACCTCTGTTTGGATACGGCACTTCCCGTCTGCCGATCACCATAACAGATAAAGAGCTGAGTACGGTCCGTGTAATAGCAAAGTGCGAAGGACCAAATAAAGGGGCTGGGTCTGCCTCCTCCGTGGGCAGCGCTTGCAGGTTCACTACGTGGCTGAAAGAACGCTGTAGGAACCTAGGGCACCTAGGTGGGCCGGGGACTCAGGTAAACGTGAGAGTGGGCCGACCCAAAACGTTGGCACATTTCGCTGACCGAAAATGCCTCCAGATACCCACCCATTTGGCCGATGCAAACGCGACCAGCAGAGCTGTCTACCTGGACAGAAATCTTAAAGATACTGAGTCGAGTGATCGAGCAGACCTCTCCTAAGAGAGATCTCCAAGTGGGTATGAGAGGGAAACAGGAAAATTAATATTCATGTCTCGCGCCTCTGGGAACTGGATGATGAGACGATACTTCCCAGCGCGCCGCCATCGCCGCATCCTTAGAGCGGGGATGATCGTAACGCCAACCCCTCAGAGCGGAGGGGACAGCCTTAGCTCCAGTCAACTGAAGGAGGATAGCATCACTCTGATCTGGCATGTTCAGGGTTCCTTCTCGGGGAAAAAGGTAACCACACAGCGAATAGACTCCACTTCAGGCGTGGGCATGCCTCGTAGAGGGTGCTCAGCCTGAGTGACAGTGTTAACCACCTAATCGGTAAGTCACCTAAGTCCTCCGCGCTCCATCTATGAACCGTACGTGAAGCATAGATCTGGGCGCGGGTGCCAAACGGTGCCTGTCCCCTGTTCCCAGGGGATGTGCCAGGGAGGGGCCATCACGAGGAGAGAGTTGAAAGCAGGTCCGATTGGGCCAGAGAGGCGCAATACGAGAGCTGTTCCTCGACCTCCCTGACTTTACACAGTATCTGTGCGAGTAGGCTCACTGGAGAAATGCGTATTACGCACGCCCCGAGGCCAGCTGTGTAGCCAGTGGACTTTGCAGGGTTCGCCAAGTGGGGAACTCAAGCGAGAGCGCACGAATCTCTGAGTTAGAGAGAGAAAGGCGCAGCACCGAACAGCTGGACAGTCGGGGGTGGAGTCTCCATTTTCCCAGGCGAAACTGTCGTGAGAGCGAATGGGCTGCACGGTTGAGCTCGGTGGGGGAAAAAATGGAATGCAGCAATTGCGCCGCGTATGACTCCGGGGGAGCAGACGGCGAGCGAGCTGAGACATGCTGCGAGAGCGGATACCCCCACACGGTTGATATACGCCCCCGCTGCCGTACTGTTCGTCCTGACCAGTACGTGTTGTCGCTCCAGCACCTGTAAAAAACGGCGGAGAGCGAGAAACACTGCCAACAGCTCTAGGCGATTGATATGCCAATGCAACTGGGTTTTTTCAGCTGCATGCCCGCAACACACGGCGCCCCAGCCAGTGCTGGAAGCATCTGTCAAAACGACAATATGTCTGGACGCCTGTCCTAGAGGCACTCAGGCCTGTAGGAACGAGGGGTCGTTCCAGGGGCTGAGGGCGCGGCGACACAGCGCAGTGACAGTCACTCGGTGTGTGTCCGCGTGCCATGCGCGGTCTGGGGACTCGATCGTGAAGCCAGTGCCGAAGTGGTCTCATATGGAGTTATCCGAGCGCGTACAGCGGCTGCGGATGTCATATGCTCCAGGAGCCTCTGAAAGATTTCAGTGGAACCACTATTTTGCTGTCGAACTCTCACAGACAGTTCAGCATTAGCCGAGCGCGCTCTCCGGAGAGGCGCGCTGTCATGGTGACCGAGTCCAGCTCCAACCCGAGAAAAGAGATCCTCTGCACGGAGGCGAGTTTGCTCTTTTCTCGGTTGACCTGAAACCCCAATAGGTGGAGGTGCTGGAGCACCTTGTCTCTGTACATAGTCAATTACTCCCGCAAGAGGGCTAAAAACAGCCAGTCGCCGAGATAATTGAGTATGCGGATGCCCGCGAGCCGAAGGGGCGCTAGGGCACCCTCCGCGAGCTTGGTGAAGACCCGCGGATACAGAGAGAGCCCGAAGGGGAGGACTTGTACTGTCAGGCTCGCTCGACGCAGACCGCAGAAAAGTGACGGTGGCGTGGAGTATGGAGACATGAAGTACGCGTCCTTCAGGTCTATGCTGCAGACCAATCCCGAGGACGAACGCACAGGAGGATGCGCTTCTGCATAAGCATTTTGAACGGCAGCTTGTGCAGACAGCGGTTCAAAACGCGCAGATCTGGGATTGGCCGTAACCCACCGCTCTTTTGGGTACGATGAAGTACAGGCTGTAAACCCGCTCTCCATCTCGGCTGGAGGGATCGGTTAGATTGCATCCTTCGCCAGGAGGACAGCAACCTTCTCTCACAAGACAGGGGCGGGCACAGGGCTGACCCTGGTGACGTACACCCCGTGAACTTGGGAGGCCGTTTCGCGAATCGAATCGCGTAGCCGAGTCTGATCGTGCGTATGAGCCACCGCAAAGGGCTGGGCTGCGCTAACCAGGCAGGCAGAGCCCTCGCTAATGACTGCATCGCTACAATCGCTGACGTACCAGCAGTGGGGCAGCGCGGAGTGGGAGTGCTGATCCGGGGAGCGCTGGGGTCCCGCGGAAGAGCTGGAGGTGAGAGATTTACTCACCTTGCACTCAGACTCCGGAGGAGAGGGCTGGAGATGTGAGAGAAAGGAGACCGTCCTCCCAGACCCCGTGAGCCACTGGCGAAGTGCGCCGATCCTGCGAGCTGGAAGGCTTTTCATCGCGTCCCAGACTGGCAGTATTCGGGCTGTCACATCCAGGGAAGGGAAAGATGCTTTCTCTCTGAGGAGCCCGGCCCCCCACCGGGGAGAGAGCAAGTTCCCTCTTCTCCGGACTTAACGGCGCCCTGGGACGGGGAGCGCTGGTTGCCTGCGAGGTGCTCGCCGCTGCCGCTGGCCGGAGGTGCAGGCGGGGGCGGAGCAGCACTCGAAGACGGCGCTCCCGGCGACAAGCAGTGGATGTGGATGGTTCGGCGGGAGGGGAGCGGTCTTACATCCCCGCCGAAGGATGGCCCATCGTATCCAACTGCACCGCCGTGAATTCCTGGGTGAATTCACCAACGGTGTCGCCGAACGGGCCAGACTGGTATATGGGGGAGTCAAGAAAGTGAACTTTGTCGACTCTGCGCATATTTTTGCCAGGTTTAGCCCGAGGTGGCGCTCCTGGACCACTAACGTGGCCATCGTCTTTCCCGGGGCACACGCAGCGGACTTGAGATCCGTGGAGCTCAGTCGGGTGCGGTGCGGGGCTTGTAACAAGCCTGGGTCAGAACCACCCTCGTGCAGCTGGGCCAGCGCGCGCGCATGGACCCTGGCGTGCAGGGTGGAAGCAGTCTGGCCCGCGGCTGTGTGGGCTCTGGCTCGGGAGGCAGAAAACCAACACGCCTTGGACGGGAGATGAGGCTAATTCCAGCAGAAGGAGGCACCACGCGGGCCCGTGATGGCACTCTCAATCTGGGGAATCGACTCGTACTCCCTGGCTGCTCCACCATCAAGAGTGGTGAGGTGGAGGCGCACGCAGATCAGGCAGAGAAAGGTGCCCTCAAGACTGCGTGAGCCCACTGTGCACTTCCGGGAAGAGAGGGATGGGAGGCTAGAAGGTATTGCCTTTTAATCCTCCACATACACCCATCTAGTCGGTCCGGCCGCAAGGCTGGGGGATAAACCATCTCCAGACCCACGACCGAAACAGCCCGGGAAAGCACGGTTATCATGTCTGTTTCAAGATCGGCCGCCGCCGCGCTCGCTCCTGATGGGAGGGAACGGAGGGGGGGAGATCCTTCATCAGACCATGACAGCCCAACCTCCGATGCAGCGGTGGACATCTGAGCCTCGGTGTCATCAAGTGAGAGGGCGGCCATCCGAGGATGGAGCGCTTCTCTCACTCAAAGCTTGGATGGAGCGCGTGGAGGAGTGAGAGGTCCACAAGCCCGAGGGCGGCAGATTTACTCCCACTGTAACCCTCAGATCTGCCCGAGTGCCCACCGCGGAGCGGGGGACAACTGGGGTGGGTGGCTCTTTTGCAAGAGCGAGCCGCGATCTTAACTGCGCAACAGACATGCCACCGCAGTGATGGCATGCACTGCCCACGAGCACCGCATTAACATGCTGGACCCCCAGACATGAAACGCAGTGCTCGTGCCCATCATCCGAGGACAGGAAACCACCGCATCCAGAAACGCACAGTCGGAGTGACGTCTTGAAAAAGAGGCGCTGCACGACCGTGTTGCTCTTTTAGGAAATTCGCAACAATACATACCGCTCTGGAGGACCGGACCCAAAGGACGCCAGGCAAGGGAGAAACCCAGCTCGACCATCTGCCGCTGCGTGTCACACACTCTGGACCGGGAGATCGCTCTCGTTCACTCTCTGTCTGAAACTCAGCTGGAGGAACCCTCATCGACTCTCTCAGAAGGCTGTTGAAGTCTCTGAAGTGAAAATGATGCTTTGGCTTTGCTCGCACATGTACTCTTATAGCAAGTTAATTGCAACGAGCATCAGGTGCGCAAGCTGAAGCTGCCAACTCATTGGCATTTCATTGGCCCGTTTACATACTCTTTCAGATGATTGGCTTTCTGAATGAAATCCCCATAGTGGAAGTTTCCACATAGCATTGAAGTTCCCCTTCCGAAGGGGAACTCCTCTCTCTCAGTCATCTTTCCATCAAGCAAGTTTCGGTTGGCAACATCGCCAAGCAGAAGTGGCAGTAACGCAACAAAAACTTTGTTGTCGAACACCGAAGAAGAAGAAAACATCAATCTCACCATCATATGGATTTACTTTCATCGGCTAGAAACCGGCCTCACAGCTCTGTGAATGTCGGTGCCGTCAGTTATTGATCCGCGATCGGTAAATGTAGCTTGTGTGGACGCTAACTGCGCTACTTGACTAATAAAATAGCTTCGCTACTGAAAAGCTATTTGATTTAGAAAGTAGCAACGCTACCGCCTCTCTACTGAGAAATGTAGTTAAGCTAGTCGCGTCACTACTAACGCGTCACTGCCTAACACTGACTGCTACTGTATGTTAACAATACAAACAAATTAAAATTAATTTCAAACCAGGTAAAGGTATCTTTAATTTCAGCCTCACATTTGAGCCCATTGTTGTAAAGACTTTTTTTTTAATCACTGAAACATTATATGCAGCATGATTCTGTTGCTGAAAGGCTGAATAACTCTTTTACTTCCTATTATATTGACCATTTTATGTGCTTCCTACAGATTTTAAATCCTCTTTGAACAAAATACAATATCAGCACAATTCAGCAGTAAGAACCTTGATGTGGAACTAAGGTCGGTGATCACATTACCTCTATTTTGGAGTCTTTACACTAGCTTCCTGACAGGTGTCAAACTGATTTTGCTGCATGGCTTGGGTCAAAATATTTGTCTAAGCCCCTAACACCAGTCATAACATGCACTCTTCTCAGAGTTCTATACTACTTGTTTCCTACGCAAGGACTATAAGACTTTATCCTATGGATAAATTATATCCTTTAATATCCTACACTTCATAAATCACCAGCACTTAAAATTCATCAGGCCTGCTTACATTTCTCCCTGAGCATCTGTAGAGTCAATAAAAAGACAGAAGATACACGCTTGCTAAAGAGATTACTGAACAATCACAGCATGGGAGTTCCTCTATCCCTCTGTTTATCAATAAAAAGCATGACACAGCTCTAAGGGTTTGGCTCTTTATTGTACTCTACTTATTTGCCATCTCCCTTACTCTCTCTCTCTCTCTCTCTCTCTCTCTCTCTCTCTCTCTCTCTCTCTCTCTCTCTCAAAGATAGTATGTACTGCCATCATGGCAAAGATAAAATAAATCAGTTATTAGAAATGAGTTATTTCTTTCTTCCACAATTTTCTTCCACTACGGATTCCAACATAGGCTCAATTCTGAAAATGTAGCCCTATATACACATTTCAGGTGATGAAATTATGTAGCCAGAGCTACATATGGCTGCATTTCATCTTTAAAACGAATGCTACGGGGCGGTATGACGCCGTTCCTTTTTTTTTTTTTTTGCATAACAAGAACAATAGCATACAAAAAATGAGGAATACAATGCTTACAATTGTTTTCACATCAAAGGAACAAATCAGTAAAGAATAAATGAAATAAAATTACAGGGGATATATAAATTACAAAATATTCGCATAAGGAAAGGATTCAAAATTGCATACATCCTTATAGCTTTTTTATTTTTAACGTCTTTCAGGGTTTCCATATAATGCTTAAGATCAATTTTAAACAAATAAATGTTAGGTTTATCATTGGAATATTTTTGTTTGTGTATATAGTACTTCCCATATAAAACCGTTAAATTAATAAACAAATTTTGCTCCACAGTTTTGTTATTATTATTATTGTATATCAAAAACATATCTTTACAAGAAAACAAAATTTTTTATTTTGTAAGTTTAAATATTAAATATTCAACATCAAACCCAACATTAGGGCATACAGTATGTGCATTAAAAAACAGATGATAAATTAAATGAATTAGTTTATATGTCACATTTTTTTTTACTTTATTGGTGAGACAGTATTTACTAGGTAAGTTCCAAACCTTTTTCCACTCAATCTGCTCAAATACGGAATTCCAAAAAGATTTGCATTCAGGCAACAATGTGGTTCTGCATACCTTTTTAATGTAACAGTTATTAAATTTATTGTCTATAATTTTCACACCATTAATACTCAATTGATTAGCATGTAAAATATTTGATTTAGAGGATAAACTACCAGATAAAGGCTGAACAAGTCCATGAGGAATTGCATCAAATACTATTCTTGTAATATCTATCTTGTAATAAGCCATTCCTTTTCTTGCTTACCAGCTGACCGTTTAGCTCCATATGGACGACTATTCCAGTAACCAGTTTGTCCGGTAGCTCGACATGTACGTTGGCGGACTTGAGACGCAGAGCGGAGTTGACCGCAACATCGAGTTTCAAGTCAGTTCGGAGAACGGTTCTAGAAAGCAGTTAAGAAAAAAAACAAAAAAGCTAAAAAATAAAATAAACAAGTAAATAACAAGGTGAGAATGTGGTAAAATTAAAAAATGTGGTAATAATCAGGGGGCTTTTCTTTTTCTGGATTGCTTTTTAAAACACTGTTGGTAGGGTTTAGGGAAGGGGGAAAAATTGGTTGCTTGGTCAGTCAGTAGGTCGACAGCGGCCTCTGGTGGATTTATGCAAGAACAACAGGTGCAAATGGCACTCATGAGAGAAATTTGAGATCTGAAAAAGCATATTAAGCGGTCTTTGGTAAATTCGCAAAAACAAAAACTGCAAAAATAGTACCTCCTGGGACGCATTTTGCTCCCTCCAGAAATGTATATATGGGTACGTAATCAGAGTGAGCCTGGGTTGACAGATTCACACCAACAGCTGACCTTCTGGACCGCAGAAGCCATTGCTAATTCAAGAATGTCACTTTAAAACTAGCATTTCGTTTTTGGATTATGTGTGTTGTACCTTTTTGGTTATGGTTTTGTTTAGTAGTAGTTTTAAATTTATGGCAAGGAAATAATTTGCACCCTTTTGACAAGCACCACTTCGGGCGATTGGGCAGCTGAAATGCCAGTGGCGCTGCCTTGATAAGAGCAGAGGGGTGCTGTTATACCACCCTAACAAAGTGTTCCTCTACTACATCTGTGTCTCCCATGGATACTACTCCAGACAGTAAAGTGTCGCCCACAATCGAGGCTACTCTCTTCTCAAAGGGTGTTTAGCATCCCCTGTTCCCCTGCCTGTTCGGTCCATACTTTGACAGTGCGCCACTGTTCTCCTCTTAACCTGTACTTTTACATCGAACCATTTCTTTTTTAATTCACTCACAGTGCGATGTTCAGACCCCACTGCATTAACCGCGTCAGCTAAACTCTCCCACTCTATTTTTTTTCTTTTTTTATTAATTCTGGAGGACAAACTTGCAAATAACACAGTTTTTCTACGGTCTACCTCCGATAGGAGCACCTCCAATTCCCATACTGTGAAGTTTCTCTTCTTGCTTGCTTTTGCCATTGCTTTTTCGTTTGGTTTTTCCAAAGTGAAGTCATTACCATATTCATACAGGGGAGGAGGCAGGGAGGGGTTTTTGCGCTCGTGTACGTGCGCTCAGTTTCACGTTAATTCGGATGTACAAAAAGAACATGCATGGGATTCTGCATACGCAGTGTTTCATACATCTGTTTTTTTACTGCATACGCACGTTTACAGCTTTGTCTGTACGCAATGTTTTAGTATTAATTCAACACAAGTCTTTGTACATGAGGCCCCTGATGATGGCGCTTTCCATTATGGTGTCTCCCAGGGCTCAGGTCCTGGCCCATTCATTTTTGTATAGTATTTTCTCTCCTGCTTGCTACTATAAGTTTTAATATTATTTACATTTGGCCACAATGTGCTAGTATTTATTTTTTAATACAAACATATTGTACAATTAATAAATATAGCTGAAATATAAATAAATATTAAACTTTTATGTAGTATGCTGTTTCTATACCAATAGAAAAAACTTTATTTTGGGGGAAAGTGTGCATGATGAGATCAACACTGTGCACAGATGGAATTAAATCAAATGGCCTCAAGTCATTTTGTTTTGTTCATTCAAGTAGACACACTGTGAGGCAACAGGTGCAGCAGGCCATGATGAAGACAACAGCTGTCACTTTAAACATGCTCTGACAGCATCACGTTAAATTATACATGATGTTGAAACACTTTGAGCTGACGCAACTGTCAATTTAGGTACGTTTGTCATATTGACAAAAGGAATGATGTGACTACAGTACAGTGTGCTTGCTAGCATCATTGTTATTGTTGCTGATGATATTCAGGCAAAGCTTTCGTCTCTCGGTTTGACTGGCAAGGCATGATGCATAAACAAAGAGAAGGACGGTCATTGAGTAAAAGAGAAAAGTGTGTTACCAAAACTCCAGGTGGTGAAAACTGCTTACTCTGATTGGGCGTTAACTGCTTTGATTTCAGTCTTTGGATCCATTTTTTAAATGAAAATGTGCACGTCAATATTTGCTCATGCTCATTCAATACTGTTTTATTTTTCTTAGAACAATACATAAAAAAACAACTAAAACTTTAAAATGTTGCTGATATACAATCCATCTGTAATTGGTTAATTCAAAATACATATTACTTTAGCAAAAAGACATTTCCAATTTCAATTGTCTAATAAAAAGCAACAGAAGTTAAAAATAACAGGTCAGCAGCGTATGCTGGATGAGTCTAGAAATCTATGCTGGTTTATTTAGAAGATAATCTATTTCCATTGACTTTTCTTACTGATGATAAAATGTCAGTGTGACAGTAAAATTGTCAGAGGTTCTAGCCCATTTCAATATGCCAGTAGTATTAACGAAGCAAATGACCGAAGGAAAAAAAATCCATCTACCATCCGTGCCTTAGAGCTTATTAGATTGCTGACAGCAGAAATGGAACAAGCAAAGCTGGCAAAATGGTTTAAATAAGAATACTTGACCTTTTTGGGGGTGGGAAATGACATTGATAATTTAACATAGTTTAGTCATAGATTTACAGGGGACTTAAAAATATATAGAGAGTGCATCCGGAAAGTATTCATAGCGCTTCACTTTTTCCACATTTTTTTATGTTATAGCCTTATTCCAAAATGAATTAATACATTTCCTCAAAATTCTACACACAATACCCCATAATGACAATATGAAAAAAGATTATTTGCAAATTTATTAAAAATAAAAAACCTGAAAAATCACATGTACATAAGTATTCAGCCTTTGCCGTGAAGCTTTAAATTGAGCTTTGATTATCCGTTAACAGGATTGTCTCGAGGCACAAGGCTGGGGAAGGTTACAGAAAAAATTCTGCTGCTCTAAAAGTTCCAATGAGCACAGTGGCCTCCATCATCCATAAGTGGAAGATGTTTGGAATCACCAGGACTCTTCCTAGAGCTGGCCGGCCATCTAAGCTGAGTGATCAGGGGAGAAGGGCCTTAGTCAGGGAGGTGATCAATAACCCAATGGTCACTCTGTCTGAGCTCCAGCATTCTTCTGTGGAGAGAGGAGAACCTTAGAGAAGGACAACCATCTGTGCGGCAATCCACCAATCAGGCCTGTATGGTAGAGTGGCCAGACGGAAGCGACTCCCTGCCTGGAATTTGCCAAAAGGCATCTGAAAGACTCTCAGACCATAAAAAACTAAATTCTCTGGTCTGATGAGACTAAAATTGAACTCTTTGGAGTGAATTCCAGGCTTTACGTTTGGAGAAAACCAGGCACCGCTCATCACCAGGCTAATACCATCCCTACAGTGAACAGCATCATGGTGTGGGGATGTTTTTCAGCAGCAGGTACTGGAAGACTAGTCAGGATAGAAGGAAAGATGAATGCAGCAATGTCCAGAGACATCCTGAATGAAAACCTGCTTCAGAGTGCTCTTGACCTCAGACTAGGGTGACGGTTCATCTTCCAGCAGGACAATGACCCAAAGCACACTGCCAAAATATCAATGGAGTGGCTTCACAACAACTCGGTGAACGTCCTCGAGTGGCCTAGCCAGAGTCCAGATCTACATCCTATTGAACATCTCTAAAGAGATCTGGCTGCAAACTGTCACTTGCCATACAACCTGATAGAGCTTAAGAGGATCTGCAAAGAGCAATGGGCAAAAATTCCCAAAAACACATGTGCCAAGCTTGTGGCATCATATTAAACTTCATCATCATATTAGACTTGAGGCTGTAATTGCTGCCAAAGGTGCATCAACAAAGTATTGAGCAAAGGCTGTGAATACTCATGTGCATGTGATTTTTCAGGTTTTTTATTTTAACAAATTTGCAACAATTTCAAAAAATCTTTTTTTTTTCACATTGTCATTATGGGGTATTGTGTGTAGAGTTTTGAGGAAATAAATGAATTTAATCCATTTTGGAAAAAGGCTGTAACATAAAAAAAAATTGGAAAAAGTGAAGCCCTATGAATACTATCCGGATGCACTGTATATTGAGGTTCTCTTATAACGTTAAATGGGTCCAGAAAAGCATTTTCAGAGTTTTATATTTCTAGAGATGTGGTTTTCAAGCTTTGGACCTTGCCCCTCAAACCCCCACCCTCCCCTTTTAGGGGGATGTGACGCCAGCTGTTAGTAATAGAAATATCATTGTTAATAGATGAAAAATTGTCTTGTCAAGATTTGATGTTTAAATAAGTTATGAGATCTAAATTATAAATTGCTACTTTTCGTTCACTATTCAATTGGTTTAATAACAACTCATTATTAATTCATTCATTTTCTTTTCGGCTTAGTCTCTTTATTAATCTGGGGTTGCCACAGCAGAATGAACCGCCAACTTATCCAGAATATGTTTTACGCAGCGGATGCCCTTCTAGCTGCAACTTATCACTGGGAAACAGCCATACACACTCATTCACACACATACACTACAGACAATTTAGCCTACCCAATTCACCTGTACTGCATGTCTTTGGACTGTGGGGGAAACCGGAGCACCTGGAGAAAACCCACGCGAATGCGGGGAGAACATGCAAACTCCACACAGAAATACCAACTGACCCAGTCGAGGCTCAAACCAGTGACATTCTTGCTGTGAGGCGACAGTCCAGTGCTCCAGTTTTTTTTCTGCCTTTTTTGTCTGTTTGTCTCACCTAGAGAATATTATTTATAATGGTTTTCCCCATTATCCATATAGAACATTTATACACAAGCTACATTCACATGAAAAAGAAACAAAAAACATTATATGATTGTTTACTTACAATTTGCAGTGTCAATGTTTTCTTATTGTCAGCAGTAGTTCAATATGGAGTGCATCAGAAACTGAAAGGGCATCTGTGTCCTGTAAGTCAGAGTCAAAGTCATTGTCAGTTTAACCAAATATACAGGACATACGGATAATCAAAATTGCGTTACTCTTAGACCCTGGGTGCATAACAGATAATAAAACAAAAATAGAATTTAAAAAAGAAATTACAATAATCTAAAAATATACGTAAAAATACAAATTTGTAAAAAATACAATTACACTTAAGGGCACATGGCAAGGAGTGCAAACCAGAGTTGTGCAAATGCAAAACAGTATATCGTGCAAAAAGTACAGTATAATGTTGAACAGTTTATCGCAAAATTTATAGGCAAAAAGCTTATAAATATGATGAAGTGACAGTGTCTTAATAATATGCAGGGAGGTAGTATGAGGTAACGAGCAGTCCAATGTTACACAAAGTGACCAATGCAGATGTATGAGTGTATGAGGGGAGGGAGCGGGAGGTGGTGGTGTAACCCTGCCAGTCCTACACCACCCAACCCACTTCGAGCTGGGATTGAACCACCGACTATCCGCATGGGAGTCTGTTCTACTCAGGAGGCTAAAGACCATGGCCTTTAGTGTCTGTCACTAGAGCACCTTTAGAGCATACTCACACTATGTACAGTTGCCTTGAACCCCCACCCATCTCCCCTGACAGCCCGCACTCACATTACATTCAGGCCTGGGCACGCTTACGTCATCAATGCTCAGTAAGCGCTCTCACTCAGCACAGTGGAGATTTCTTTAGTTATATTGTTTAAGTCGTTTGATATGCGGTGACGCAGTCAAATATTTCGCTGAACAAATCAGCCGCTTATGACGCTCATAAACAATCAAGTCCTCGTGCTGCAGGAATTAGGAGGTTTGCTGAAGGTGCAGCTGTCGTGCAGTGAGGGGTTTGTGTCTTTAATAAACTAGACAATTTTGTGTTCATTGAACTGTACGAATGATTAATTAATCCATATCAAACAGTCCCTTAAAAGTCATGTCTCGCTTTCAGTTTTGGGCTGAGACACGTTTTGCACTCACACACAAGAGTACCGCGCATGAGCCCAAGTGAACCGTGCTCTGGCACACCTCTTCCAACAGGGCCAGGGAGCGCCAACCAAACCCGCTCTGAGCTGGGATCGAACTGGCAACTTTCCGCATGGCTTTAGCTGGCCTCCGCTACAGTGGCAGAGCCTGGAGAGACTTCAGCATCCTGAAAGCTTGATGGATGAAGCTGATGGCACTTGATAAGCAAGTGTCTGTGACTATAATAGTTTCTATTTGCTTTTAACACAATGCTAATGGCTAGAATCAGCCATTAAATGATTATGTTATAACGTTTACATAAACTTAATTTAGCTAATGTTAAGCCAATGTTTGATTTAAAGATAATGTACTAAAATAAAATTGTAATGACATTGATTTGATTCACAAGCTTGGAATTTGATTTACATCTAACTTCCATTTGATTTAATATTAATTAACTGTTGTTAGGTCCAAAATAAAAATTCTTCACCACATGTTTTTACCTATATTTTTACTCTTGAATTTCTCCTATAGTCACACAGCATATTGTTTAGCGCAGACATCTTGAGTAAATATAATGGCTTCTATTTGCTTTTATTGTAACACTCATAAATTAAATCATCCATTAAGTGATTGTACATTAATAAGCATTATTCTACTCTCCCATTTGTCCTGCTGTCAGCTGTAGCTCAGACATATGGAGTATGTCGGACACTGAATGTTCATGTGCATTCTGTAGACTGCATCAGTGATCAGCTTTTATTTGCTTTTAACACAACGCTCACATATGGTATCAGCCATTAAGCAATCGAGAGTAAGTGGGCGGGGCTTATAGTGTCATGATAGATAACTATTCATTTGGAAAATACCTCTTTTTTTTGTCACAGGATAATCCCTTTAAAACAGGGATATGCCAAGACGAGCTTTGCATACCACAAACAGACTTAGCATCAAGAGCGTGCGGGGAACATGCTTTCTGAAAGCATAAATTGCATTGCAAAACAGCTTTGAAATATTTAGCAGGGAGATGTATATTTATAGAGATAGGAATCGATAGCCCTTGTGGCTGTGTGATCCATTTGTTTCAGATCTGCCCCGAGGACACAGCTCATATAATCAGCCTGAGAAATATGAGGCCTTTTCTGGCCGTTTCCACCACGGCTGATGAACGGCACACTGCTTGTTTACAGATTCAGCAGATGTGGTTCCTGTGTTGCAATGTAGTCAGATGGGAATGATTATTTACTTCGGACATTGTGTGTGAGAGAGGAAAGCATGTATCCTTTTGTAGATACTAGAGGTTAGATAAGTCTAACCTGCTTAAAAGAGACTAATGAAAAAAGGGAAAAAAAGTTTTTTTTTGTCTGTCCATCCATCCATCCATCCATCCATCCATCCATCCATCCATCCATCTATCTATTCATCCATTTATCTATTTATCTATCTATCTATCTATCTATCTATCTATCTATCTATCTATCTATCTATCTATCTATCTATCTATCTATCTATCTATCTATCTATCGTATTTATTTACTTATCTACTATCAATCTATCTATCTATCTATCCGTCCATCCATCTATCTATCTATCTATCTATCTATCTATCTATCTATCTATCTATCTATCTATCTATCTATCTATCTATCTATCTATCTATCTATCTATCTATCTATCTATCTATCTATCTATCTATCTATCTATCTATCTATCTATCTATCTGTCTGTCTGTCTGTCTGTCTGTCTGTCTATCTATTCAGTTCAATCTTTGCTTTATTGGCATGAGAAATGTTACAAATGTATAGCCAAAACATTTATAAAGTTTACATAAAAAAGAACATACATGTACAACAAAAAACATAGTAAACACAGTAAATAGTAGTAGTAAAATGTATTTAATAATAATAATAATATTTAAATAAAAATATAAATAATCTATCATATCATTCATTCATATTATTCTGCATTTGTGGGGCCAGGTCGCGGGGACAGCAGTCTTAGGGGAGAACCGCAGACTTCCCTCTCCCGAGACACTTCCCCCAGCTTCTCCGGGGGGATCCCGAGACGTTCCCAGGCCAGCCGAGAGACAGTCTTCCAGTGTGTCCTGGGTCTTCCCTAAGGCCTCCTCCTGGTGGGACATGCCTGGAACACCTCCCTACAGTAGGTAGGCGTCCAGGAGGCATTCAAAACAGATGCCCGAGCCACCTCAGCTGAATTCTCTCAATGTGGAGGAGTAGCGGCTCTACTTCGAGCTCCTCCCGGGAGACAGAGCTCCTCACCCAATCTATAAGTGTGTACCCTGTCACCCTGCAAAGGAAACTTATTTCGGCCACTTGTATCCGAGATCTTGTACTTTTGGTCATGACCCAAAGCTCATGACCATAGGTGAGAGTATAGGAACGTAGATTGATGGGTAAATCGAGAGCTTTGCCTTTCGGTTCAGCTCCTTCTTTAGGAGCTGAACGAACTGGTACATCGACCATACATCGACCATGATCCTTCCCCATTATTTTCCCTATTATTTACTTTGCAGTTTCTTTTGTTTGTTATTTTGGCTAGTGGCCACCCTGAAGAGATGCTCATTTAAAATGCTACTTTTTTCTACTATAAATCTATTCAATTACTCTCAACTGAGGGTCCACGTTTGGTAGTTGACTGAAGAGAATCTTTTGTATAAGTTTTTTAAATTTTTTTCCTTGGGAAATCCAGCACTCACAACCTTATTTTGTTTATAATGCCCATAGTTGTTCTTCCTTAATAATAAGCCAACTGGAAAATATTTATATTGCGTTTTCTATATTATATTTCATCTGCAACAACAACAATGTGAACTTTTATCAAGATATGTTTGAACATTAAAGCCCCTATTATGCATTAAAAAATGTCATATTTTGGGGGTCTCCAACAACAGTCTGATATGCATGCAAGGTCAAAAAACACTTTCATTGTCTTACAATATGCATTTATTTTTACCTAATTATCCCAGCGACTTCCATATGATTCGTTTAGCAATTCATTTGTTCCCAAACCCCTCCTTAGCATGATGCTAATCTTGCGCTGATTGGTCCGATGACTTAGTCCATTGCGATTGGTCAACTGCGTTCAGCGTGAGACAAAGAGAAATGCCCACCACGGCTCATCAACATTGTTGAAGAAGGCAGAGTGTATGTGTGAGCCCAATGCAGGAGTGCATTAAAGCAAAGCAGTTAAACACCTGCATATTGCTCTATATTGTAAGTAATAACAATGACACACATTCAGTATTAAGTAAAGCTGAACTATTTTGAACCTTGACTGCCGCACGTGTGTAGGAACAGCTGACGGTGGCTATAGCAACGAAAAATGGCAGTGAATCATGAGCTCACAAATGCATAAAAAATCCGTAAACAAATCGGCACGCGATGCGTTTTCAACATAATTTTAGACGTGATATGAGAATATCAGAGTTAACCAGATACACTTCAAGCTGCATGGAGCGGTTACAAGAAACAAAACACAATTAAATACATAATTTGCAAGCTAGACAAAACAAGGAGGCAACCATTTTAATCGCACTTAAATTACTTACAGTTGTGAAATGAAGGAAGAAACTGACCCATGAACTGTATACTGTAAAGTTCCTGTCAAGATCTGAAAAAGTCCCATACATCAATAGTCTTTTCTGATCCTTCCTTTAACAAACGGCAGACGAATCCCCCGTTGTAAGCATGTAGATTGCTGAAGCACTCATCAGAAAAATAACAGGAACACAGCACAAGACTGGGGCTATGATGCTGAGGTATTTTTGCAAAAATAAACTTCAACCACTGACTCTTCACAGCCTCATCTTTTTGGGTAGGTGTTACGATCTAAAGTTTATTTATTTATTTTTGTTGCGCATTGCATGTGTCTTTTTTTTTGTCCCGTCTTCTTGTGTTGTTTTCTGTTATTCCATAGGCTTCCATTCTAACGTGATCCATGCTCTGATTGGCTGCTGGTCATGGAGGCCTATAAAAAGGAACTTCCAGCAGGGTTCAGGGAGCTCATTTGTGGTGCGACGATTGCTGGGAGTGGAGAGCTTCTGGATTTTCCCTACCCCTCCGGCCGACGACCAACCTTTAGTCTTGTACAACTACTGTATGCTTACAAATTTTTGAGAGTTTGAGCTTGAAGGGGTGGCCTGACTATTTTTTTTTTATTACTTTTGACTTATGTTTATGGAGGAAGGTAAGCACCCTGTACTTTCCTTTAAATATTTATAGGTAATTTAGTTCATTTACTTTGCAGATTCTTTTGTTTGCTATTATGGCCTGTGGCCACCCTGAAGAGATGCTCATTTAAACTACAATTTTTTTTCAATAATAAATCTATTCAATTACTCTCAATTGAGTGTACGAGTTTGATTGTTGACCGAAGGGGATCTTTTGCATTATTTTTTTTTGTTTGTTTGGGAAATCCAAATCCGTAATAGTAGGGAAAATAATACTAACTTTCCCTCACATTTCATAGCACAGCGTCTTCGCGACATGAATCATGATCTGCTACAGTGTTTGTCTTCCTCTCTTTCTTTCTACGGTGTTTATGGGTGGGGTTTCAATTTTCCAGGGTCTGTGCGTGCAACGAATGGGCGGGGCTTGAGTTCTGTATGGCTAAAGATTTGTTACCAGGATGATTCATTGAAACCACTCTGAGTCGACTCTTTTATAGATGAATCAATAGTTTTAAACACGGTGCACTTTCAGATTTGGGCCTGAGGAGATTTCTCTGCATGAAAGACTCAGGAATGGTAGATTATCCTGCTGCTGCTTCTCCAGAAAGGTAGGTAATTAAATAGGAAAGAAATGTGGATGGTGTGTCGAGATGATTAACAGGGGACGTAGCTAAAGATCTGTTAACGAGGAAGTAGTCCAAAAGCTTGCATACTCTTCTGTTACACACTCAAAAGTTTACTTTTCCTTCACAAAAAAGTACATACTTTTAGGGCGTAGTATGCGAATCGGAATGCAGCATATGTGTGCAGACATGTAGTACTTCTTTACAAACTGACATCGCCATCTACTGGCCTGATATACAAAATACAAAACGTTTAGTCAAGTCATGGATCCACATGAACATTGATTGTTTTGACAGTGTTGACATTTAAACTCCAAACCCTCAAGAATCCCTTATTTTTGCCAATTCATTTCATGACTTAACCGAGCAATCTTGCATTTTCCCAGCTTCAAGCACAAACAAGTCCAGCATTTGTAATTAGTATTGAGTCGTACTGCAGTGAATTTGACAGGTTTGATTATATATTGCAGTCAAACAACAGGAGCCTGGGGCTGTCCTGTTTGATCTCCAGCAGACAGCGGTGAAACTCCAGGGCTTTCTGTGATAAGGTCATAATCCGCCTTGTTGGCAAGCATTGTCCTTCCAACTGTGACTATGTGTAAATCAGTT
The DNA here is from genome assembly GCA_903798195.1 of Danio kyathit. Taxonomy (NCBI): domain Eukaryota; kingdom Metazoa; phylum Chordata; class Actinopteri; order Cypriniformes; family Danionidae; genus Danio; species Danio kyathit. The sequence continues at coordinate 17,453,052 of LR812533.1, read as the reverse complement.
GCACTTGTTTGACTTTGGCATTTGTGGCAGTTTTATTTATTTTATTTTTTCTAAGCTGCAGTACAAATGCTCGCAATCTTGAATTCAGAACAGCAATCAGACCATTGTTGTCTAAACCCCTTTCTTCATTTTCACAATGCTTTTTTATTTTTATTTTTATGACAGAGTGTTTGTAGCCTTTAGGTTTTTCTCTGAGACTCCAGATGAGAACAATGTCACAATGGAAGAGTTGGAAATATGGACACCCGCAGCACTCCGATAAGAAACCTAAATCCCTTTATTTTCTCCCTCTCTTGGGATCGGAACAGACAGGCCTTCAGTTCCTCACTCAAAAACCTCTGAGCCACATCATTGACGGTTAACCACAGTCTTCAGCACTGCAGTGTTTAATTAATCATCTGCACAGCAATGCTAAAATCACTGCATGGATTAAACGGCAAAAGGGAGAAGCACTTTGTGGCTCGGGAGAAATTCAATATGGATTTTGGAGGAAGATGTCCTACTTGAAGGGATCCTATTATGCTTTTTTTACATTTTTCAACTTCCTTTAGTGTATTTGAGTTGCTGATTGGGTGTGAAAAAAGATCTGCAAAGTAACAAAGCACAAAGTCATTCTAAAGTAAGATATTTTATGCATAAGAACAGTTTCTGAACTCCCTCAACCGCCTCAAATGTAATTCTGAGTTTCAGAGAAATGTAAAAGTCACAATATCACACATTTAAATACTGTAAAAAAAAAAAAAAAAAAAAAAAAACATTTGCATCTGTAGTGTGCTGGCTTAATGTTCAAGAGATGCTGATTCACACATTTGATATAAAAATTGGATGCCTGACTATTTGCTTTTGGATATAATCTTATTTGTAGAGATTGAGGAATATTTCACCCCAAAATGAAAATCTGGTCATCATTTAATCATCTTCTTCTTGGTCCAAACCTGTAAGAGATTTTTTCTTCTGTTTAATACAAAAGAAGATATTTTGAAGAATGAAGGAAACTGCCAGCCACTGACTTTCATAATACTTTCACCCCCCTAATATGAATGTCAATGTTTCCAACATGCTTCAAAATATCTTCCTTTAAGTTCGACTGAAGAAAGAAACTTAGTAAGGTTTGAACCACCTGCTTTTGGATATAATCTTGTTTGTTGGGTTTGAGGGATATTTGAAATGTATTTTACCACAAAATAAAAATATGGTCATCATTTAATCCCCTTCTTCTTGTTTCAAACATGTAGGAGTTTTTTTCTACTGTTTAACACAAAATAAGATATTTTAAAGAATGATGGAGACCGGTAGCCACTGACTTTCATAATACTTTCTCCCCCTAATACGAATGTCAATAGTTACCAGTTTCCAACATGCTTCAAAATATCTTCAAATCAAATCAAATCAAATCACTTTTATTGTCACATCATCAGCAGCACGTGTGAAAAGTGAAAAGCTTAGGTGCTGGCTCCAGACAGTGCAAAATACAGACAGTGCAATATACAACAACATACTCACAAAAAAAAACAAGACAATGTAAAATTGGCAATGAACTCTTATTTAGAGTTCAGCTGAAGAAAGAAACTTATTAAGCTTGTTTGTTGGGTTTGAGCGATATATAAAGGATATTTCACCACAAAATGTAAATCTGGTCATCATTTAATCATCTTTTTCTTGTTCCAAACATGTAGGAGTTTCTTTCTTCTGTTTAACACAAAATAAGAGATTTTGAAGAATGATGGAGACCGGTAGCCACTGACATTCATAATACTTTCTCCCCCCTAATATGATTGTCAATAGTTATGTTTCCAACATGCTTCGAAATATCTTGTTTTGAGTTCAGCTGAAGAAAGAAACTTATTAAGGTTTGGAACCACCTGCTTTTGGATATAAACTTGTTTGTTGAGTTTCAGCGATATTTAAAGGATATTTCACCACAAAATGAAAATCTGGTTATCATTTATTCACTTTCTTCTTGTTCCAAACCTGTAAGAGATTTTTTCTTCTGTTTAACACAAAAGAAGATATTTTGAAGAATGATGGAAACTGCCAGCCACTGACTTTCATTATACTTTCTCCCCCTAATATGAATGTCAATAGTTACCAGTTTCCAATAGGCTTCAAAATATCTTGTTTTTAATTTCAGCTGAAGAAAGAAACTTATTAAGGCTTGGAACCACCTGAGAATGAGCAAATTGTGAGTACATTTTCATGAGTCAACTATTCCTTTAACACCCACCACCTGCCGAATGCAGTTGAAAAATTAAACATGGCAGGTAACGCAAATCGATATACTAGCCAATTTGGGAGGTTATGATTTATAAATTATGTTCTATCACCTTGAAGTAATTGCTATCAGAGCTGTCCTCTATAGGGATCCAAAAACATTAACAAAATAAAACATAAAGAGGACTGCACACTGAGTCAAATCCCCCTCTTTAAACCCAAATACAATATAAAATAATATAGAGCACCCCTTGCCCTTTCCGTTGCCTGTTCATTTACAATCAATGTGCATTGTTCGCTGATTCAACAAGCCACTCTTATATGACCATTACACAACCGGTAGGCAGCGGTGTTGGTTGTACAGTGTGGATTGCGGATAAATGGAGTGTGGATGAATAGATTGTATTTCTGGTTGTTTTGTATGAGGAGCGTTTTCATTGTAAATGATGTAAAATTTTACTAGTAAATGTAAAAAAATCATAGTTCCGCCAGTGTGTCGAAAGTCTTCCGTGGGGCCTTCCCTCAGACTGTTATCTCTGGAAACCTCAGGTTTTTCCTAAGATCAATCAATCAATCAATCAATCAATCAATCATTCAGTCAGTCTGTCTGTCTGTCAGTCATTCAGTCAGTCAACCAGCCAACCTGTCTGTCTGTCAGTCAGTCAGTCAGTCAGTCAGTCAGTCAGTCAGTCAGTCAGTCAGTCAGTCAGTCAGTCAATCAATCGCACTATTAACAAGATATGCTGGTTGAGTCTGTTTAATTCTCATGTTGCACAATAACAACCAAAGCGATGTTTATTACGATCAACCATGATTCTGAATTCATATAGCTGTTCAATAAAGATGAATGTGATATAGATCAGGTGGTTCCAAACCTTCATAATATTGTATAGATTATAAGTAGACTGTTGGGTTAGGGTTAGTGTAAGTTGACATGTAATTGCAAAGTTTGTTATAGTCAGTTAAATGTCTGTTGAAGGACTGTTAAATGTCAGTATCAACAGATATTAAGCAGACAGTCTACTAATACTCAAAAGGACCATCAAAATAAAGTGTTACCAAATTTTTTGTCAAAAAATGTACACCTCCACTTTTACACTATCAACTATTCAAATATTTCTAAATAACAGCAGTCACTATCGAAAAGCAAAACATACTGTACAATCTCATGTTCATAAGTAATTTTTTTAATGTTGAAAATTATTTAGTGACTCACTGAAAACTCACTGTTTTCATTTAAGTCATAAATGAATCAGCATTTTGTAATAAAACAGTTTTAATAAAACAGAGTAATTCAATAATTTACTCATAAAGAAAAAAAAATATTTGTTTCAGAATGAAAAAGCTTTTTAATAAATAAATAAATAAACAAACAAATAAACAAATAAATAAATAAATTAATAAATAAATATTCAATGACTCCCTAATGTTAGTATTTTTCTGAAAGAAACAGTATTTTGATTGAATTGTTGAATTAATGAATTGAGTAAATGATTAATTGGCTCACTCAGAAACAATCTATTGTCTTTGTTTTTAAACAAATCACCCTATCATCACCACCTATAATCATCTTTAATGGCCACAGTTTATTTTACAGTTTTTCTCAGTTGCTTTGGTGCATTTCTCACAACACTATTTACAATTGCACAACAGTTAATGCATTTCTCTAAACAATTCATCATTTGTACACATCATAGTAGCAGTTTCTCATTCCTTCCAACAAATTGCAAATGCTTTTGAACATGCATCAATTGCTTTCATACAACTCTCTGCTGTTTGTAACATTATAATTTGCTTATGTCATGTCAGTCTAAATTAACTAAACTTGTGAATGCTGAATAGTCATTCCATATAAACTAATAGTCCTCATTTCATTACTTGAGTCATTACATGCAAAAATGTTGAACTAGCTGTCAAAATCTGTCAAGCTAATTTTATTTAAAAAAATAATCTTTTTTTTTCTCCTGAAAATGTCTTCTAAATTGAACAATTTGATGAATGATTTACAGACCGGTGTATGTTGTAGGTTCAGTTCCAATATGTACTGCAATATTGTCTACAGTTGTGCACAGCTCTACCCAATGGAAGTTTAGGTTTGTTGTAAATAAGGGTGTATTTATTCTTTTGCACAATGCTGTGAATAAATTAGAATTGCAAAGAGCAAATGCAGTAAAAATGTGAAACATACATATTCAGTGTCTTGTACTCAGATACCTCACTAAATGCAGTGATGTCTAACTTTACTATAGTTTTCAAATGACTGTGCAAATAGTATATAGTGCTGTGTTGAGCATTTTCAGCAAGCGTCACCAAAATCTGACTTTTATGCATTGGAAAAAATGTACAGAGTAAACTGTCATAATGAAAACATGACAAAGCCATTTGACTATCTTGTTCATAAACAATGGTGTCGGGACTTTTCATCTTGATGACACTGACACTTTCATTGACATGAATACTTGCTTTTGAGGAATGAGCTATCAATTTTGAGCAAGTGACGCGCTTTTGCAGGTTCTCAACTAGGTTTTGCAGTTTGTACTAATTGTTTTGAGAAATGCATGAACTGTTGTGCAAATGTAAATAGTGTTGTGAGAAATGCACCAAAGCCACTGAGAAAAATTGTAAGGTAAAATTCTCACTCTTAAAGTGGAGGTAAAGTCAGTCGGTCAAGTTTACATTATTTTGTAAATTGGTTTTCCATGTTAATGAAAATACATTAAACTAACTTGATTATTGTAACCATTTTTAAGAAAACTACATCTTGAAATATCGCTGTGTCTGACATCACAGGGTTGGTTCCGTTCCCTCAGCTGAACAGATACAAAAGCAATGGACTGAACACGGAGACTGCAAAGCTTAATTTAACCCAATGCGTGAGGTTGTGGACGTGCATCGCAGAACTGGTGTAAATACAAGCATCAGATGTGTCTAATATATAAAAATATATTTATACGTTTTCTATTTTTCTTTTTTTTATTACCTTTAATTTGATGCCCTTTGGTTCACTCTCTCACGCTGGTGCAGCGCTGCTTTTTGGATTATGTCAAGACATATTCGCATATCAAGTCGATCAACTTGATCTCTCAACACGTTTGAAGGATGTAAAAACCTGCCATGTGAAAAACCGCACCGATCTAAATTTGGTTTGAACATGAACAGAGGCGAGCAGCTGTAGTGGTGAAAAGTGAAAGTACCTGCTCCATTACGTCAGCACTGGACCTTGTTGAAACCATGGTTGAAACCCAGACAGACAGCGTAATACAGAGAGCGAACCAAAGTGCATTAAACAATTGGTAATGAAAAGGGAAAAAAGAAGAAAAATAGAATAAATATATTTTTATATTAGACACACATATGATGCTTGCATTTGTACCAGCTCCAAACCTACAACTTCACACATTTGGTTAAATTAGGCTTTGAAGTCTCCGTGTTCCATCCATTATTTCCACTGTATCTGTTGTTCAGCAGAGTGAACGGACCCAACCCTGTGACGTCAAACACAGCGATATTCCAAAACGGCAGCACCCTAGCTCTAAAAACTATAGTAAAACACAGGGGCGGCTGGTGTTCAAAAATGTGTGTGTGTGTGTGTGTGGGGTGGGGTGTTGGGGGGGGGGGGGGGGGGGGGGTGGGGGGGGGGTATGTGTAAAAGCCATTTTTCAGGTGATGTATCAAAAAACAAAAATAAGACTAAAGCATACAACCAATGCATCACAAATCAGTTCATTTTAGTTTACTTTGGGTTTAATATCAGTAATGAAGTAATCCAGATAATCAGTAAACACACACACAATTACACACATAAATGTTGCCTAATCACTGGTCAGTAGCACTACTTAATAATTAATTTTGCTCTCCTTTCTTTCTGACTTGCAAATTTCTCAATGACCTTTTGATTAAAGTCAGTCATCTCAGTCACCAGCCTCTTCTCTATTGACAGCATGGCCAATGCATTCAGCCTCTCTTGCTGGTTGAAACAGCTGGTTGAAACAGCAAACACGGAAAAGAGTAAAGGCATGACTTACATCACAACCTGCCAGCCAACTCCGTTTGTCATAACAAGTGCTGGAATAGCCCAGAGTGTACGCGCGCTCTCGATCACTTGACTTTTTCTTCATCCAAACGCCTTGTGAACGGATATCTTTGCAAAAACACAACGGAATTTTCCTTCATCTCGAGAAATTGCACATTCTTTCACTATGATTAAAGGTCGGCACAGACGACCTCCTGCTGAACGGTCTAAGTGAGAATGGTCCAATCACATAAGGCCAATTATATAAAATCAAATATGATTCGTTCTAACAACAAAAATAGGAGGGTTCAGGACGCAGAGCGCTGCGCCCCAAAGACAATTTAAAACAGGCCAATTAGAGCTTAGTCATATCACGTGCATTGCAAAAGTTTGTGTACCTACATAGACACTCATTAGTCCGGTGCCCTGCACACATATGAAAAAATATTGTTCATACATTTTTTTTTCAGTAAATGTTAGTATGACTACAATAAATGTTAGAATGTTATAATTAAATCAAGTTATTTAGTTAATATTTGTGATAATAAATATTAACATATTAAAGGGGTCTAACTTGAAGGGAGCGATGCCCTAGCGCCCTCTATTGACCAGCCGCCACTGGTAAAACATGTAATTTTCTGCATAATGGTTTCATTAATCAAGTTTGTTGTATATATTTTTATTAAAGTGGAAACCAATTTGCAAAATTAAGTAAACTTGACTGACTGCTTCACTTCCACTTTAACAAACCATTAACCAAGACTTTTAGCTCAATTAAGTACTAATTTGCTGCTTATTTATAGTTAATAAAATAGTTATTGGGTTTAGGTATTCATAAATACTATTAAACAAGTCATATCTTTATTATAGGCTAGTAAGCCAGTAGTTGATAGTCTGAATTGTTACTTACCCTAAAGTGTTACCTATCTAATCAGCAAAAAAAAATAATATAACATCATTACCACTACTAAAAATAAAAATAAATAAATAAAAAAATAATAAATAAATAAATATTCAATCACTTCCTAATGATAGTTTTTTTTCCTGAAAGAAGCTTATTTTTTTTTGCTAGTATTTTTGATTGAATTGTTAAATTAATGCATTGAGTAAAATTCAATGCATTGAGTAGATTCATTCTCACTCAAAGAAACAATCAATTGTCTTTGTTTTTAAATAAGTCAATTAGCTACTCATTACCAATAACTAATCAAATATAGCGGCTACACTTTATTTTAATATAAAATTCTTACTCTTAACAATCCATTAACTAAGACTTTTAACTCAATTAAGTGCCAATTTGCTGCTTATTTATAGTTAGTAACATAATAGTTGGGTTTAGGTATTCATAAATACTGATAAACAATTAATATCTGAATTATAGGCATGTAATAAGCCAGTAGTTGATAATTTGAATTGTTACTTACCCTAAAGTGTTACCTATCTAATCAGCAAAAAATAATATGACCATTACGACTATTCAGGAGTATGTATGGTTAATGACAGCCTACAAAGCCAGCTTGAAAAGTCCTTGCACCCTTGTGAACTGGAATGAAATGTTGTATAAAACGCATTACACTGTATAAAATACCAGTCAAACAAGTTAATGGAAAATGTCCCTTAGTTAATCAGATTTAATAATGAATCAGATGTTAATGCCACCATTGATAACACCAGAGGGCATGATAAAAATAGGCATAAACATTGAGATTAACACTCTTGGACGGCAACATTGTCCAACCATGAACCTCCAGCCCATGGGAAACAAGCATAACATTTTGATCATGTGCATTACTACATTGTAAATTCTCATTGATATGACATGATAAAATTTCAATGGCCCATTATATGAATAAATTTACCCCAAATGTCCCTGTAGCCAAACATTTCCAATAAATCTGAAAGGACACTGGCTATATAAAACAAGAGAAACTGCAAATAGGGAGTTTGATTTAATTTCGTGCCCAATAATCTTCATCATCTCTATGAAAGCAACATTTGAGTGAAAGGTAAATAATTAAGACAGTCAGTGTGTTAAAAGTTTGTGTATCGAAATTTGACTCCATAGATGGATGTTCCTTGAAAATCTAGGACATTTGGCACATTAACAGTGATGTGAAGAGCAAACTCCACAGTTAGGGCTTGTATCAAAGTCTCTTTGAGCATCGCTGATGTGACGCTCAGCACGATACCGTTTTAAATATAAACTAGCTAAATATCTGTCTTCATGATTTATGCCTTTTAAACTTTCTTTAAGGCTGGAAATACAGTCAAGAGAGCATAGTAATTAGTCGAGAGATTTCAGAGTGTTGTGCGAAATGATAAAACGTAATGTGCCTAATGTGAGTATGATAGGTTAAAACGAACAACAAGTTTTTAGCATATTCATAAGCAAATGTCTAACAATTACTTCAGCATTTTGGTATGACACATACTGTAGACTCTGAGCAAGTCTATACATATTTTTCACATTAATATTGTATAAGAGCCATCTGAAGGCACCAGACCATGAAATAATCCACCATTGATTTATACTCATCTTTCTGGTGCTTCCTGCTTTTTCAGGCAAAGCCTGCTGTAACCTTGAGGATGAAAATGGCTGATAGTATGCGAAGTATAATTTGTCTGTGCGGGGCATGTGAGAATTATTTAACAGAAATAAAGTGAGGAGTGTGATTTCTGCTCTGGAGAGCTGTAATGAGATCAAGAGCACACCGAAGCCAGAAGAGACCAAGCCAATTCATCATCTCGGAAAAGTCCCTCACATTTTGATCTGATGTTTACAAAATAATCGATGGCTGTAAGAAACAATGAACTCCGGTTTTTAGCTCATTGCAGCATAATAACAACCACAGCACAGCTATACACTAGATATCGCATACGGAACCTGCAGCATGCATCAGAGATGGCAAAAGTACACAAATCCTTTACTCAAGTAGAAGTACAGATACTCATGATTAAAATGACTCTGGTAAAAGTACTGATTACACTTTTGTACTCAAGTAAAAGTAAAGAAATACGGCCTCAGAAATTTACTTAAGTAAAAAGTACTCTTTACTACTACATGTTTTAGTTTCACTAGGTAGGTGAACATCCGGTTTCCCCCATAGTCCAAAAACATGCAGTATGGGTGAATAGATAAACTTGGAATTATAATGTTCTATCTGCATTATGAATGATTTTGAGATATTGAGCTTCAAAGTTTTTGCATTCCATAGCAAACAGTAAGTGTGTAACATTTGTTTTTTAAATAAAAAGTCTTTAAATTGTAAACAACTTATAAAAAACATCTCACAATGTAAATAAGTCATCATTTAATAAGAATATGTCAATAACTCAATTTTGACAAAAATGTCAGATAGAACCTTATAATTCTAAGGTGACGAATTGGCCCTATAGTGTAGTACAAGGGCATGTGAGAATGCGAGAATGTATGGGTGTTTCCCAGTACTGGATTGTGGAAGGGCATCCACTGCGTAAAACATAAGCTGGAAAAATTGATGGTTCATTCCGCCTAAATCAGATAATAAGCTGAAGGACAGTGGGTGAGGATAGGTAGATAACTAGACCTTACATCCTATTTTATGAAAGTATAAGCAGCATCACACCCTGCAATATGGCACCAACATTGCTTAAAAAGTTAGCCCACGTATCATCATCCTGACGCAAACTCACAGCATTCATCATGTAGGCTGTTAGATCAATAACAACTGCTGCCATTTATGTTCTTTTGCTAAAATGAATACTTATCGTATTTGACTTTTTTTGCATTAGCTACTCTCATACATAATCCGTTATTAAATCCGGTGTTTTTTTCAAGGGTATTGTGGATATTATATTTATTGGATAAACATGAATTATGTTTATACATTTATTCTATGCTATAAGCTACATACACAGGCGTGACTACAACCTACATAACATGTGCATGATCTTTTTTCACTGGATAAATTCAGGATTTTTTGCATTTTATTTTTATTCATAAATTGCCCAGTATAGTTACTTTTGTTGTAAAACATTTGTTAGGCAACAGTATAGGCCTATGTGTAATTTTATATAGTCAATAAAAAGATTTATATTTTATATAGTCAATAAAAATTTTTATATTTTATATAGTCAATGAAAAAATCTGTAAAAAAAACCTGCTAAACAGCATAAATTCTGTATTAGGAAATATTAACTCATCGCAAATAAAGGAAATAAATGTCAATGCATTAAGTTTTTTATAAAGTATTTGATTGTTTTAGAACTAAATATACAAATTTGTATTAAATAGCACTTTTTACGCTGTATTAGATTGAAAGACCAGAGAAATCCTGTGCAGTGTGATCGGAAGTGGACAAAAGATTCAAACCTTAAGCATTTAAATTGCATCTTTTTAAACTGGAACATGTCTCTGTTGTTTACCTGTAATCTGATCAAGCAAAATGTGTCTTATTACCATGTAAAAAGGGCAGCATCAGTCGTGTTAAATTTGTCGTCTCCCTCTGTCTCATCTGCAAAGTCATCCTTGCCTTTTTCATAGTAATCTTCATAAACAAGCCTACATGCAACCTTGGTTGAAAAAGTCGCGCACTGCAAAACGCAAGTGCACAATGACAAAAATAGATTGACTCAATCAAAAAGGCGCTCAAATTGCGCAATGACAAGAAATAATATAGATTGCGCCACCAAACACATTAAAATGAAAGTAACGAGGCCGATTTAAAAATGTAAGGAATAGAAAGTACAGATATTTGTGTAAAAATGTAAGGAGTAAAAGTAAAAAGTTGTTAGAAAAATAAATAGTGGAGTAAAAAGTACTGATACCAGAAAAATCTACTTAAGTACAGTAACAAAGTATTTGTACTTTGTTACTTCCAATCTCTGGCATGCGTCAATTTTGCCTCCACATTTGTACAGGGCTCCCAGGACAAAAGTCATTCACCCGCACTAGTCAAGACTAAAGCCAATGTGAAGATGCTGGACATTTGCGCTGAGTATGGGGGTAGTAACGAGCAAACAAAGAAAACAAAGCATAAAGGCAGAACATTTCATAGGTAAGATTTTATTATTATTTTTTTTTTACAATTTTCTATGTTACGATCTGTTGTGCTAAACAAGTAACTTTATTGATGATAATACAGTCACTTACTGCACTGACCATAAAGCAAAGCAGCACCAACTCGCACTAAATTCTAGGCTTATGCTAGTTTTGTTGAATAAAATCAGCAAACAATGTAAAAGAAATATGATAACAAGACATACAGTATGCGGTGCCAGAAACGTGTATTGTTGTCCGCTAAGTGAAGTAACAGCTAGTTTTTTTAAATAACTTATAAGGGTGCCTGATAGCATGACAGTGCCTGCACCTCAATGTGCATACTGTCCACCCTAAATTATTGAATATTACAAATGGTATATACCCTTTAGATCAGAAAGGTGAATATGCACATTGAGATGCAGGGATATCGATGGTTTATACGAATCGTTCATAACAGAGATTCATTCGAATCGCTCACTCCGTTAGAATGAGAAGTGAAAGCAGGAGAGAGGGGCTTTGTTTCAGGACACGGATTAGATCAAATTAAACAGGGAGGGTGGAAAATACATTTCCATACACACAAAAAAATTATAATTTTCATAATTTAAAAAAAGGCAACGCAGTGGCACAGTGGGTAGTGCTGTCGCCTCACAGCAAGAAGGTCGCTGGTTCGAGCCTGGCTGGGTCAGTTGGCGTTTCAGTGTGGAGTTTGCATGTTCTCCCTGCGTTCGTGTGGGTTTCCTCCAGGTGCTCCGGTTTCCCCCACAGTCCAAAGACATGCGGTACAGGTGAATTGGGTAGGCTAAATTGTCCGTAGTGTATGAGTGTGTATGGATGTTGCCAGTGATGGGTTGTGGCTGGAAGGGCATCGGCTGCATAAAACATATGCTGGATAAGTTGGCAGTTCATTCCACTGTGGCGACCACAGATTAATAAAGAGACTAAGCCGGAAATAAAATGAATGAAGGAAACAAAAATAAAGACAACCAAAGTCAACGCAAATTTCACTATTTCTAATCATCCCCAAATACAATTGTTTTTAAAAACTGGTTAAGCAAACAAATCAATGACTTTTATAAAACCATTAACTTGTTTAAAGCACAATTTGTTTTAAAAAAAATATCTCATTTTAGGAATCAGAGTTAAACAGTTGTCTTTTGTCATTATTTAATCCATTCAGCTGATTTACATGTCTGGCAGAAGCACATTTAGTCTAGCTTAGCAGAGATACATGAATTGGAAAAGACCATTAGTACCTTGCTCAAAAATGACCGAAGAGTTTAGAGTTGAAATTTTTCTGTTGTTATATTGGGTTTGAAAATAACCCTAACTCTAACTATAATCACATTCTGGCATAATAATCAAGAAACATTGCTGCTGTATCATGGGTGCAGCAGGCACAATGATATTTCGTAGCACCCTCCTAGTCATACTAGCCTACAAAAGAGGTCAGTTTTTGTCATTCTTAATGCACAATGTACTTTAACTACAGAAGTGATAGGCTTTGGAAATTTATTAAAACTCTTGTCATTTGTGACATTTGTCATCTTGTCATTGGGCATTTGTGAGGATGATGCTAATGGTCTAATTAAGCAAGTTGCCTGCTTTATTCCTGAATACATTTATTCAGGAAAATATTAAATGACTCAACAATAAGCCAGTCACTTGTTTTGTTCACAATTGAATGAGTTTTTGAACAAACTGGTTTAGAAAATAATTCAGTGACTCATTCATAAATCAGACTTATTTTGTTCCACATTTAATTCATTTCATTCATCATTTATTCATTCATTTTAATTATTACTCCAGGGGTCGCCACAGTGGAATGAACAGCCAACTATTCTAGCACATGCTTACGCAGCGGATGCCCTTTCATTCATTCATTCATTTTCTTGTCAGCTTAGTCCCTTTATTAATCCAGGGTGCCACAGCGGAATGAACCGCTAACTTATCCAGCATGATTTTACAGAGCCGATGCTCTTCCAGCTGCAACCTATCTCTGGGAAACATCCACACACTCATTCACTACGGACAATTTTAGCTTACCCAATTCACCTGTACCACATGTCTTTAGACTGGGGGAAACCGGAGCACCCAGAGGAAACCCACGCGAACGCAGGGAGAACATGCAAACTCCACACAGAAACGCCAACTGACCCAGCCGAGGTTCAAACCTGCGACCCAGCGGGATGCCCTTTCAGCCACAACCCATTATTGGGAAACACCCATACACTCTTGCATTCACACACACACTCATACACAAACTTTATTAAACTTTATTTATTGTTCACCTGTACTGCATATTTTATACTGTGGAGAAAAATGAGCACCCGGAGGAAACCCACACGAACACAGGGAGAACATGCAAACTCTACACAGAAATTCCAACTGACCCAACTGGGACTTGAACCAGTGACCTTCTTGCTGTTAGGCAACAGTGCTAACCACTGAGCCACCCTTAAACAAATTAGTTTGGTGAATTATACAATGACTTTTTTATGAATCTGTTTTTTTTTTTACCTAATTGTTTTACAGTGAGATTCAATAAACCAGTAAAGAGTCAATCAACTATTTTGTTTCCAAATTAATCAAGGTTTCTGAACAAATCAGATGAGCAAAAGATTCACTTATAAATCCAGCCATAATTTCCAAATAAATCATTGTTTTTAAATAAATTAGTTGAGGGATTGATTCAATGATTCACTCTTAAAACTGCCATGAATCTTATTTTTTGTTTCAATGATTTACTCGCAATAAAGCCACCTTTTTTGTTCCCAAATAAATCTGATTTTGGACAAATTAGCTGAGTGAAATTGTGAATGATAAACTCTTGAAGTCAGACAGAATGGATCAGAGATTTTAAACAAACTGGTTGAATGATAAATTCAATGGCTCACTCAAAGTTAGTAACCTAATTCGTTTAAGAATAAATTTGTATTAGTGAATACTTCAATGACTTATGAAGAAGGTAAATCTTTTGGCTTACAAATTAATCTATTTTTTTTTTTTTTTTTTTACAAATTTGTTTAATTCATATTTTACAGTTTTTTTTATGTAGGAAGAGTAATCAAAATCCATTTACTGTCAATCTTCAACCTAAGGGAACATTTGCAGCTACATTATTAAACCAAATTATTATAGTCTTTAACTATCAGTTGAAACCTAACAATTTTTTTTTGCCATATATAGTGACACATTTTTTATAGATATTACTGAGCAACAGTTATTTGTTAATACGACAAGGATACGCACAATTGTAAAGCATTACTTTGCTACAGAAATCCACATCTAGAACATTTTAAGATGTTTTTTTAGAGCCTAAGTTCAAATCAAATACCACCAAACTGCCCATACTACATTAGAATGTGATGCTTACTTTACAAATATTGTCAAAAGGATGAAAAAACATGGTTCATGTTCATCAAAACATATACAGAAATAGGAACATTCTGAAAACGTACCTCTGAAAACATTTCTGGAGACAGCCAAATACGTCCCAGGAGCTATGTTTTTTTTGAAGTTTTTGTTTTTGCAAATCCACCAGAGGCCGATGTGTACGCTTTTTGAGATCTCAAACTTTTCTTGCGAGTGCCATTCGCACCTAATGTTCTCGCGTAAACCCATAAGAGGCCACTGTTGACCGACTGAATGACTGACTGACTGACTGATCGACTGACCCACCCTGCTCTTTCCGTAAACCCAACCAAGTATATTGATTGATCAGCCCACCCACTTCCCTAAACCCAACCAACAATTTTCAAAAAAGCCCTCAACTTATTTTTACCACGTTTTCAGATTTTACCACATTCTCACACTGTTATTTACTTGTTTATTTTATTTTTTTGCTTCTGTTTTTGTCTTACCTGCTTTCTGGAACCGTTCTCACATGTCTCGAACCCTGTCGTTGTGGTCAACTCCTCTCTGCATCTCAAGTCCGCCGACGTACATGGTGAGCTAACGGGACAAACTGGTAACAGTGGGAAAGTCGTCCATACGGAGGTAATCGGTCAGCTGGTAAGCACGAAAAGGAATGGCATCATACAGCCCTGTAGCATTAATTTTAAAAATGAAATGCAGCCATACACACTTCTGGCTACATAATTTGTGATCTCCAGAAATGTATAAAGACCTTTTTCCTAGAAGGCAAAATTACCCATTATTCTTTGCGTGTATGTCCAAGGAGAATGCTAGGAACTTCCGGTCGGCAGCTGATGCGTATAAACAGTCACATTTGGACAGCTTTGAAATGATAGTTTTAATCTATTTTACCTGCTTTTATCATCTTTGAACTAATACTGTTGTTGATCAGCGCCACCTGCTGGACTGATCATGTAAAAAAATGTGATCTAATAGGATGGAAAACAACTGCTGTGAGGCATTTTTCCCTCGTTGTCAGACGGCATCTTCTGCAGTTTAAATGAAGCCCCGTCATCGCTAAAGTTAACAGTTTCTCTCTTTTTTTTCAAATATATAACCAATCCAAATAAATATAGTTCATCAAAATCTGACACACACACGTAGCCTACTGTACTGTCCCACTATCACATTGATTTAATAACTGTGACAATAAAGTGGCATTTTGAAATTACAGAAAAACACAAACTGTGGTAAATACAATACACTAAATGAAACACAAACGGCTCGCGATTAGAATGAACATGCAAATCAGCCAGTATCAATAACAGACTTTTATTGGTCATTTTTGTAAATTGCATGACTTACACACCTGTGAGGTTTCATGCCAGTAGTCTGTTTTGCTCTATGATGCAGTGTATTGTGTGTGTGTTTGTGTGTGTGTGTGTGTGTGTGTGTGTGTGTGTGTGTGTGTGTGTGTGTGTGTGTGTGTGTGTGTGTGTGTGTGTGTGTGTGTGTGTGTGTGTGTGTGTGTGTGTGTGTGTATTGAAGAGCCGCTGAGCCAACAGCTGACAGGCTGGGAAAACACACACACTGTATTTCTGACGGCAGACACGTAAACTAGGAGAACGTTTTTCTCTCTTGCTTGAACCACATCTGACAGATTATAACGGCTTTAACACACACCTTTTGTGTGTTACAAAAACACCCCGTAATCCACTCAAAACGCCATTGAAACCCATTTTTGGAGGGCAAATTACCTGTTGTAAATGCTGTAAACGGAAGTTCTAAACATTCTACCGGAAGACGCTGGTCGCTATGGCGCCCTCCATGCAGCAGCAAAAAAAAAAGGTATATAGGGCTACGTTTTTAGAATGAGCCTATGTTGTATGGTCACCAATGTAAACTGAATGTCAATTGGTTGTAATGTCTGTTTTTTTTTTTATGTAACTTTTTGAACTTTAGCTAGTGTCTTCTTTAAAATGTAACTAAGGTTAAACCTGCACCAAAGCAATGAAGATTGGCATTTGCTTAAGTTGAACATTTCATTTTCATGTAAGCTCCAAAAGTAAGGGGTTAATGAACAGTTCATTGACTCTTACTGACCTTTCAACTCAGCTCTGCACAGTTTAGTTCCAACCTTAATTAAACACACCTGATTAAACGAATTGAGTCATTCAGGCTTGTTTGAAACCTGCATGTAAAGCCGCATTCACACTAGAGTTTGAGCTTGCGAAATTCTGTCGTACAGCGCTGCGAAAAGGGGCGGGATTAAACAAGGTGATTAGACATTAAAAAAATGAGTGATTGCTCCATGTTTTAAATTTCTGTACAGAGAGGTCATGTTTTGATCCTGGATTGGTCTCACGCAGTCAAGTGATGCGATTTCGCAGGTCAGAGTTCACTAAGCTTGAACTTTGCACCGCAGAATTACTCACAAAGCCAGCAAGCTGCATTGGTTTATAATGAGTGTTTTTAAATAAACTAGTTTAGTGAATGATTCAGCGACTCACTCATATAGAGGCAGTCACCTGATTTGTTTCTGAATTAAATGATTGAATGAGTGATTCAGAAAAAGCCAACAAATGTAACCTGCAGAATGAATAGCTAACATTTAAGACAAAAATAGGGACCATGTTAAACTTTTCTTCTACTGAAAGTGATCACATTATACTACAGATAAACCCAACTGACAAAATGTATCATTTATAAAACAACACTAAAGAGTGTTAGCTCTGTATAACAGTAATAGTTAGAACTGGTTACATCAACCAAAAGAAATAAAAAGAGTAAACGTGGAGGACGTTTTTTTGGGGGGGAAGGAAGGCAACATGAAAAAGCATCTTTTCTCATTGTTCATGGCCTGTGTTTGTGACTTTGAAGAATTGGTTGCAACTGATAGTCCTCGGGGAGTGATAAAAGTACACCTAAATGTAAGATCTGTTTTTCTTCGCAGACCTGTCTGCCTTTAAAATCCCAGGGCTATTTCTGAAACAGCATCCGAGTTGTGTTGCAGCATTAAATCCATTTCTGTAAGATATATGACTCAACTTGGTGACAGAAACATCATCTTTGATTCAGTTATTATAAAGGATCTCATTATCCCAGTATCTCCACTTTTTGGATTTATTTTATTATTTTAAGGCAAGAAAAACAATTAGTGCATATTTAAAACTTGTAAATCATTTAAACACTTAACATTAACATTTTAAATAGTTTGCAACTCAGTGTATTAAGACATTTTGTGGTTTTACAACTAATATTTAAATGAAGATTTTGATGAGACAGACAGAAGTAATCAATGCATGCCCTTCTTTTACTTATGTTCGGATTGTCAGGTTCACAGAGCAAACAGCTCCCGGAGCTAATAAATTGGAATAACTTGAATGAAAATAAAAAAAGCCAAATAAAACTTTCTTCCTCTGCTTCAACTGCATAGCACACAGTGAGCTCACATCATCCAGCATGCGTGTCGAACTACACTTCCCACAATACACTTCGCTATGGACTACAACATGCGCTGCTCACGCGCTGCTTACGCTTGCGGTGTGAAACAGGCATTAGAATTATTAAAGTGACGATCAGGTGCGGATATATATATATATATATATATATCAGATAAAAGTATATGTGCAGGTGGGCGGCGGGTGGATGATTAGTATGAAGCCGCGGATTTGGGTGTCATTTCAGCTGATCCGCGCATCTCTAGCGCATTCGCATACACCCCCTGCAAGAGGCGTGGCCAGAGGTACTGTAATGTTATAGCAGAGAATGCTAAAATGCTCCCCACACAATGCTATTTCAACAGAGCTTCTCCTGTTTCTGTATTTGGGCTTCCAAAGGACATGACACAAAGACAGAAGTGCTTACAATTCAATTTTAATTATGTTGCAGAAAATTATATATATATATATATATATATATATATATATATATATATATATATATATATATATATATATATATATATATATATATATATATATATATAGCTAGCATTTGACAAAGGACAGCATCCAGAATCTCTCCCAGTTGAGTACTGGCTTCAGCTAAAACTTCTCAAAGGAGCAGCTCCATCAAGCAGAAGCTGTGGATTGTGAGTAACAAAGTATTTTTATTTGTTAAAATTGTGACATGACATGCATAGTTTCTAGCGTTAGCTGTATATTGTAACAAGGACGTAAACAAGGATGTAAACAACCGGAAATGCTGTTTAGCATCGTTAACAATTTAGCTACAAATTCACATTTTACTGTATATAATCAAAGATATATGAAAAAAACATGTGATTTTCTACAAGTGAAGCACAAGAACACATTGCTTTGAATCTTATAAACACAACCAAGCCTTAAAAATACACTGTGGACCACCCCTTTAAAGTCTAAGGTCTCCATTATACCTCTTTTCAAATGACCAGAAAGCAAACAAAGCTCTTGTTCTTGTTCTCTAGTAAGGCTGTTGTATAAGACTGAAGGGCTTTATTCTTCGAAAACAACCTTCTGGATATATTTTATCCTCACTATTATATTAGTATATTACATTATTATATTATATTACAAGGCTTCTTGCTACAAAATATTAAAAAAGGCACAGAATATTGTTCTGAGCCGTAATGGTTTAATAATTCTTTAAATAAACGTAAAGCTGGCAGAAACAAAAACGACTGATGGAGTACGCTCTAACTTTTGCATTATTCAGTCTAAAGATGATGCCAAAGAGTCAAAAAGGCAAACACAAAACAAAACTGACTTAATAGAGCATACTAGCCTGCATATTATTCATTCACAAGATTGCACCAAAGGGTAAAAAACTGCGGCATAACAGACAATCAGATATATATGAATATGAAGGTAAGTGTTTGGATTTGAACGTATTCAATAATGGTCATGGTGATTCCAAGTTCTCAGATGAGCCTGTGTTTTGCAATGGTTGTTATTTTGGAACAACACACCTTGGAATGTTATAGCTGACCAATCAGAATCAAATACCCCAGACAATCATGTAACACCACTTCCTACTTATGACAGTTGAAGCTCTGAGTCTGATATTTTTTCAAAACTGGAAACTGGCCAAAGAAAAAACATTCTTCAAATTTACAGCTACTAACATACTTGCCAACTGATGTTGACAAAGTTCTAAAGAAGTGTTTTTAAACCTCTAAAATCAGTCGTTTTATCTATAACTTCACTTTTATCCTTCTATCCACCTTTTATCTTTCCTTTCAAAGATTATTGTGAAGCTATACAGTTACAAAAGGCCACTTTTTCAGCCTTTCCCACTGTCCTGAAACATGACTTAAGGGCTACTATAGCAAATCCATCCATTCAGGACCCACTGAGATGAATATGGATGTATTATCACACATTTTCTGTGTGCAGGAGGTGGTTTATAAAAACACCTGGTGAGGATTCTAGTGTAAACCGTCTCTAGAGCCCGCAGCCCATGAAAGTACATTTATAAGCCATTAGATTCCCCAGTTTCGCCATCATGTTTCTGCTCACCGGAGGCATGTTTTCTAAACTAACGCTACACACACATTTCAAATCACTGGAGCCTGTCAGACATCCAGACAGACTTACTCAAAAATGACTTGAGCAGCCGTATCCACCGACTCTGAAAGAGAATATGGGACATTTCCAGAGCGTGGAAACGCCAGCGTGGTTGAAGCGTTGTAATGAGATTTTGGGAAATCCCTTTTTTGCCATCGCTGTTCTGTTCTGCTCTGTCATTAAAGCCAGGCTCATGTTTGCTGAGGAAATCCTGCATTGCAAATATGAAGACATCTTATGATTGAGGTTGTTGTGAGCCTTGAGCGTTTGGAGTATTTTGGGATGTGATGACCAATAAATCCTGTAATACAGCAATAGCCTGCTTCATTAGCTTTACTGTAAATCAGCTCCTGAATATTAACCTTTGCATTTGTAATTATACCTCTTAGACAAATATTATCACAATATATTACTCATAGTCAACTATAGCATGACATTAACAACAAAAATTTCAGTAATTACACATAATACTTTATGATCACGTTTGGATAAAGTTTGAATGAAGATTTTCTTATTTAGATTAATTGAAATAAAATGTGCCTACTATAGAATATTAAAATGAATAATAACTACATAAATAAAACACCCATTGTTCTTATATTATCATTTGTTTTTCATTTGAGGTGGCACAGTGGCTCAGTGGTTAGCACTGTCGCCTCACAGCAAAAAGGTCGTTAATTTGCATCCCGGCTGGGCCAGTTGGCATTTCTGTGTGGAGTTTGCATGTTCTCCCAGTGTTTGCTTGGGTTTCCTCCAGGTGCCCCAGTTTCCCCCACAGTTTAAAAAACATGCGCTTTAAGTGAATTGGGTGAATTCACTTGGAATTGTATTTCATTGCAGACAATACAACAAACATTATTTAATGTGTTCCTTATTTTTTTATGGTGATTGTAACTATGATTTATTAAAACATGATTTATTATTTATTATTATTATTATGATTATGCTTATGAAAAGAAGCATTCAAGAAAGGTCTAGTCCTTTAGGAGCAAAGATGGGACGAGGATTGCCAGTTTGCCAACAAAAACATGAGAAAATTATTGAAATGTTTATAAACAGTTACTCAAAGAAAGATAGGAAGACATTTGGATATTCCACCTTCAACAGTGCATAACATACAAGGTTCAAGGAATCTGGAGGAATTGTGGTGCAAAAGGAACAAGGGCGCCAGCCTAAGCTGAACTACTATGATCTCCGATCCCTCAGGCGGCACTGCATCAAGAATCATCATTCATCTACTGTATAAGCAATATGTAGTTACATACACATATGCCAGTTAAAACTGTACTGTGCCAAAAGTAAGCTCTATGTTAACAGTGTCCAGAAACGCTATTGAGTTCTCTGGGCTCAGAGGCATGAGTGGAAACGTGTACTATGGTCAGATGAATCAGTATTTCAGGTATATTTTGGGAGTAATGAAGTTTGCCCTGCGCACTCGCGGTTTTTAAAAAAACAAAATTTTTTTGGTGCGTTAATCTTGTCAATACTATTGTTCAAAAAGGTCATGATTTGCACTCATCAAATAATTGCTTCGTACAGTTTTATTTTACATTCTTCAGTGATACAAAAAACACAAACGTTTCGGCACAATGCCTTTCTCAGTGTGTAACACAATCCTCTCACTCCACCCTTTAATGCCAAAATCAATCACATTGCGTCACTGGTTAGATGGCTACTCAATAATTAAAAACTATCTAATTTTCATTTCATTATTACATAATTAACCACACAAGAAACATTTACCTTCACCTTCAAAAACATTATTTCACAGGGAAATAGCATATCGATTATCATCCTTTACTTATTTATGTCTACATCATTACAATAAAAATCCGACAGTCCAAAACATTACAAAATACATTTGTCTCGCAATCAATCAATCAATCAATCACAGTGTGTCATTAGCTAGACGGCCACTCGATGATTAAAGACAATCTCATTTTCATTTCAATATACCATAATTAATCACACAAGAAATATTTACCTTCACCTTCAAAAACATTATTTCACAGGAAAATAGCATATCAATTACTTATTCATGACTACATCAACACAATGAAATTTCAACAGTCCAAAACTTTAAAAAAATACATTTGTCTTATTGTGTCATTAGCTAGACGACCACTCGATGATTAACAACAATCTCTTTTTCATTTCAATATATCATAATCAACCACATACCTGTAATAAGGTATATTTTGGGAGAAATGGACGTTGTGTGCTATGGACCAAAGAAGAAAAGGACCATCCAGACTGTTACCAACAACCAGTCCAAAAGCCAGGGTCTGTCATGGTATGGGGTTGTGTCAGTGCCCTTTGCAAAGGTAATCTGCACATCTGTGATGGTATGGGGTCATTATTGCTGAAAAGTACATAGAGGTTTTCGAGAACATATGCTCTGTAACATAGTTATTTTTATAGTTATAGTTTTCTCAATTGGTGTTGTACTTATTGAATATAGTTTATTGAATGAATAAAATGTATGTGTGAATGGATTAATTAATAATGTACAATATACATTATACAATATCTCATTTGGTATTGTACTTATTGAATATAGTTTTTGAATGAATAAACTGTATGAATGAATGAATCAATTAATTAATTAATAATGTACAATATACATTATACAATATCTCATTTGGTGTTGAACTTATTGAATATAGTTTATTGAATGAATAAAATGTATGAATGAATGAATGAATGAATGAATGAATGGATAATTTAATAATGTACAATATACATTATACAATATCTCGTTTGGGGTTGTACTTAATACAGTTTTTAAATGAATAAAATGTATGAATGAATGAATGAATGGATTAATTAATAATGTACAATATACATTATACAATAACTCATTTAGTGTTGTACTTATTGAATATAGTTTATTGAATGAATAAAATGTATGAATGAATGAATGGATTAATTAATAATATACATTATACAATATCTCGTTTGGGGTTGTACTTAATATAGTTTTTGAATGAATAAAATGTATGAATGTATGAATGAATGAATGGATTAATTAATAATGTACAATATACATTATGCAATATCTCATTTGGTGTTGTACTTAATATAGTTTTTGAATGAATAAACTGTATGAATGAATGAATTAATTAATTAATCAATAATGAACAATATACATTATACAATATCTCATTTGGTGTTGTACATATTTAATATAGTTTATTGAATGAGTGAATGAATGAATGGATAATTTAATAATGTACAACATACATTATACAATATCTCGTTTGGGGTTGTACTTAATATAGTTTTTGAATGAATAAAATGTATGTATGAATGAATGGATTAATTAATAATGTACAATATACATTATACAATATCTCATTTAGTGTTGTACTTATTGAATATAGTTTATTGAATGAATAAAATGTATGAATGAATGAATGGATTAATTAATAATATACATTATACAATATCTCGTTTGGGGTTGTACTTAATATAGTTTTTGAATGAATAAAATGTATGAATGAATGAATGAATGGATTAATTAATAATGTACATTATACAATATCTCGTTTGGGGTTGTACTTAATATAGTTTTTGAATGAATAAAATGTATGAATGAATGAATGAATGGATTAATTAATAATGTACAATATACATTATACAATAACTTGTTTGGGGTTGTACTTATTTAATATAGTTTATTGGATGAATAAAATGTATGAATGAATGAATGAATGAATGAATGAATGAATGGATAATTTAATAATGTACAACATACATTATACAATATCTCGTTTGGTGTTGTACTTATTGAATATAGCTTATTGAATGAATAAAATGTATGAATGAATGAATGAATTAATTAATAATGTACAATATACATTATAGAATAACTTGTTTGGGGTTGTACTTATTGAATATAGTTTATTGGATGAATAAAATGGATGAATGAATGAATGAATGGATAATTTAATAATGTACAACATACATTATACAATATCTCGTTTGGGGTTGTACTTAATATAGTTTTTGAATGAATGAATGAATGAATGAATGAATGGATTAATTAATAATGTACAACATACATTATACAATATCTCGTTTGGGGTTGTACTTAATATAGTTTTTGAATGAATGAATGAATGAATGAATGAATGGATTAATTAATAATGTACAATATACATTATACAATATCTCATTTGGTGTTGTACTTATTGAATATAGTTTATTGAATGAATGAATGAATGAATGAATGAATGAATGAATTAATTAATTAATTAATTAATAATGTAAAATATACAATATATTTTACAGATTTGTAAGGAATATCCTCGTGTTTCAAATAAATAAAGGGAGAATACAGTTAATACCTAAAATAAAAATAAAAATCAGAGCATTCAAAGAGTTTGGGACCTGAAGCCCAGATCATACAGTCCTGAATTAAATAAAGAGTCTGAACCATGAGTGACGCATTGCTCATATGCCTGTTAGGCAAATAATCTTGACCAGCACTTTATTCATCAGCCACAAAGAGGACAATTCGTCACTTAACATCAGTGTGTGACCTCCAGTTATTACAGTGCATATCCTCCATTCAGCTTCAGTCTCAATCTCTCTGTCTTTTTGTCAAGACTGGTCACAGTCAGTCTCTCAAACACAAAAGTCCATAGAGAAGAATTTGGTTGAGTGTCACAGGAAGCAGAGAAATTATCATAATTATTGCCTGTTTAAAAGAGCACAATTAGGATGACTGACTCAGCATAAAAATGAATGCCTTTACAGTCATTTAATGGCTGATTAATCACACCGGAGGCAGGATCAAGAACATATGCTACTTCTAGTGCTGCACAATACTGGGGGAAAAGCAAACAAACAAAAAAAAAAGAAATACAGCATTTTTGTGATGTTTTGTTTTTCTGTGCCATATGAAAAAAAAGTCTTCTGATTGGTTTAAATATACAAGATTTCTGGGAGTCAAGTGTGCAGCAATCTTGGTGTGCTCACACTAGGCACAGTTGCCTTGAACCGTGCCGAAGTGTGCTTGTCCCCCCTCCCCTGACAGCCTGCACTCACATTGTTATTTTGCCTTCCAAACCCGAGGATGCTTAAGTCATCAATGATGCGACTGTTCAGTTTAACAGAAGAGAAGTGTTCTCGCTCAGCACAGTGGACATTGTTTTAGTTATATCGTTTTGTATTATTTTACGCTCATAAATTACCATAAAAGTCATCGTACTGCATGTAATATGAGGTTTGCTGAAGGTGGCAGCTGTCGTGCAGGGTGGGGTTTGCGTCTTTGGCAAACTATGACAGTTTTTGTTCATTGAAAAGTAAGAATGATTAATAAATTAATATGAAACAATCCTTTAAAAGTGACGTTGTGTCTTCAGTTTTGCGCTCAGGCTCACTTTGCACCCATACTGCAAGTGTACCATGTCAAAGCCCAACCGAACTGCGCTCTGGCACACCTCTTTCAACCGGGCCAGGGTTGGCCAACTGAACCACGCCTGAGCCTGATTCATAGGACTAACACTTGTCAAATGAAACGCACCCAGGCAAGGTTTGAATAACCTAATGTAAGTACACCCTTAATCAGTCTGTCTGGAAACAAATCTGATTGGATAAAACAATCTGTGATCTTCATAATGATGAAAGTGTTCATTAATAAATCTATATTATATGCAGGATTCATATAATTATTGGTTCAATTTCAACCAATGTGTTTTAGTAAAAATGTCTTCAGAGATATTCATAAATCAGTGATTTACTGCCGACAAACCCAAGATGAGGATAACTCTGTGATGGTGAGCATTCATTCATTTGAGTTTAAAGCTGGATTATTATAAGCAGTGTTGCCAACTTAGGGAATTTGTCAATATATTTAGTGACTTTTCAGACCCCTCTAACGACAAATTTTCAAAAAAGTGACTAGCAACAAATCTAGCGACTTTTTTTGGTGTTACCAGAGATTTTTTTATAGATTTTATAAATTCTCATCTGTCCGTACAGTACCATTCCTACTCTTCTCAACGAGCTGCGGGTGATGTCGTCGCAATTTAACAATTTGATTTGAACGTTTATTCGTTTCTTGTTCATAATAACAGCGATATTAGTGACAGTTAGCAACTAGCAACTTTTTACAGTTACTGGAGATTTTTTATAGATTCTCATCTTTCCTTACAGTACCATTCCTACTCTTCTCAACAAGCTTGCGTGTGATGCTGTTGCAATTTAACAATTTGATTCAACCGTTTATTCTTTTCTTGTTCATAATCACAGATTTATTAGTGACAGTTAGCGACTAGCAACAAATACAGCAACTTTTTTATGGTCATACCAGAGATTTTTTATAGATTCTCATTTCTCCATACTGTACCGTTCCTACTCTTCTCAACGAGCTGCGGGTGAAGCCGTTGCAATTTTACAATTTAATTTGACCATTTATTCTTTTTTGTTCAGAAGTGAAGTTTCATAAACTAATTTCGAGAGGAGCACGTGATATGATTGAGCACAGCTGATTTCTCAACCGTAATCAGTAATAATCCAATCAGATTGAACCAAGCTTACAATAAATAGACAGATTTTACCCTACTGCCTTGTCTTTGTTTTGGAAGAAACCCCCTTTTACCCCATCTCCTCCTTTTCCTCCCTTTTCTAAGGAGAGCTCTTGAGACCTACCTGATCTCAGACCCCCTTCAGATGCTTATTGACCAGGCAGGAGCCTTGGGCTCAATTATCTCAAGCTCAGCTTTCTCTCCCGGGACAGCACGCCAAACCTGCTATTACCGCCAAGCATATCTAAGTGTGAACTCTTGAATCACAGAGATATTAGTGATGGTTAGTGACTAGCGACAAATCTAGTGACTTTTATTGGTGTTACCTGGTCCAGTCTGTCCGTACAGTACCGGTCCTACTCTTCTCAATGGGCTGGGGGTGATGCTGTCGCCCTCGCACTCCCTCGCCTCAGAGCACTCACAGGCAGTTCAGTACCACACAGCCATCTCTCACACCTGCAGCCAAGAGCGGATCACCCCTCTGCATCCCAGTAGCTATGTTTCCATCCATTCCACGCAAAACTGGAATATTGCATAAAAGAAGTGCGAATAAAGCAGCGTTTCCATCCAACAAGTTAAGGAGAACAAAATTGTCACTTCCTGATTAACTGGCGCCAAATATCAAAAGTAAAAACGGAATTTGCTGTGGTAGGGGAATTTGCTGCATGAATCTTTTCCTTATTTAATAAATGACTTGCGCCTTAGAAGACAATCCCGACATGCAATGAACGCATGTTCAAGAGTTCACACTTAGCTGATGATTGATTATAAAGCTTGTTTGGCATGCTGTCCCGGGAGAAAGCCCTGAGCTCATAAGATCCTCGAGCCTGGGGCTCCCTCCCGTTGCCAGGCGAGAGGGGAGATTGAGCTCAGGTAGATCTCGAGAACTCCCCTGTCATAGTGATTGAAGAGCAGATAGTTGTTCTCTTTACCGAGATAGGTACTAGTTAAGGAGCAAGTCTATAGTGTTAATTAGTCAATAACTTTAGTTGCATGTTTTTAATCGATGGGAGGAAACCGGAGAACCCGGGGGAAACCCACGTGAGCATGGGGAGAACGTGCAAACTCCACACAGAAATGCCCGCTGGTTTGGTAAAGCCTAGAACCAATGACATTCTTGCTGTAAGGCAACAGCGCTTAGCACTGGGCCACCGTGTCACCCATCTAGAAAGGAGGAGGAGTAGGGGTGGAAGGGGGGATCCTTCAAAGCGAAGATAGCGGTGATACGTAACCCGGGGTATTTGTAGTAGCTTAGGGATCGTCTGATTGGTGCATAGTGAATTTAGATAATGTGGGTCCAGCCGCTAGCAATCATAAGCACGTGATCCTCTTGAAATTAGTTTATAAATAAACTTCATGTGATGTTTGAAGGCGTCAGAGGTGAAGCACAGATGATCTTGACAATTCTGGAGGTAATTATTAATATAATAACACTAATACTGAAATGGTTAAGGTGTTTTAGAATGACCAAAACAACATTTTAGATGTTTTACGGTGTGCTCAGCCTGCTGGTTTGTCCATTCATGCACATTTTTGCCATCACATAATTGCTTATTACAAAATCAGATGACTTTTTTAATGCGTGTACTGGAGGTAAAAGTGTTTCCATCGTAGTTCATGCACATCTTTTCTTATTGAATAAAATGTTTAACCTACTCAGTTATGCTCATAAGTTTTTTATGTGCATATTTAAAATATGCATAAAAATAGGTCGATGGAAGCGTAGCTAGTGACAAATTATTTAGCACCGCAAGTGTGAGGTATTTTCCTAGTACACTGAAACCAATCTGCTTGTTCTTTCTTGTTCATAATCACAGAGAAATTACTGAAAGTTTCTAAACTTGTTTGGGTTTTGTAAGAAATCAATCTACGTTAAAAGATCGATTTAGGAATTATTAGCTCAGATCAATGACTCGGATCTTGAAGATTCGAATCATTGATTCGACTCAATTGAGTCGGATTGAATCAGATCAAAGATTCAAACTTTGTCGGAAGTGTGTCCCGCAAATAGAGACATCACATTTCACCAATCTTGTCTATATTATCTCCGTGGCAAACAGTAATAATATAACACAGAATATGGTTAACTTTTCAGCAAGGTAACACGATCTACAGCTTGAGGCAAAGACTTAGAAACACATAAACAAGAACACAGTTCTTACGAAGGAGAACAAAGGTTTATTGGGCTACGCTACGATACATGAGGCTAACTACGTAATAGACAAACGACAAACAAACAAACAAATGCACACACACGTTCACACACAAACACACACACATAGGCAGTTCGGAGGATGCAAAATGAATTGAACAAGCAGTCCAGACCCTCTAGTATTTCGTACTAGATCTTAGAATCACCTGAGAAACCACAAAAGCAGAGAATTGACTTATCTTTAACTGCTAAAAATCATATGCACCCGATCAGATAGAGACAACGGTTGTTGCGTTACTTGCGAGTTAGTTGAAGTCCTTTTGATTCGGATTCCCCTCGCCGGGCTGGAGTGAGGAAACACGTGGTGCTCGAGGGTGGCTTCTCTGTGACCTCGGCGTGAGTGGAACTCATTTGTCCTGGGTTACCGGGGCAACGGACTCCGTAGAGAGAGTCAGTTCGCGGAAGTCTCAGCGGAGTGAAACTTTGGATGAAGAGTTTTTGGTGACCCAACCGCGTGGTGGCGATTGGGGGCGAAGGAGCAACGGCGGGTGGACACCAGCTTGATGCTAAGAGACTGCGCACATGTTCAGAGTTGCAAGGACGTTTTATACGGCTTGCTCTGAGCCATCCCTCATGACGCTGTCGTCCAATGAACGGCAAGATGAAGGGCGGGGCCACGCCCCGTACCAGTGTAATCAGGTTTAATAATTAACCAACTGCAAGAGACTTTACGTGATAAAATCTCTGGTAAGATTGTAACTATCTGACATCAAATGTTACAAGACGAATATGGTTCGTATCACAAAATTCTCATTTACAGCAGTGTATTGCAAATAAAAAATCATTTTGTTTAAATCCAAACACAAAGCATTTCAAACACATACAGATCATTTTAGCCTGTTTTAGGGGTAAAAACCACACATTATGAACCTGGTTGGTTGGAATAAACACAACACATCAATACCTATAAATGTCATTCAAAATATAAAATTTTGCCTTGGTTATAACATTTATGAGAAAGTATTAAGATTGTGTTCCTTAAGTCTCTGAATTCCTTTCTTTTGGGATCTCTTTGTTTCTGAGAAACTCTGTCCATCTCGTGGTCGAACGCATGGCCCTCACATGATGGTCATTCAAAAGTCTCGTGATGGAGGTTCTGAATGCTCTACTGTCTAGTTGGTTACCAATTAACTAAAATTAGCTGCAGGGTCCCGACAGCTGCGGCCAGAGTGTTGGGGGGAAGACAATCTGTTATCCAGATCTGGGAGCTCCGATATCCTGATTCGAACCGGTTTTAACCAGCGAGTCTCTACAGTTTATTACGTCTGAGAAATTACTGCAAATTCACTACACATCTATACTGATATACTGTATTCAAACAACATTAAATTTAATTAAATTGTCATACAAATGTAAAGTGTAGTGCAAATATAAATACCCCTTTATTAACGATAGGCTGTCAGTAGGACCTCAGTAATATGTAAATTGACGTATGATGTAATCTATCGACATTTATTGACTTTACGAACAGAGCAAGCACCTTTTCATTGAAAATAGTTGGCAGAACTGATTAAAAGTATGCAACACTCACTGCATAAATGCTTTAACCTGTGATATCGACAAACATGCAGGGCTGCTCAAACAGATACGAGAAAAACATTGTTCAAAACTAGGGTAGGGTATCGTTTGGGGTCATTTCGATACCGGTGCTAAATCGATACTTTTAAAATGGTACCAGTGCCAAAACGGAGCCTGAACTGATACTTTTTAGCCACATTATTATTTGACAAAAAAAAAAAAAAATTAAATCAATATAATTGAACAGTATAAATATGTATTTATAAAAAGTTTAAAGTAAACATTAATTCATTTTTTATATATTTCAATTGCATTAATATATTTCTTTAGATCATTTGTTTGTTAGCATAAATGCAAGATTTGCATTATGCTATTAACATTACATTAGCTTACTACTAACCTGTGGAAAGGCAGTCATCAAAATCAGGGAACACTTTTTTTCTTGGTTTGGGACTTGTGACTACTTTTATATGGACATCAGTGATCTAATGACTTGCCTTAATCTGAATAAGACAATAATATGATTCAAGTGTTTACATGAGTTGCTTTATGAATGTTACATTCATGATTCCCAGTTACATGTTATAGCACATAGATCCATCAACATCATTGCGTCACCAGCCTGTAAATGTTTCCTCCGCAGTTTTGTCTGTGGTCCTTTATGCCTAGTTCACACTACAGGATACCTGATTTGAGCTCGATTTGGAAGTTAATGAGCTCGCCGACAGATCGGGCTGTGATCGAGGAAAAATCTGCGGGTGCACGGCGCTCGGCAGTCTTTATGTGTGAACTACTGAACAACGTGTCAAAGAGGCTCGCTGAAGCGTCGCCGACACTTCGCAGACGAAAATCCAATATTTAGCATGCTAAATATTACAGAGCAGTTGGCCGACTCGACCCCACGTGTGGTCAGATGTAGTGACGAGCTGCAGCCAATGAGAGAGCATATTAACATAAGCTGAATGGCCGTGTGTTCAGGAGCTGAACAGAAATGTCTGTGATTGGCCAGAACGGGCATTGATGCACTCGCTTCATTCTCTGTTAACACAGACACGAGAGTAGGCTATAATAACAGTGGAACTAGAATTCTGTAACTATTAGAATTACCATACTGGTCATTGTGACCTTTCTCACATCATATTTACATTCAAAACTTCTATTGAGATATTAAAATTAAGCTTTGAATGTCTGTCATCATATTTTATGACAGCATTGCCCTAAAAAAATATATATATTTTTTTTGATAATACAGCCTATAAACATGTAGTTAAGATACTAGAACATGCAAAGGTCTGAGCCTTGCTTTCATTTTCACTTTTTAAACAGGAGCTATTTCTCGGCACAGAATATGCTGTTTTGAAAGATATATCTGAAGTAAATTTATGTTTTTGCTATCAGAAAGTTTTGTTTATGTTAGCAAGAAGTTGCTAGGCAAAAAATGCATGCATGTTTAAAGTCACAGCGAAAAGAAGCAGATATGCATGCAGTCGTTTTGACCAATATGGTAATTAAAATTAGAAATGCTCAGTTCTTTACTGTTTTGTCATTTAAAAAAATAACAATGTTAGAAAGAAATACACATATTTAGGAAACGTCAGGGTGTTTTAGATATGTTAGTTTTATTTCAAAGAGTTATAAAATTACAAAAATTAAAAACTCTCTGTGTATCTTTCCACTTGAATTTTGCAGATGAGTGATTGATCCGCTGATGCATCAGCTGACTGATGATGTTTTTAAATGCTCCCTTGAAAGCTTGAAACGCTGTCAGTAATGTATTCAGCACACAAGCAGCCAATAGTGTTCAGCTTTTTCTGATGACTCCTCCCTCAAAATTTCATTGGCTGTGGTTTGGTAGCTTGACTGAACAAGTTGTTGTCAGATCATGTAGTGTGTGACCCCCCTCTTGTGGATCATTTACGTAGTGTCGCGTAGTGTGAACACCACAGTGATTAAAAGACACAAAATCAAGTCATGTAGTGTGAACTGCACAGCGATCTGCCGATGTTTCAAATCCTGTAGTGTGAACTAGGCTTTAGTTAATCAAAAATCACTGTTTACGTAGTAGACTCTTGATCAGAGTATTGTCTTAATTATATTAAGATCAGAGTATTGGTGTCCATGTAAACGTACTCACTGAAAGTGCCAGATGATGTCACAAGCTGTCAAAAATCTAATTATTTTACATGGACACCAATAATTCGATTTTAATGCGATTGAGAAATTACTCTGTTTAAGACTCTACCATGTAAACAGCGATTTAAAAAAAAAAACCTTAATCCGATTAACGTCATAATCGAACTAAAGAGAAATCAAATTAAGACATGTGGAGTATGCCGATTTTAGTCGCATTATTGAAATGCAGTGCAGACGTGTAAACACCTTAATCAAACTTTTACCGTCATGTAGGACTTTTTGCTGCATTTTGCGACAGGATAGTCCACACACATACACACACACACAGCTGTTTGACACTTTTTGCACCTACCGAGTCAGTGCACACCACAGACACATGCATCGTGAAATGCAGAGTTTTTTTTCTTCCATTCAGCATGCGGTATGAACTTTCATTAAAACAACACTCTTCCAGCAGTTCATAGTTGCATCCAATATCTCGATTGTCACGGGGGTGGGGGTGGGGGTGGGGGGGGGGGGGGGGGGGGGGGGCTGGGGCATGCATGAAATGTTCCCAAATGAAAGTGAAAGTGCCAGAACTGCAGTTAAAGTCGACAAATTAAAAATGAAACACCCAAAATTACATGAAACTCCGGAAGAAATGCGGATAGCGTGGTGACGCAATATTAATTTAATTATGTGATATAACATGTAAAACAGGATCATGAAAAAAACAATCAAAAAGCAACTCATGTAAACACCTTAATCTTATTATTGTCTTAATTAGGTTAAGGCTAATAATTCGATTACTGATGTTCATGTAAACGTAGTCAATGACAGCGTAGTACATTGACAACATAGTCCATTCCTCACCTTTAAGTTGAATCCATGAGCCCTCACATTTTATATGTTTGACGTGTTTCCCACCTTACACGCAACTTTTGTAAAGCATCTGCTGCATGTTGGTGTGTCAGAATCCTTGCTTGTAAAATATAGCCATGCTTTAGAATGCTTAGTTTAAGCAAATTAGATGAATGCGATCATGCGTGTTGATGAAGGGAGTCGCTCACCACATGCGCCGTACTGCTTTGCCTTCTATAAGCAACAAGAACAAATGCCTGACTTCGCTGACGGTGTCCGTATCCCTCAAAGCTGTTTAGAATTAAATATTTAGAGATGGTGTGACACAACGTGTACTTATTGTGTGCCTTTGATGCACCCCTTGATGCTTTTTACGTTTTTGTCACAGCACCAGTGGCACCGGAATTAGGCACCGAAATTCATATGCTAATTTGGTTCGGTGCATACCGGTTACAAAAGTACCGGTGCCAAAATGACACCAGGTTTCGGTACCCAACCCTATTCAAAACAGTAATGTGTCTTTTTACTTGTGGAAACTCACAAATACAAAAAAAAAAATGCTTTTCCTAGAACAAAGACAGCTTTCACTTTGTCATCTCAGTCTGCATGATTTTTATGTTGAAATGCATATGTAGAAATGCGTCACCAAAATAATGAATGAATCTAAGAACAAAGTCTAAATACATGTTTTACTGATTTCTTATATGTTTTAGGGAGAGATCATCTTTTAAAAATGTTTGTGAACGAATGATGTGCGGTTGTGTACTAGACAGTTATTTTGTGGACATTTCAACACACTAAACATTACACTGCATAAAACAGAATGGGATTGGTTGGTTGAAGTATCAGTCATAAAGCATTGTGAGTGGTCCTTGACCTGTCAAAGCATACAATGTTCCTACTGTAGACCTTCAGGAGTCATTCACCTAGTGAGACTAGGTGGAGACGTTTCTTAGAGTGCATGTCTGACAGTGCATGTGCACTTGACTCCAGCTAGACCCTTTTCTCTACATATGGGTGAATTACAGTATATGCACTTGACTTGACTTGTCTAGCTGTTCTGAGTACTGATTTTGATATATGAATCATGAAACATTTAACGTCCTTCACTCTAAAAGCGCAAGCACATGTATTAACTTAAACCACAGCCTGCATGATTTGACAGTTGCACATGGCCATATCAAAATATCAGTGTTAAATCAATATATTGCATGCATGAGCTTTGTTTGTCAATGGGGATTTTCTCTATTCTGACCTCTCCTATCCAGTGGGATGAACACCTGCAGGTATTTGGTCATCTTCATTCCTCCAGCATTTTCACCATTCGTCTGTTACGGGTGTCACTGTCACATCAATGTCTAGTGAGTTTCTGGACACTAGCTTGACACACAGAGCCACAGATGTGTCAGTCTACCTAAGACAAGAACAAGTGTAATGAATGCATGAGTAATCTGACACTGTATAACATTAGCTATCATAAAAATCATTAATTCACATCTGGATACACTAATCTGTTAATCAAGATAAAACTATTCATAAGCCTGGAACATGTTGATTTGAAATTACTTTTATATAACCAGCGAGTGTTTTTTTTCTTTTTATTACTGGAAATTACAGGCTTCTCCCAAAATGTAAAAAGGTAAATAAAAGCTGAGAAATAAATATTTGTTTCCCCACAATGATGCCTCTTGTACATCATCTTATTACATTTTGGGCAAAGCCTGTATTTTAAAACCACTGTATGAGGACTATTACCACTGCGTGTGGTGCTGCTGCGGCACTAAAGGACTAAGAATGTGTTTTTAGATGTAACCGCAGTTTGTGACTATGCCACCAGGGGGCACAAAAGGATGGGATGCAAACGGACAGAAATATACATTAGCTGTAAATACCATGATACTTGTAAATGAAGATGAAATAAATTAAACAAAGCATTATAATTCCTTCATTAATCATTAAAAAACGTGTTAACAACGCTTTGTTATAATTGTAAACTTGTTAAATGTAATGAGGATTCATTTAGGAAAGTAAAATTAAAGAAATAAAAGACAACTAAAATGAAAGTACAAACACACCCCCAAAAAATAAATAAATATTAATAAATAAATAAATAAAGCAGTGTTTTAGCCTAAATATACAGATATGTATAATGTTTTTTTTTTAAGTGATAGGACTTATATATATATATATATATATATATATACAAACAAGCAATAATATATACAATAATAAGACTGCTTATCATGCTACAATTTCATACAGGAATAACAGTGCAATCTGTGCATTAGAATAATCCTTTTATTTACTTTCCTTGGCGATGATGTAATGATAGCGTAATGATGACATATTTATTTTTAGCTGCATAAGGCTTAAAAAAATGTGTTTTTGAATAAAGATAATAGTTTGATTAAAGGTTTACGAGAACTGAAATGCTACAGTGCTTCATGTTTTCTTCTTGAATTCCCAACTAAAAACTGGACAAAAGGTGGATTGGAATACTTTTTGGTGAAAATTGATCACACTGGATCAGTAAGTCATGTGGCGGGGAGGGGTTGTCCACGCATTGCCCGTACTGTTGAAAATATCACCATTGTTGAAGACATGGTACTGAGACAAAAAGATACATCACACCGTCTGTGTAATGTGAGAGACGCTGACAATGGAGTTAATAATTCCTTACATTTTATATAGCGCTTTTCTGGGCACTCAAATCGCTTTACACATAGGGGGAAACTCCTCATCCACCACCGGTGTGTAGCATCCACTTGGATGACGTGACGACAGCCATTTTGTGCCAGACCGCACACCAGCTGATTGGTGGAGAGGAGACAGAGTGATTAAGCCAATTATGATATGGGCTTCCACCAGGTGATTGGTGGAGAGGAGACAGAGTGATTAAGCCAATTATGATATGGGGATGGTTAGGAGGCCATGATGGACAGAGGCCAGGGGCAGATTTGTCCAGGATTAAACCCCCCTACTCTTTTTCGAAGGACATCCTGGGATTTTTAATGACCACAGAGAGTCAGGTCCTCGGTTTAACAACTCATCGAAAGATGGCGGTCACTGAGTAGTATAGAGTCCCCATCACTATACTGGGGCATTAGGACCCACACAGACCGCAGGTTGGGCGCCCCCTGCTGGTCTCACTAACACCACTTCTGGCAGCAACCTAGCTTTACCATGTGGTCTCCCATCCAGGTACTGACCGGGCGCAGGTCTGCTTAGCTTCAGTGGGCTACCATGTGAGAGTTGCAGAGAGCTAGCTGCTGGCAAGTTACAGGTCCAGTTGCAGGTTTATTATGAGAATGGTCAGGCAAGCAATGGTCAAAACAGGGGCAAACAGATGCATGCAGGGAAACCAGAGTCGTGGTCAATAAACAGGCAAATGGTCAGTACACACAGCAAAATCCTCAGAGTAAAATTTACTCAGTTCAGAGAACATTTGGTCCCTCTCTAAATTGAGTAAAATTTACTCAACAGCAGAGTTAAGGTTAATGAGACAGTGAAGGGATTAATTAAGCGATGATTGAGCACTGATGATGAACACCTGCTGCTAATAAGCAGAAACAGGAGAAAAACAAAACTACAACTGACTTCAGTCACAGTCGAAAATGAAATAAGCCAAAGTCACATTAGAGTTTGAGCTTGCAAAATTCTGTCGTACGGCGCTGCGAAAAGGGGCGGGATTAAACAAGATGATTAGACATTAAAAAAAGCGAGCGATTGCTCCATGTTTTAAATTTCTGTTCAGAGAGGTCATGTTTTGATCCTGCATTGATCTCACGCAGTCAAGTGATGCGATTTCGCAGGTCAGAGTTCACCAAGCTTGAACTTTGGACTGCAGCAACCTGCGAAACTCGACGCATGACCCTGCGTTTCCGGTCTGACGCATTCGCTTGCGTATGAATGGAAGTCTATGGGGAGTAAAGTCCAGTGTGACCGCGGCTTTAAACTGAAATAAAATACCTTGAACCTCTTAAAATTTCAGCTGAGCATTATTAAGCAACTCCACAAACAGCAGCTTTACTTATTAACAACCTGTTTGGCCTTATTTATGCCAGACTCTACAAAATTCCATATAGTGATATTATTAAGAACTAAGTAATTTTTTACAATAACCATAAAAAAACACCACTTTTTGTAAGCTGTCACCATTGAGGAGAACAGTAGTTGCTTTACTTGGCTTCTGACTCGATTACTAATGTTAGTTTCTCTTTGTTTGCCAAATAGTGTATTGTGGCAAATGTTGAATAAAGAGAGTAATTGTGCTCTGAATAATTGATTCTGTGGTGATTTAGTCACTGGTCAAATCAGCAAAATTTGTATTGCCACATTAAGTTTGAATAGTGTTTTATCACAAACGTAGCACTGTATCAAGAAAATAGAACTCAGCAATACTTTTATCAGATCATAAAACACATTGAACATCTGAAACACTCAAAACACACAGACATAAAGAATCAGCGAATGCTTCTCAACTATGGTGAGTTTTTTTTTCTTTCCTCCCTACAGTGCATGCTGGGAACTATGGATGAATGTTGTATGATTGCATACACTGCAGCCATTAAAAAAAATCTCTAACCACTATTGAGATAGATACGCTTGATATTATTGATGTTTGCATCTCTAAAGTGATTCAGATGGTTAATGTGTTTTTATAAAAAAATGTGTAAAACCATAGCTGAGGTTCATTCTCTTGAAAAACACTGAATTTTGTTTCTTATATGATAAACCATCATTTATACATCATTTACAAAGTCAAACATAACCTCTTATACTGTATCTCTTATAAAGAATAAGAATCAATACAGGATCAGTCAACCTGATCGTATTTGCTCTCTATACACTTGTTATAGCAAGCAAAGAACAACCAACAATAGAAATAGAGTCAAAGAGCCCAAGTAAATCAACCAATTTTCTCCACGATGGTGACATTGTGGGAAAAAAAAAACATGTTTTTTTTGTTTTTGTAAAATGTAACTAACTAAAACAGTTCATTCTTAATAAATCTCATATGGACTTTTGTGAACATCTGACAGAAAGAAAGTCAAACAGGTAATCAATGAGCAAAGCTGCTGCTGCTTCTCTTCTGTTTCTGCTTATTAACAGCAGGTGTTCATCATCAGTGCTCAATCATCACTTAATTAACCCCATCATTGTCTCATTATCTTTAACTCTGCTGTTGAGTAAATTTTACTCAATTTAGAGAGGGACCAAATGTTCTCTGAACTGAGTAAATTTTACTCTGAGGATTTTGCTGTGCAGGCAGCAAGCAACGTAGACAAACAGAACAAAGCGAGGGTCAAACATTGCAAGGCAAGGGAAGTGAAGGGAAACACGTCGTAATATTCACAATACAGTATAACAAGACTCAGCAACTGGTGTGTGTGTGTGTACTGCTTTTAAAGTCCATGTAATCAGTTCTGAACAGCTTCCGCTGTGTGTGTTAGCAATCAGCGGAAAACTGAAACAGGTGTGAGTGTGTGGTGCATGTAAATGGTGCGTTCATTTCTTTGTCAATATTTGGGTTATCATTGTTTAACAGGTAATGCGGTGATAAAAATCAGGTGAAATGGAAACATGTCAAATGTATGCATCTATTTGCCACCTAATTACAAAATATAGTTAAAGTTGGAGGTATTTTAATGAAATTTTGACAGAATTAATTTTGCTTGGATTTTTTTTTTGAGACACAGTGTATATATACCACTGTTATCCAATAAGTAGTTAACATAATTAACCTATTTAAGCCTTTAAACTGCAAGTTAAGTTATACTACATGTAACTAGCAGTTATAGTAATACTAGTATCTTGCAAATTCAGTGAGTGAGTGAACTATTATGTTTAATAATGTGTTGAAAAATATCTTCTCTCCATTAAACAGCCCTTAGGATATATATA
This sequence comes from Danio kyathit, assembly GCA_903798195.1. NCBI lineage: Eukaryota > Metazoa > Chordata > Actinopteri > Cypriniformes > Danionidae > Danio > Danio kyathit. The sequence continues at coordinate 17,413,766 of LR812533.1, read as the reverse complement.
TTTTTTAAAGAATTACAATTTCACAGGAGGCAGGGCTAATCATTTGACTTCGACTGTATATATTTGTATTTTTGCAAGTGACGGCAGTGGAAAACTTTCTATTATTCCACCATTATGCAAAAGTCTTCTGACAGCTTTGATATCATTACAATAATAATAAAAAATAATAATAAAAGAAAAAGGTATGGTGGGACCTGATTTTGTACATTTGAAATTTTTTTTATTTGATGGATGATTGTGGCTTGTTATTGGTGGATTTACTTTGATTGACAGACTGCCCCACACTTGTGCCCATAAACACATCAGCAGAGATGTTGGTGATTTCATGGTGACTTTAAAGCTTAAAACTGATTTAAGAATGACTAATAGTAGATTTTAGCAACTTCAATCATTTTTTTCACAACTAGACATCCTGTAGTGTGAAATAAAATGGCTTCTGCAATTAATTAGTTTTTTGTAGCAATAATGCTTGTCAAAAAACCCTCGAATGTTGCAGATATGTCCCTGAGGGTGTGTTAATAATACAGGAGTCTCTTCTCTGATGGGTGTTAAGGGACTTGCTTTACTGGTCTGAATTATGCATTCAGGTAATGCAATTACCTCCCGTGACTCCAACAAAGAGCGTTTGTGAGGAGAAAAGGGAAAAAGGCCATTTGTATTCCTGCACGCAATCGTTGAGAAACATTCAGAGAGTCAGTCGGTCAAAAATATTGTGAATTAGGACATTTGTAGTCAAACTGTCTTTAGTGATCTCAACAAATCACTGGTAATTTAGCTAGAAATGCAGAGTCATGAGGTCATGCAAATGAACACATTTATGTTTTTTTTTATAATATTGGGTTAATGTTCTTGAATGAAACTAATTTAAATCTAATAATGAACTCAAGCTAAATCAAATGTATTTGAATCTTCAAGGGAAAATAATTGATTTGGGATTTGACGAGATCAGAAAAGACAATTTGGTTCTTGATAATTATTGTAATTGACTTGATGTAATTTGTCTAATTTAATCGAACTTTTTAGAGCACTGGAATTTTGCAATACTGTATCTATTTTATCAGCAAGATTACAAATTAAAATGATGCCAAAACATACTTTTTTAGTCAAAGCAAAAAGTAAGTAGGTAGGTAGGTAAATTGATATGCAAGTAGGCCAAGTTAAGTAGGTGAATTCCTATTTTATCCTATTCCATTCCTGCATAAAAAATGTAATTAAACAATTATATTTAATGCTATTACATGTTTTTATATGTAAATATTTATACTAAGTAGGAATTAAATACATCACATGTACATGTGACTACTGTATTGACCTTATTCTCCGCATACGAGCAGGAGCAGCCATTTAAATCTTTTTGACTCAAGACTTCCGGTCTCATTCACTTCCATTCATTTTTAGACGTTAAAAACAGCTCGTTTTGCTGCTTGATGTTGCAAACTGACATTTTCTTATTATATGGTTCTGCTTTGCCTGTATAATCATGCAAACATTTGTTTGTAGAGCAAGTATTCCTTGTCATTCCTCCCATAGGCAGCAAAATCGAGCGCACTTCTGCATTGAAGAATAAGGTCAATACTTGTATACTTAAAGTATACTGGCGAATAAACTGATTTATAGTGAACTAAGATATCATGACATATTTGCTGAAACTTGCATGTAGTGTTGGCTAGTTTGTGTGTGTAATTGTGTGTGATTGTAATTGTGTGTGTAAAGAATTTTCATTCAGTCCATCAATTGGACTATATTAGTGTACAAATGTAGGGAATAGTGACTGAGGGGACACAGAACTAACACTAGTTAATACTTTGGTCATTTTTGAGTGAGATGCTAATGGTCTAATCTAATAAAATAATTGATGCTAATCTTAAAGTGCTCCTGCTAGACCCATAGATTGGCTGAACGGAGATTGGCAGAAAGAAAGAAAGAAAGAAAGAAAGAAAGAAAGAAAGAAAGAAAAGGGGAAGGAAAGAAAGAAAGGGTGCCATGCCTCCTTTTTAAAATTGTACATTTTTGTACGACTGAACTCGTACAAATTAGCCACTAAAAAATGTAAAATAGTTACATTTCCGTGTGGTATAAGGCTGGAGGATTTGCACATAAGCACGGAAAAGAGATTTGTACCTGCAAAGGACATTGTTCAGTCTGAAATGAGTGAGTGGGTGAGTGAGTGAGTGAGTGAGTGAGTGAGTGAGTGAGTGAGTGAGTTGGGGTGGTGTGTATGGGGATGTTTTCTGTCTAATAGATGAGCTTTTTCTGGATACCCATTCATTTCCTATGGTGGTCACTTTTGACAGGGAACACCACATGTGTTATAAGGTTGATTAAAACACTCAAAATTGAATGAAAGAGGTGATCATCACTTTTATATGTTCAAGTGCACAGTGTTGATGATATCATAAGGCCTTGAGGCAATCAGATGTAAAACACAATATTTGTGAGTGTTTTATTTTGTAAATCAGTCAGATTTGACCCGAACACGAAAGGAAGGTAAAAAAGGTGTGATGTGTTAAAGGAATGGTTGACCTGGATTTTAAAATTTGCAGTGTTGGGGTAATGCATTACAAGTAACGCGAGTTACATAATAATATTGCTTTTTATAAAGTAACGAGTAAAATGATGCATTGCTTTTAAAAAATAAGTAATAATATTTGAGTTACTTTTTTAGTTTAATTAATTAGCTTTTAAAAAAAATAATTGCTGAATTAAAATTAAAGTAGTTTCCCAGTGATAGGTTGCAGCTGGGGAAGGGCATCCACTGCGTAAAACATATGCTGGATAAGTTGGTGGTTTATTCTGCTGTGGCGACCCTGATTAACAAAAGGGACTTGAATGAATGAATGAAAGTAGTCACAATGAATCATGTAGTCAATGAGACAATGCATTTATTATTTTGAAAGCATCGACGAAAAGGAAAAGGGGATTGCCTCAATTTACAGTGATTTTACTTAAGACAAATAGTACAAAAGTAGCAAACACATTGCTTGAAACTATCAATAACCATACAACATGTATAGCTTTGGGGCCAGGAAGTTCTCAGATAACGTTATCCTAAAATATAATTTTTTTTTATGTGTTTCTTAAAGGTAAATGGAGGTGTAGGTTATACAGTGCATAGTTAATTGCAGAAAAAAAAAGTTCTGAAAGAGATCAAGCCTCAGCCAGGTAATAAAAAGTAGCGCAAAAGTAACTCAAAAATAACGTAACACATTACTTACTATAAAAAGTAACTAAGTAACCTAAGTTACTTTTTTGAGGAGTAACTCAATATTGTAATGCATTACTTTCAAAAGTAACTTTCCCCAACACTGAACATTTGCTGTTCACTTACTCACCTTCGGTCCATTCCAGATGTACTGTAGTTGCATTTCTTTCTTCAGTAGAAGTAGATTAACCCTTTGACTGCCCCTCTACCAAATGGTTGACCATGTTTTTACTGTTTTAAATAATAAATAAAATAAAATCATTTAAAGAATGACTGTTTTAAATAATGGCTTACACACACAGCATTGTTGGTTTACAAAACAAATAATCAAACAGACATAATCCTGTTACACTACTAACTTGAATTTGGTTTTATTGTAAAATAAACAAAAAACAAGAACTCATGTTAAATGAGAATCTGAAATATTTTATGGCATACTTAAAAAAAAATGTGATTTAGTATTCAAAAATGTTTTATTTTAAATATCTTAAAAAAAATGGTCTTACACTTCATATTTTTGCAATCCAAACATTTTTTTTTTTTGGTGGGGTATTCAAAGGTTAGCGAATGGCTTTAAATGCACTTTAAGAGACAAAATACTACTACTCTTAATAATAATAATAAAAATAATAATAATAATAATTATTATTATTATTATTTTTATTTTATTTTTTTTCAAAGAGATTAATGCTGTAAAAATGTTTCGTTTCTTGCACAGATTGCTTGTTCACATAACCTCAGTGTAGACTGTGTAATATAACAATATATACTGAATGCACAAAATAAACAATCAGTCATTTCACATTATGGTCTATTGTTTATTTTTTGGTGTCACAAAATATATTGATTACACTTATACTTTATCATAATTTCTCTGAAATCTCTGAGGAATTTTCCAGTATCTTGTTGAATCTATGTTACAAAGAATTAAAGCAGTTCTGAAGGAAATACAGGGATCAACCTGGTACTAGTATCTAATAAAGTGGCCGGTAAGTGTATATCAGGATGTGAGATGACACAATGTAATATGACATTTTTGCCATATTCTCTGTTTATTCTTAGGGGAAATGAATTAAATTTATTTAGCCTGTATTTATTATTTTGTCTTTTGAGATTGTAGTACAGAAAAATAAACAAGTAGATTTTTCAGCTAAATATTCCTTTCAACAGATTAAAAAAAACTAGTGCACATTTAATACCACTAAGTTCAATTTTTATCGACAAGGTACATATTTATCTCTCAATCTCTCACAAAGTTTATTGTTACCGCTTTACTTCCTCCTTAGCTTTAATTAACACTTTGGAATGTTAAAAGGTAAAGTTTGAGCAAATTGCTCATTTATCTGAATATACTGCAAGCTGTTGTTGTGGCGAAGAGTAAATTGAAGACACAGACTCTGGCATTCACAGCATTTATATATATATATATATATACAGTATATATAAAAAATCTGCCTCTCACAAAATGCTTGCTTTAAATAACAAACTTTCTTTCTCTGGACTTTGCCAGTGCCAGTGAATGATGGTAAGATGACAGCTTTTTACTCTGGAGTGGCCCGCTGCTGACAGAGGAAAGCCTAGTGTGCGCAGAGCAGATTTTTCTCCATGTAGGCCCTAATGGCCTCCTGCTGCGCCGAGAGAGAAGAAGAGAGTCAGTTTGATGCTGCTGTAAGAGACAGAATCAGCTCTGCCTTCAAAACAAGACACTTCAATGCCATAAACACACCGAAAAGACCTTCTGATGTTGCTACAAATGATGTGAATCTTGGGAAGAAAATATCACATAAAAAGCAATTCTACAAATTTACTGTGTTTGATTTGACATGCAGAACGGTATATTTGTTAAATGTTGAAGTTGTGCTTCGAGGTTGGTTTTTTGGGAGTATTTGATGTACTAAAATGATTGGACAAATATACAAACAGCTGTTGCACATTTTGTACATGTTAAGAACTTGATATGCTTACAGTGTAGTATTTTTTCTTTTTTCTTTCTTTGCTTAGGAGTGGAAATAAGTTCAAAATACCTGAGCAGCAGTAAACTGTAAAATCAGTGGCATACTTTACACAAGAAGAAAACTACTGCAGATGACAGTATTTGTTTAAATGAACTGATGTTATGTGAATAAAGCAAAATTTCTGTCCCTTACTCCTGAGATTACATTTTTTTCCATATAAAATTGTTATATTATATATCAGCAGTATATTTAATCAAAGATAATCTGCCTGCTTGTCTGAGATTGAGGCTTGGATGTCAAATCATTTTTTAAAACTAAATGAGAAGAAGACTGAGGCAATTGTTTTTTTTTTTTTACCTCTAGCTGGCTCGGGAAAGCTGAATCAAATGTTGGACAATTTACCTGCTTGCAACAAACCATCTATAAAAATCTAGGTTTTATCCTGGATTCTGCCCTTCTAATTGACAAACAGGTAAATGCAGTAGTTAAATCTTGTTTTTGTAGCTGAGATTAGCCAAAGTGAAAGGCATTTAAACTCATGCGGATCCCTTCCTTTATATCATCATGCTTGGACTACTGTAACTCAATTTGTGTGGGTATTGGACAATCCTATAACAATTGTCTTCAAGTGGTCCAAAATACAGCCGCTAGGCTTCTTAAGCCTGGTTTATACTTGACGCGTCCGCCAATTTGCGGACAGTTTGTGGTCATCGCGGAGTTTGAGGAGGTTCGCTTTGGGTGCACATGACATGATTTCGGCTGGTGGAGCGCATGGTTTTTTTAGACTCGAGCAAACAGTTTGCGCAGCACCGCATTTGATTTGAGTTGAATATGAACCACTTTGAAAAGACTTTGTCTGAAACAGGTACGACTGTACAGACACCGTTATTATCCATGATCATAGAGATAACCATATGATCAATGATTCTTGGCTAGAAATTGCAACAGCCATGGGAAAGGAAAAAAGTTTTTGTTAAAAGGTGTGGAAAAACCTGAGGGATAAGTTTGTTAAAGCCAAAAGAGGCCTGGCAAAAGTGGAGACATGGGTACACAATTACAGAAATATGTTTTTCCACCAGTCATAGGTTTTACACTGATGTATATATTACAATATTGAATTTAAAACAATTTAATAGTTACAAAACTATAATTAAGGAACAAATTATTTCTTTGATAACTGTAAAGGAATACTTAAACCTATAGGTTTACGATTTAATGATGCCCTGTTTTTTCTAGGCTTTATTGGTGAAAATGGTCAGGAATTTTGGACCATTATTGCCTTTTTAGCATACAGTAAGAATAGGACAGAAACTAGCCGGACAGTAATGTGTGAATTGTAGAGCGGGCTAAACACAGTTGTATTTTTTAGTAAGTGTGCTTTATTATGCTTTTATTCTTGCCATAATGAAAAAAAAAATATTTATAGAGCAACCCATGTTCTGTTGTCATTGATATTTTAATAAACTTTAATAGGTAAAACTGTCCGAGATATGAACTAAAGCAAGTGATGCAATAAAGTTTGATTAAAAAAATCTTGAATGGTTATAAAAGTCCTTATAATCATTAAAATAATTAATAAAAATAATTAGTTTAAAAATATTGAATGATATTAATGATATGACGTAGTGCAGGAAACTTTTTTCTCTGTTTATCCGTCTGATTTTACTGTCAGTTTCTTATGACCGCCCCTTGTCATTTTAAAGAATATCACAACGGCGAACGTAGCAAGTATAAAAGCCTCGTCCTTTTTGTGAGGTGCACCACAGTCAGCGGAGGTGCGCGATGCAGTGCCAGGCGAAAGTATAAATCCAGCTGTACTGGCACCCACAAGTTTGAACACCTTACTCTTATCCTGTGCTCCTTAAATTAGTTTCCGATATGTTTTAGAATTGAGTTTAACATTTTAATGTTTGTTTTTAAGGTATTAAATGGCCAGGCTCTCACTTATCTCTCTAACCTTATTACTGTTAAAATATCTGGCAGAGGTTTGAGGTCATTAATCAAAAAATGCTAGTAGTTCCCAGATTCAAATTGAAGAAAAATGGAGGTCGGGCTTTCTAAATTGTGGAAAAGGCTACCTATGTCCATTAGAACAATTTACAATTAATCTTTGTTGAGAGGGAAAATTAAACTACACCTCCTAGAAAGAGCTTTTAAGTTAGGAGAAAATTGATCCTATTTTACCTATCTGGTGTCATGTTATTTATTGTTGATGCTGTGTGGTTGGATGTATTATATGTTGTTTTATCTGTTGCTGTCTATTTTTGATTTTAGGTTTGTACAGAACAATGGTCAACAACTGATGTTGTTTTTTGTGCTTTATAAATAAATAAACTAAAGGACTGTTATCCAAGCAATAATGACCAAGAAAGCCCCTTACACTTGGAACCAGCCACATATGAGATGTTTTTGAAAAGTTACACTAATGTTGTGTCAAATATGGACAAACCCAATCATTGGGTTAACCCCCCTGTTGTCGTAGACACCTTTCACTCCTTCGGGTAAAATTTATCCACCTTCACTAAATGAAGTTTAATTAAAAACTAAAGCCGCAGTCACACTAGAGTTTGAGCTTGCGAAATTCTGTCGTACGGCGCTGCGAGAAGGGGCGGGATTAAACAAGATGATTAGACATTAAAAAAAGCGAGCGATTGCTCCATGTTTTACATTTCTGTTCAGAGAGGTCATGTTTTGATCCTGGATTGGTCTCACGCAGTCAAGTGATGCGATTTCGCAGGTCAGAGTTCACCAAGTTTGAACATTGCACCGCATCAACCTACGAAATCTGACGCATGACCCTGCGTTTCCGGTCTGACGCATTCGCGTGCGTATGAATGGAAGTCTATGGAGAGAAAACTCCAGTGTAACCGCGGCTTTATTTCGAGAGGATCACATGCTTATGATTGTTCACGGCTGGTCCCGCATCAGCTTAATTGATTACTATCTCACTATAAATAACCAGAGTTTCTTATCTCAGTATCTTTGTGTTGAAGAATACCCCCCAACCATCCCTACTCCCCCTCCTTTCTAGATGAGCGACACGGCGGCCCAGTGATTAGCACTGTTGCGTCACAGCAAGAATGTCTCTGGTTAAAGTCCTTACTAAACCAGTTAACATTTCTGTGCTGAGTTTGCTTGTTCTGCCCGTGTTCGCGTGGGATTTTGCGTTCTCTGTGTTCCTCCCACAGTCCAAAAACATGCAACCTAAGTAAATTGAACATACCAAATTGACACCATAGTCAAGCTTTTAGCAAGTCGTATATCTGTCATTAGCCAGAAATAAGTTGTGGTAGTTCATCAAGATCTACCTGAGCTCAGACTCTCCTCTCGCCCTGCTAACGGCAGGGAGCCCAGGCCTCGAGGATCTCATAAGCTCAGGACAGCATGCCAGACTTCTTGAAACCTCTATAATGAAGCAGCTAAATTTCATTTCAATCCTCAAATCTATTTTGCATGAGGAAACAGCCTCATCTTCACCCTTCACTTCACTTGTTTATGTGTGTGTGTGCTGGACTGTGCATGTGTGTGCCTTTGGGTCAAACTTGACTCAAAGGACAACCGTTGAACCCTAAATGTGTACAGCCTTCACGAAAATATTAAAATAGAAAATAACTTTTTTTTTTCTTCTAATGATAGGTAGAAAAAGCCACCAAACTTCAAGATAATAATAAAAAAAAAACATTGTTTAGTTTTTTCTGCTGTTAAAATTGTGACAAATTGACCTGCAAGTCAACATGAAGGTTAAAATGTAGTTTAAATGTACTTGAAAAAAAAAACTGACACAACATTAAGTTATGACAACCCAGCATTTTTAAAGCATAGCATATAGCATATAGAACTTATAGGCCCAGTTTCACAAATCAGGATTAGCTTAAGCCAGGACTAGATCTTAGTTAAATTAGGCTATTTAAGCCACATTTATAAAAACGGCCTTAGAAAAATACATTACTGGTTTGCACCTGGAGACAAAAAATGACACTGACATATTTTAGACATCTCACTGCAAGTTATTTTCAGTTAAGAGAGCTCAAACATGCAATTTAATCCAAGACTAGCCTTAAACCTTTTTTGTAAAACCGGGGGATATAGTTTAGAGGATCTTCCTTTTTAGAACTGTCTGAAAAACCACCTTATGCATGTCTGAAAATGTTTTTGCAATGTATGGTAGTTTTGGCAAAATAGATGTTCAGATTAGTCGAATATTTCATTACCCATCGATCCCGACGCGGGCGTTCTGGGGCGCTGTTTTTCCACATGTCAATGTTTATCAATAGATTACATCAAGATAGACTTGAGTAATCTTGACATATTGTACATTAGTTTAAAGCTACAGCCCTCGAGCAGCCATTGCAGCTAGTTGTTTTTCAATGGGAAGCGTATAAAGAACGTATTTGCTTAATTTTGTGTAAGTTAAAAAGAAAATGCTTATTAGACATGGAGTACATATCATAGTAATAACAACAAACACACGCATTCAGTGCTGTACTTCACGATTTATTTTGAAAGGTAAGAGTCCATAGAAAAACATCCCATCAAGCACATTTAGTCCACCGACACAATAGTGTTGAATTATGGATGGTTATTCATTTGTTTATGTCATCATTTCTGCCGGAGACCTGTTTTACCTTGCTTTACCATGTTACTTACATGCGAAAACGGCATCTTTGTAGTAAACGGCAACTCGATGTCATAGCTTACAGTGTTACAGATAAAATGAGACCACAAACTGAATAAAAAGTCAAAGTTATAGTTACTAAAATCTAAACAAAGCCAAGTGTTTTGACTCTGTATAGGCTGCCATCCGATCAGTAACTTTACTTCCTTCTTAGTTTGACTGACGGAGAATTTAGCCAATGGCTGCATGATCTATTCAATATATAAACATCTATTGGTCGGCTGTATGTTATTGCAGTCTTTTTGTCACTGGCTTTTTGTCACTGGCTCAGCGATCTGTCAATCATCACGCGACGCACCTCACATCAGAACCCAATGTCTGGCCGATGTCATTGTCCAATGTTGGACAGATGTTGCATTTTGGTTACTTTCCAACGCAACCTAAAAACAACAAAATATCAATGTCTAATGATGTTGCATCTTGTTATTAACACTATGACATCTATCAGACATTGGATTTTAGTTGCCATACCTGACGAATAAATGTCAGTATTTGACATCAATATGACGTTGGTTTAAGATGTTGGCTAGACATTGGATTTTGGTCACTTTCCAACACAACCTAAAATCAACAAAATATCAACGTCATACAAAATAACATTGTTCTTAGACGCTGGTGATCTAAATCTAGCCTAATATTAACGTCCTATGATCTTGTGTGTCTCATGAAAAAATGGACAAATGTTTTGTCTGCCACGGTTACAAAAAATAACAATAATAAAAATGAGATGTGTGTACACACATTGTACATTTCTCATGACAGAAGCTCTTCATCAACATATTCAATTAAAATAACTACACAGAGCCGTATAACCACATATGCATATCCATTTTTAAAAATGAAAGAATGGACTGCAGTGGTGGAACTATGCTAATACAAAGCACACCGCATAAACAATACCTTCGACTTCACTTTCATCAAAAGCACATGCAAAATTGAGCTTTCCTTTCCTTTTCAGAATTTGTGCATCATCCATGTGTGCCCCAGTGCTCAGATCTCTGGCCTGTGCTCGCTCCCCATCTGATGTGTTTTAATGTCCTCTACGGTTCAGAGACTGAATAACCATACCAGACTGTGCCTTGTCTGTGAACCACAGCAGCAAACAGAGCAAAAACAGTATCCAAGCTCTTTTATCACACATTTTAAAGGGTGTTTTCAACCTAAATATATAGGTAGTATAAAATCAAATGCATTAAAAATATAAAAATATCATGGTGCTCACTGAGAAAAAAAGGGCCTCATCTTGACAGAATGTATTTTTGCACCAGCTTACTTTTGTTTCATTGAGCTAGTCGGTTCCCCAAAAAGGAAAAAATCGCATCAATAATAAATGGCATCAATAGAAGTGCCCTGTGGTCCAGAAAGCACTAACTCATCTTCAACCTTTCTATACTCTGCTTACCTCTGCAGATGCAGGAGGATACAAAGTGCTGCTTTAACTTCACGATGAAACCACTGGCGACTGGCTGAAACTGTTTAAAATGTAGCATTGAAGGAAAAAATAAATAAAATCCAGTCAAACTGAGCAAATATTAAAAACTAATATAAAAACTAGTATAAATGTGTACAATCTCATTTGTACAATTTAGTATGATTGTCTTATCCCCCAATGACGATTGGGTTTAGGGTCGGGGTTGGGTGTCACACCTCCTTTTTTAAATTGTACATTTTCATACTACTGAACTCTACTTAATAAGCCAATAAACTGACAAAACGTAAAATAGTTGCATTTCCTTGTGAGATCAGGTTGGATTCTCAGCCATTATCTTTTTCCACTATTTCTCAGGATATGTTAGGTCAAGTTTTTTTACAACTCCTAGACTTAATCAGTTGACATACCATTACTGAATAAATTCAGCCAATCTACGAGTCTGGCAGGAGCAATTTGAGCTTAGCATAGATCATTGAATCGGATTAGACTTGTTCAAAAATGACAAACGTCTTTCAATAATGTTCTTATTTAAATCCTAACACTTTTGTAGTTACATCGTGTACTAAGACCAACAGAAAAAGAAAGTTGCTATTTTCTAAGCCCATATGTCTAGGAATTATACACACATTCTGGCGTAATAATCAAGGAACTTTGCTGCCAAACCATGGCTGCAGCAGGCCCAATGATATTATGGCCCGTTCCCACTGAGTGGTACAGTATGGTACGGTATGGTACAGGTCACCTTTATCAGGCTTGCATTTCTACTGCCAAAAGGGTACCAATGGTGTACGACAGAAGTTTCAGTCAACATCATTCTTGCTTAAGGAAATCTCGCTCAAAGTAAAGCTGTACTGGTTGATCACATATCATATGAGAAGCATTTCTCACAAAAGATGCTTTATACCCATAAATTTTTGTGTATACATGTTCATTACTGTACATTCTATGAACAGGATTTGATTATAACTAATGACTAATGCAAAATAGCCTACTGTAACGTCTGCAATCATAGAAAATAAATAAATGAATGCAACATATATGAACACATACAGACCTTTACAGTCTTTGATATGTTACCAATTACAGAAAAACTACACACAGCATACATTTAGTCCTTATTTGGGTTCAAAAACAACAACATATAGCCTACAGTCAGTGCAAACCTCTCATCTGTATCTTTAAAGAGTCCCTATTTTGCATTAAAAATGTCATATTTTGGTTTTAGGGGTCTCACCTTCATTGTCTTATACTGTAATATGCATTTAGTTTTACCTGACTATGCCAGGTATTTCATTTTCGACTCCCATGTGAATCGTTCAGCGATTCATTTGTTCCCAAACCCCTCCTTAGTGCGAAGCCTAGCTGCGCTGATTAGACTGATGAGCCACTCTATTGCGATTGGTCGACTGGGTTCAGCACGAGACAGAAAGAAATGCCCACCACGGCTACAGTAGCTACAGAGCCCACTGCAGGAATGCAATAAAGCAATGCAGTTAAACACCAGCATATACTCTACTCTTAACCCTAACCCCAAGTAATAACAACAACACACATTCAGTATTAATCCACACAGTGGCAAAAGTTGAACTATTTTGAAAATTGACCACGCCGCGTGTGTAGGAACAGCTGATGGTGGCCATAGTAAAGGCAAATGGCAGAGGACCGCCAGTTCAGAAATGCATTTAAATTAGTAAAGGAAGAAGAACGCGTCGCGTTTTTAAAGGGGTTTTGGACGCGAAATGTGAACAGCCCCATACAGATATAACCTGAGAGATACAGTACAAGCACTGATCTATAATAGATACGTGATTACAAGCCGCACGGGCCGATTACAACTTATAACACACAATTAAACACATATTTTGCAAACTACACAAAACGAGACAACAATTTTAATTACACTTACATGTTATGATCCTGAGGAAGAAGAAACTGGTCCATTTGAACTGTAGAAGTTACTGACAAAGTCCCTGTCAAAGTCTGACAAAGTCCCATACATAATACTCTCTGCTGCTCCTTCAATAGCAAACGGCCGGTGAATCCTGCGTTGCAGTTAATTTTCAAAAACCCATAATAGGGGCTCTTTAATCTTCACCAGCACATGTAACCTCCTGTTAAAAAGAAATTTCATCATTCCGAGTTCATAATAGCCCAAAAGGCGATGATAATAGTTAAACATGGCAGTTTGTTCATGTTTTAGGTTGCTGAAAGAATCATTTGCTCCTTTGTTTTTTCTCCAGCTTCTCCTTTGTATTTTCGTGCGTCACTCTCACATTTGTTCGTTTCTGAACGGAACGGATCGGATGTCAAACACTTCAATAATCACGTGCACGTTATTATCATCAGCTCAAGAAGTTAGTTATTTCAAATATAGATGCGCAGCAAGCGCACGCGAGAAAGCGAAACCGCTCGTGCTTTAGACGGCCTTGTAAACAACTACGGGACACAAGGTAGACTCTTCTCTTCTTCTTAGCTTTGTGGCTGTTCATCAAGACGACGACAAGGTTTGTTTAAGGGTCGACCATGGTTTGTTATTATATGTGTATATTATTACGGTGTAATGTCTTGGCTGTGTTTTAAAAAAAGGGTGCTTCCTTTTGTTTTCATTCTCCTAGATTGTGCATGAGCAAGTGACATATCTCCCCAGCCGGCACACGACCGACCTTCAACGTTGAAATATGGTTGAAATAAGGTCAGGTGTGTTTTTAACGTTGAAATAATGTTGATACAACGTTTAATGTTCAACGGTTGAAAAACTTCCTGCATATGACCAGGCTTCAACGTTGAAATGCGGTTGAAAATACGTCAGTTGTTGTTTCAAAGTTGAAACAATGTTGAATGATAAATGGTTGAAAAAAGTTACAGAAATCATTAAACAAGCCAACGTTGACATTTTTTAATCGTGATCTGTATGTTGAATTAACGTCGTGGCTTCACCCTATTTTCAACAACGTTTTTGGTGGTTACCATGGTATCATCGGAGGACTCGGCGCACGCGGCCACGCGCAGCGCTTCATGGGAAGGTTGAATCGTAATTACGGACACCTGCAGTGCAACAGAATTCAGAGGTAAGCATGTTTTTCGATGCTTTACATGTTTTATTTATCCCCAGTCTTGTTTTACACGCAGTTAATCTTGAAGGTGACTTTTGAGTTGTAGTGTTTCGAATTTTGAAGCATTTAAAACTTTCCAGTTTGGTTTTTAGTCTTGTTTGCGCTCCGGTGACGCAGCAGCTCGAGCTAATGCTACATGTTTAACTTTAGTCTATATTAGTCTATATAGTCAAATAAACAGTGTTAATGCTGTTTTGAAGTCATACTTGCATGCTAATTCCGATCGAATATTCAAAGTAACATGGTAAACAATATAGAGACTTCTAAATGAACGAATGTGCGAATATAAAACCAACTTTACCTCTATATTGTTTATCATGTTACTTTGAATATTCGATTGGAATTAGCATGCAAGTATGACTTCAAAACAGCATTAACACTGTTTATTTGACTGTGAACAATGTTGTACTTTGATAGTCATTGGCTGCTAATATGATTTCGCTATTTAGAATTTGCAAAGAATACTTTTCTGAAATTATATTATTAAGGAGAATGTCTGAATGTCCGAATATAAAACCAACTTTACCTCTATTTAAAAATCTTGGTGCTTTGGTTGGTGATATTCTCTTTCTAATCTGTTTGTTTATTGATTGTTAGGCTATGTTGTGTGGTATTATATTGTTATATTGATATTATTATTGTGATATTATGTTGCGAGGTTATGCTATGTGACAATATTATGGGAAAAATATGTATTTAGTCAGAAATGAATGCTTGAATTAAACTTTGTACAGTAGCAGATAAGAGGTGTAATGTGTTTTAACTTTCTAGGTTTTCTAGAAGGTCCAGTTGAGGGCATGAAGAGCATGCAGATGGCCTAAACCTGTCAGCCAGGACAGACTGCAGTTCTACACCATGCCAATGATTTGTATGGATGCCTGACTACTACGGTGTTCTGTCAAGGTATTACTGGAGCAAAACAACAGCACCCGTTACAGTGAAATTTGTATTCTTAAAAAAATAGTGATATATGTGTAGCAGCAGTACATGTGATGTCATTGAGAAGTCATAAAAACAAATAAACATGCTATTTAAAAAAAATCTAAATATTAAAAACTTGAGGATTAAGATGACAAATGAAATGCATCAACTGTCTTGTAAAAAGGGTCTACATAAGATCTCTGGTGTTTTCAAACTGAAAGGGATAGTTCACCCAAAATTGAAAATTTACTTACATTTTACTCCCCAAGTGGTTTTAAACCATTATCAGTTTAGTCTGTTGAACACAAAAGAGGCTATTCTGAAGAAAGCTAAAAACCTGTAAACATTGACATCCATAGTTGGAAAAAACAAATACTGTAGAAGTCAATGGTTATAGATTTCCAGCTTTCTTCAAAATATCTTCTTGTGTTCAACATGGTGAGTAAATGATTACAGAATTTAAATTTTGAACTATCCCTTTTCTCTGTCCTACATGCAGGCTTTTGCAAAAGTGCTGCTCCTAGAGTTTCTCTCAACCTGTATGTCTAAAAAGCTTTAAACAGCTTTTACAGTACGTGTAATGGTTTACAACAACTTGTAATTATTAGATGTGGTGAATGTTTCATGATTCTTTACTGCAGCCAAGTAATTTTTTCGAGAATCTGAAATCTGAATTATGGAAAATGCTGGCACCGGTGATAACTAAAGGCTTCCTGATGATATCACACCTAATTCTTCACTTCTCTTAGTTCTTCGAGTCTCTTATAGTTCATATTTTTTCTTCTCCAACTTTTTGTTTGCTGGTTGGTTGCAAATTCCTCTTGATAAATCTTATGTATGACTATAGGAATTATCCTAAAAAAAGCTGGCTACACATTGTGACTTTGAGAAACAGTTATCAAATAACCTTAAGTTTTTACTGAGCAATGTTATCAATAATATATTAAACATGCAATATAATAATTATTATAAAGTGAACTACTGTTGTTTCACTGTTGTTGTTTCCTTTTACTTTAGATATGTTCTCCTAACTAGAGGCGCACTACACAGCATTGAATGGAAAAGGCCCGTATGTAAGTTTGCTAAGTTCATTTTATGTCAAGTTTCTTTTTTCTTTGGTCGGTAAATAATGTTCTGTTTATAATTGCCTGTGTTCACAAACCAGCTTTGTCCTCGTTTCTTTATTGATTGTTATACTATGTTCTGGTGTGTGTTTTGTTTTCCTTTGTGTCTGTTTGTCTCTCTTGTATACTGCGGTTTACTCGTAGCAGTACCTAATTGTGTCCGGTTTGTATGTGCGTTCAATTTAAAAATAGAAATTTTGCATCATTAATCTTATCAAATTAAATGTAAATGAAGCCCAAACAAGATCAGTAAAGTAGGAATATTCAGATGGATGAGTCAAAATTATTGAATGTGACGATTTTATAGGACAAATTTGGATTCAATTAAAAATAAATTTGAGTTTGAATTTCACTTTGTATAATAGCAGATACCAACTTGGTTGTAACCTAGTATTTCATTTATTGCAGGTTTTCTGGAAGCTCCAGTTGAGGGTATCAAGGACATACCGATGGCCTAAACCAGTGTCAGCCTGGACAGACGTCTATTGCAGTTCTGCTACACCACACCAAACTCTCTGCTTTTCTATGAATGTCTGACTACGGTGTTCTCTGAAGGTGTCACTGGAGCAAAACAACAGCACCTGTTACAGTGAAATTTGTGTTAATTACAGAGAAAAGTTATTTTTAGAATTTGCAAATGTTTTTTCTTCCTCCCTTCTCTCTTTCCAAACTAAACATTGGTTTGTGCCTGTTTTGGTGATTTCGATGTGATATTTGACTCATTTGCCATGAAGCTATAGTTTTCTCTTTCTCCATGTACAGCAAGGGTCCCAAGATGTTCAAAGTCCAGAAAAGGAACTAAAAACTTTGTCAAAACATTGCTTCTATCTTCAGTGGTTCAACTGTAATCATACAAAACTCAAACACATTTGTGCATCAAAAGTACTGTAAAAATAACTTGTTTGCCTCTGCCACAACAGGTCAGGGTGTGCGCTTACTGCTCGTAGTAAACACACAACAGGTTAGGGTGTGCGCTTACTGCTCATAGTAAACACACACGCTGATCTAATGTGGGAGAGATATACGCAAACAATTTTGTATTTACTGTTTTGTTTTGCCTCACTAAAGTGTTTGACAATGTTTTTTGTGCCTTGTCTGGATTATGACCATCTCGGGACCATTGCTGTCTGTAGAGGATGAGGAGCATTTAATCTAAAATATTTTAGTTTGTGTTCTGAAGATGAACAGGTCTCTGGGATGACACAAGAAATTAATAACATAACTTATGTGAATACTTAATGTGACATTTTTTTAAAGACCAATGTAATAGTGAAATTTATCTACTAGGTGAATAGTCCTACATTCACAAACGTGAGCCATCATTGTAGGACCCATGTGAACATGCAATTTTAATGATACTAATAGTAATGGAATAACAAATTACTGTTGTATTATTTAAGTTATAGGCTATAATAAGTCAAATGGATGTGAACATGTCAAGGTGTAACTGTTGTGTTTGTGAGAGAGAATCGAGTCATATATTCTACACATTTTCTTGATGTTCCACTGTCACAGGTGCTCCGTTTTGCTGCAGTAATGCTAAACACAATAGATGTACTTTATGCAAAAAGACAAAAACAAATAAATATTTAGCATGCAGACCTGCAAAGTGAAGGTGCAATGTCAGATTTATAGATTATAGCAGGAGTTTTCACTATTGTGAAAGTCAAGTCATTCATTCACAATGAATTGGAGTGGCAAACCTCATTATTGATTTTGTAGGATACTCACCTAGTGTTTGAGAATAAAAGATGTATTTAACTGCTAGACAGATATAGATGTTTTTAGTGTTTTACACTTAATTCTTTGTCCCCAGTGCCAGCTTTTACCTCAAGCGTTTCTCTCAACATATAAAACCTTAAACAGATGTAATGTATTTTACTTGTGATTCTTAGCTGTGGGTGATGTTTATGATTTTTTTACTGCAGCCACTTTAAAAATTTGTATTTTGTAAACTTTGTAAAGAGAATTGTATTTTGGAGACTGTGTTGGTGACAGTTTAGTTATTTAGTTCGTTATTATCTGTCTTTCTGAAGATGGTAACACTTTACAATAAGGTTGTGTTAGTTAATGTACTTACTAACATGAACAAAGAACAATACATTTAAAACGTCTTTCATATAAAGGAAATACAGTTCATGTCAGCTCAGTGTATTAATGTTAACAAGCATACATTTTTATTTTAATAGCATTGGGACATACTTTAATTAAATGATTAATAAATGTTGTAAGTATTTATTCTTTGTTCATGTTAGTAAATATGAACTAACTTCAACTCATGCAACCTAATTAAAAAGTGACCATTTAAATGTTTGTGTATTTAAGTGTACTGCATGTACAGTAACCTGCATGGTTTTAATGAACGATTGTATGCTGTAAATGTTGCTGTATATTTAGAATAAATGATAATGTGGTGTATTGAATAAATTGATACACAGGCTAAGTTGTGTATTTGTATTGTTTTTTTATTAGTAAAAATTTGTTTGCTATATTTATGGACTTTGTGTTATATGTAATTTCTATTAAACTTACGTTGAAATGTACGACGGTGAAACAACGTCAAGGTATCAACGTTGATCCAATTTGCAAAATCGAAAGGTAATTCAACCTTAATTCAACGTCTACAAAACGACCAAAATTCACCCATGAAGAAGGTAAGAGTGAAACAACGTCGTGATTTCAACGGTGAATCACCGGTGGTGGTCCGACGGTGAAACAACGTCACTATTTAAACGTTGATCCAATTTGCAAAATCGAAAGGTAATTCAACGTTGATCCAACCATAGACCTGACGTTGATTCAACGTTGAATCACCGTTGAAATGCCGGCTGGGTCTGTAAACCAATAGCATTCAGCTGTGCATCTTGCTCTGCATTTTGGTACCCTTTTGTTGTGCTAGGTACCCTTTCAAGAGGGTAACCAAAAAGTGGTAGGGTACGGTTCACTTTTTTGTACCTTTTGAAAGGGGAAACAGCCATAAAAGCATACCGTACCGTACTATACCACTCAGTGGAAATGGGCCAATAATGATATTTGATCATTTTTGAGCGAGATGCTAATGGTCCAAACAAATTCAATGATTTATGCTAAGCTAAGCTAAAAGTGCTCCTGCAAAATCCAGAGATATGCTACATGGATTCAAAAATAATAAAACTCAACTGTTTAACTATAGGGCACTTTAACTTATAGGGCAAAGTGTTCCTTTAAACAATCACACGGACACATTTCTTAATACGTAGGTCACTTTTTAAAACTATTAACACAGTTCTAATATGCTTTTTAAGTGTTACCTTTCAAGTAGTGTGTAATAGTTTTAAAGACTGAAGTGCATAATGAATAGAGATTTATGTTATTTGAAAAGAAGCAATTCTGAAGTGCCTGAAATGAGTCAGTAATTCCAGTCTTCTTGCACAAACCTATGCAGGTGAATGAGAAAACTGCATAATAAGACTGCCAGGAAGTCTACAGTTGTAAGAGTATGGTTAAGAGGATGGTTTGTGTTTTCTGCACTGCAGAAACAAATTCATTTGGCATGCAATTTCAAATTGATGAATACTTGAAATGAAATAGTAAAAGCAATCCCATTGTTAATGTTCATATTTGGAAGCCTCTGAAGCTAAAACTGAGGCTTCACAAAGAAATATAAAATACATCATTTTTGGTCATACACAGACAAGAGTAAAACATCATTTAAAACTAAAAAGGGACAATCCCTCTTTATATGAACTTGCAACAACAACAACAATAATAATAATGATAATAATAATAATAATAACAAAAATCATTATGCTTTTGTAAAATAAAAATGTAACTATATAGTAATAATAGTAACTTTATAGTAATTAGTATAGTGTGTGAACATACATGCATCATGATTATTCTAGAGTTGCCATGTTAATACAACGACTCAATAAAACAAACAAATAACCCAATAAACTTTTTTCTACAACTATATTAATGTTCAAAACACTACTGTTTACTGTAGTAAAAACTAAAATATAGTAGTTTTTTTTTACAGTTCATCAGTTTCATCACTATGAATAATATTTTATGCTGTAGCATCCATTAACAAAGTGTTATTTAAATATTAAAATATGTAGAGTACAGCACACTACTATAGTATTGTTCAAAATGCTATAGTATGTACTACATATTACTGTATTCATAAAGCCTTAATTCTTCATGGCATAGATTCAACAAATACTGGAAATATTCCTCAGAGATTTTGATTCATATTGACATGATAGCATCACGCAGTTGCTGCAGATAAGTCAGCTGCACATACATGATGCAAATCTCCCGTTTCACCACATCCCAAAGGTGCTCTACAAAATTAGAACCGTTTAAATTAGCAGAGCATACATGGGGACATTTAAACATGTGCAAAAACCACAAACACTCCACAGACACATGTCTTAAAGGGTTTTGAGATGCCTTTTTAAAAATAATTTTGGACTGTTCTCTCATGTGAGCTTAAAAAAATCACATTTTAGAAGTAATAGGCTGTATTCCGTCTGATTTGATCCTCTTCTTATAGAACCCAATGTTTGGATAGTAGCGGCAGATTGTAGAATCAGAAGCAAATGTCCACTCATTTGATTGGCTAACAGTTTGGGTGTTTTAAATTTTCAAAGACAACCATGTCAACCATTGTAAAATGCTGCATGTGTGTTTGACAGCCTACATCCCTCACAGATAGATACTGCTGTGATTTAGCTTAAAAACACTTCAATTCAAAGTGAATATTAAATTATGTTTCTTCTTTGAGTTTCTTTTCGGCTTATTCCCTTTATTAATCCGGGTTCGCCACAGCAGTGTGAACCGCCAACTTATCCAGCACAACCCACGCGAACGCAGGGAGAACATACAAACCTATTAAATGATCTACAGTATAATAAAGTAACAGACAAAAAATGGTGAATATTTAATAAAAACAGTTACTCATACTTGTGTGATGAAACATTACTGTCAGATCCAATATAGTCTGCACAGAATCATCTTTTCATCCATTCATTCATTTTCCTTCAGCTTAATTGTTTTATTCATCAGAGGTTGCCACAGCTGAATGAACCACCAACTTATCCAGCACATGTTTTACACAGCGGATGCCTTTCCAGCTGCAACCCTGTACTGGGAAACACCCATACACTCATGTACACACATACACTATGGTCAATTTAGCTTACTCAATTCATTTATAGAGCATGTCTTTGGACTGTGGGGAAAACGGGAGCCCCCGGAGGAAACCCACGCCAACACGGTGAGAACATGCAAACTCCACACAGAAATTCCAACTGACCCAGCTGGGACTCGAACCAGTGACTTTCTTGCTGTGAGACGACAGTGCTAACCAAGGTCGCCCACTTCACTTTTTTATTTATTTTATTTATTTATTTATTTATTTGTGGGAATAGGCTAATTTTGCAAGTCACTTAGAGCTAAACAGTTGAATTTTACCATTTTATGAATCCATTCAGCCATCCTTTGTGTCTCATTGGAGCACTTCAACTTAGATTAGCATTTACACATTGGGTATACAAATTTAGGGTATAGAGGAACTTAGAGTATAGGAACTATACTGTCATTCTAGCATAAAAATGAAATAACTTTGTTGGTGTTCCATGGCTGCAGAAGGTGCAATCATACAGTATTACACAGCTATGTTACTGTAGTTACCTTGTCTATTTTTAGGCACTGGGTAATATCATGATATGGCAGCAAAGTTTGTTGATTATTATGATGGATTGAGAGTATAGTTCCTAGCCACATTGACCTAAAAAATAGCAACTTTTCATTTTCCATTGGTCTTAGTACACGATGTGACTACAGAAAAGTCAAGCTTTATCAAAACCTTATGATTAATGGTCTAATCCCATTTAATAATCAATGCTAAGATAAGTTAAAAGTGCTCCCACCAGACAGTAGATCAGCTGAATGGATTGAAAAAAAGCTAAAACTCAACTGTTTAACTCTAGGAGACTTGTAAATGAACCCATTTTCCCTATAACCCATTTTTATAAGTATGAAGTGTTTCTTTAAAGCACATGTGTCAAAGCCAGTTCCTGGAGGGCCGGAGGTGTGCACAGTTTAGTTCCAACCTTAATTAAACACACCTGATCAAACTAATTGAGTCCTTCAGACTTGTTTGAAACCTACAGGTAAGTGTGTTGAAGCAGGGTTGGAACTAAACCTTGCAGGGCTGCGGCCCTTGAGGAACTGGCTTTGACACCTGTGCTTTAAAGCAAAGATCTGTACCCAGTTTGTTTGGACAAGCTTATTCTTACTTTAAAGGGTACCTATGATGAAAATCATCTTTTGGAAGCTGTTTGGACAGAACTGTGTGTAAGTATAGTGTGTCCACATTAATTTTGGGGAGATATGAAGACAAGTCTCTTTTTTACATTTTCTGAGATTAATCAGCATCCAAATGCCTCCCATTTTGAGACCCACCACAATGTGAGGTAGGAGTGTGGTTTCCCCCGCCCACCAAATGGATTGACAGTCGAGTATTAACATGTCTCCGTTGTAACATGTATCAATAAAGATCAAACATGCGCAAGCAACTGGGATTAAAAGATCTGGGTAGGGTTGCACCAGCTGTTCATAAATTTTCAATTTCTTAAACTGGAATGTAAAGTGTAAAGTCCACCCTAGGGGCTTAGTAACTAGTAGCTAGTTTGTAACTAAATTTGTTCTCAGTTTGGTTTCACCACATGTTCTTAGGGCATACCTTAGTTAGTAGGTTGTAAGCTCTCCATAAAATAATTTGTAGTTGCATTGAATGACGTAATATCCAATAAAAAAAGCATTGAAATCATTAAACTGCTTTAAACTTCTGCAACTAATGCATCTACACTGAAAAAAGTGATTTTAGAGAGCGGTAAATATAATCTGTGGGAACCATATAAAGTTTACTTGATTATTGCAGTCAGCCAAGGAATTCAAAAGTAATGGGTAAATTCTACATATGCTACCCATTCGTCAACAGTAACAACCATCACATAGAAAAACACAGTAAAGAATACCCCCAAACCGTGAGTTTTTTGCTTGAAACTGCGCATGCGTCAGCCCGCGTTTTTGCGTGACTGTGGGTGACGCTGGATCTTCTCACCGGCAGCCATCCAACAGCAGAAGTCAAGGTAAGCTTAATTTAAGGTAATTTTTGAAATTTTGAGATATTACACTTCACTTGTATTCGGCGTTCGTTTGTTTAAGATGTCAATACTTTAATTTAAAGTTTGAAACTGTCGCTGGCGTCACTATGGCCCGAACACACCAAGCCGACAGCCAGCCGTTGAGCAACGTCTGTCCGTCGGTCAGGCAAGTTGGTATGTTGTGTTTCACGCGTCGGTTACCCCAGGCTAGAGGTCTGCATTCCCGCGGCTGTTCCGCGGGAGCCGCGGGACCGAACCAGTTTTCTTAAGCGCGGGAATAAATTACCGATAAAAAGTGGTAGCGGTCGGTAACTCTGGTGTAGTTTGAACGGGAGCGCGCGGCCTAACTATATGGCGCTCCCGAGAGAAAGAGCGCTCGCTCCCGAGAGAGAGAAAGAGAAAAAAAGAGCGCATCCGCCGTGCTGTGTGTGTATGTCCCGGGCTTTAACTGTCTGCACAACTGCCGGTAACTTATGTGGTCGTGGTGTGCTTTTCACAAGATTAGTCAGCATGTATGGCTGTGTCTGACCGCTGGTTTTAAGGTTAGAAACTAGTCAACGCCAGCTTTTCCTAATATAGCCTATTGAATGGGCAGAGGATTAAAAATAAAAACATAGTACCACTGTATCCCAGGAGTATGTGTGAAAACACCCACTGTTGCTGCACCTAAGTTTTTTAACGAATTGTGGGATCACTTAAAACATTTTAGAATTGATTTTATATTATATTTGGTATTTTTAGAACATCAGTGCTTAATAAATGTTTTCATAATCTTGTAATATGTTAAATGAGGCATAATACATCTATGAAGCTAAATAAATGAAGCATAGATATTAATATATGTAATTGCAATGTCTTTATTTTAGTGAGTTAAGTACACAGTGTTATTTCAAATAAAAAAAATCACCTTTAGATAAACTGAAATATTTTGAAACAGCATCTTAAAATAAAATTGTGTATGCTTTTTGTTTGTTTCTTTTTAACATGTAGGAATGTGAGGAGTACACAGATAAAAAGATAAAGGTGATTGTGAAGCACAACGTCATGGCTGAGGAGGACGATTTCTCTATTGTGATTTGGGAAAACTAGTGACGGAAGGATGTGGAAGCCGAGCAAAGGCATGCATACTGTTGATGGGACTCATATTTGCAATCAACAGTGAATATCCGAAGGAGCTGAAGAACACGTTTGAAGCTTTTCAAAAACTTTTTTTGGAAATTGATGGGGCAAAACTACTGAAGAATGTCCACAGCCTCAAAAATAAGCTCATGCAGTAGACATTTCTTCTTTTGTTTGAAGAGGACCTTTTGTTTGGACATACCTTGATGGAGTTGTAATGGAGTGTAGTTTTATATTTTTCTACATATTTTATTTGCTCCACACACCGACACAGACCCAGACCCATCCACTGTGTCTCAGCCCTCTCTATTGCTCTGTGTTGTCCCCCATATTAACAGAAAAGGAATACCAATAGAAAGTGGCCTGAAGAATTTTGATCTCTCTACCCTCTTTTCCTCCCCATTTGTTTGTTTATTTTATTCTCATCCTATCTGCAAGAGTGAGAGTAAGGACAAAAACTAAAGAATGTTGGTGTTTTGTTTTACTTTTATCCAGATATCTGATACTGTACGTGCACAGAAACAACCATGAGTTTGTGTGTTTGCTTTTGACTTTTAAAATAAAAAGTGTTGTATGCAAGTAGCCAATTATCCAGAAACAATATTCGAAAATGATCTTAGTGTGTTATAAAACAGGGTTATTCATTCATTGTTGTGTGAAGCTGTTGTACTTTATTTAGCACTTCATTCTGTGTTTTTAAATACAAGAAAATCTTGATGTTATTGGACATCCAGCTCTGTTCTGATTTCCTCACTTTTCCTTTCATTTTCATTTTTTATTAATTTTTTATTAATCTCTCCTCACTTTTCTTTTCCGCTCTGATCTGGATGTCCTAAAACAGGGATATGTTTTATTATCCAACATTACTGAAACATTTGATAGATCAGTGAGTTATAAAACAGGTTCATTACTTGAAATGTTGTGTAAAGCAGTTGTGCTGCACTGTATTTTGAGTGTGATTTAGGATTTTTTGGAATAAAACATTGAGTTGATAACCCATCTGAATGTCTTTATTGTGTAGGTACATTTTACCTTCTCTAAATAAGTAATTGTTATTAACTAACCGATATTAATAAACTTTGATTTAAAGAGGTAATTTTTACCTAATAAGTAGCTGTTGAATATATATATAAATGTGAGGTATTTTTTACCCAATTTATGTAAGTATTTAATAACTTTTTACCTCAGATTTATACTCAATATATGGGATTAAATATACCCCACCAAAGTCGATGCAAATTGTTACCTCAGATTTATTGGGTAAATTCTATAGATTAGTTTTTACAGTGTATATACTGTATAACTGTCCTATGAAAATGAAATGACAAATTACGTTTTTATAGTAAATTAAATTACAGTCAGTCACTAATAATGCACGCGAAATACACATGAAGTAATCAAAACATACTTCTTTTTTTTTTATATCCTACATATTATAGAGAAAACAGCAGGAAGAAAAACTCAGTCATGAAGAAATTCTAGTTTTAATTACAATTAACAAAAAAAAAAAACACTCATTGATAGAAAATTAAACTCTTTTCACAAACCGAAACAAATGCGAGATTTGGGAGGAAACTAAGGCTGAAAGTAGAGAGAGATGATTCATCAATATAATCGCCAGCTCCTCTAAGTAAACTAATCTCGCGGTCATATCTTTTCTACTGTTATACATGGGGGGAGGCTGCCGCGAATATTTAGGTGGAATGTAGCGTTACGTTTAAACTAAGTTCGGTGGTGCAACACAAAAATGTTTAATAATGTGTAAATTGTAACTTAGTGTCCCTTTAAGTCACAACTAGGCTACAGTTTAACTTACGCACTGCTGGTGCAACTGGGCCCTGTTTAGCTCGCTGTGATCATCAATCATCAAAAAATGTGAACAATAATGAATTTTACAAGTTTAAAATGTTTGTAAATCAGAGCATGTTTGTAATAAAGTAAAGACAGTAAAATCGCTATAATTCATCACCACAGCCACATGCTGTAGCGTCAGTACAATTATAAAAGAAGACGCTTCAATCCCGGTTTGTGGATTGAGGTATCTTTGTTACTTTGTAACGACATTGTGTGTGACTCATCACTGAGAAAGGCTTGAATAAACTCCACAACAAAAGCATTAAATAATCATTGGGAAAGTTCCTACTGTATTATGATAAATAATCTGATGGGTGTTTTGAGCTGAAACTTTACAGACATATTCTGGAGGCTCAAAAGACTTATCTTAAATCTTGAAAAGATTTAAGGAGTACAATAGGTGCCCTTTAGGAGTAAAATGGGTGCCCTTTAAATCACAACCTGTAATTCATGTATTCATGTTTTCTTAAGCATACGAAATACTGTATGTTTGTATGTGTGTGTGTTGTGCTTGCTCCACACATCTTGCAGATCTCTAGTTAACAGACTAACAGCAAAATCTGTTTACACACAATTGTCTAGTCTCTCGTTTTTATTACATGGAGATATGATGTAAAACAGAGCAACAGGCTGGTGTTCAAACTGCAGTGCTTTATCAATTGGTTTCTGAATTGGGCTCACAGATATGCAGTACCATGGCAGTGTTGTTTCAACACTTACAATAAGTTGTAATCCAGTAATGGTGAAGGGTGATCAATTTTCAACATGTGCTGCATGCAGAAAACCAATCACAACAAATTGAATCATAAGACCAATCACCACAGATTAGTGTGATGCAAAGAAGGGATTTAGAAAAATGAATTGCTAAACAAATCATATCATTACATTGGGATAATTATAAAAAAAATAAATGCATATTATATGACAATGAATGTGTTTTTTTTTTCTTTTTGTTTGACAGTGACAGTTAAGGTTCTTGATTTGAATTATTTATGAACATTTGGATATGTATAAAACCATTCCAGTATTGCAAAATGGGTCTTAGCAAAAAACAATACATTTAAGCAGCAATGTCAAACTGTAGATTGTATTAGGCAGCAAGTGAAATAGTACTTGGTTAAATGAAGCACCTCAACTCATTTTCTACAAATGTATGAGAAGAACGCAGAAGTAAATAGCATTAGATTGCCTATCTGACTCTGTTTACTTCTCTAATATAGGTGTTAAAATGGCTTTCTAAGTGTAGACTTGTTGTATATTGAGTAGTACATTTGGCCAGGTGTAAAGTCAAGACATAATGTACCTGCAGGGTCTTGCTCTAATTATCATGCTGCTATGAAAGAGTTGATGGACAGACTGTAGGTGTGAAAGATCATGTTCCAGTAACAAAGCTCATTGATCATCATGACATGGAGGTTAGCGCCGCTGAATATTAATTTGTGGCCGCCCTCGCTGAAATCTGAAACGGTTTATGTGCGATGTGTGCGGCATATATTTCTGGACATGGTCAACCGAAATGCATAAAGAAATTTACTAATTAAATAAGGCAAAATGATATGACTATAATACATTTAAATTATTAATACTAATTAAATACACAAAATAAATTTAAAAAATACATTTAAATTAGTAATACATATTAATATTAGCTTTTATATTATATTTCCAGTTTTCATTTTCAGTGTAAAAGTTAATAGCCTGGCAAGTAAGAGTTTTTTGCATTTAATGTAGTTAAATAATATTTAAAAAATAAATAAATAAATAAAAACTTTTTTATTTTTTAGTAATAACATTTACTTTTTTATTATTTAATAAAAAAAGTTATATTAATAATTTATTATTTATTTATTGCTATATGCAACACTTGAATTTCTTCTTTTTTTTTCTTTCTTTAAATTTTAACTTTTTAAGTTTTAATGAAAACAAAACAGAAGTAAAGATTTTTGAAGGTACCATTGGGACTCCTATGGTCAATCTGGGTTTGTTAGCTCAGCATATTAAGCCTACAGTTATCAATTTAGGGGTGAAGTTTGACTCAGATTTAATATTGACAATCAGATTAGAACGGTAGTTAAATCTAGTTTTTATTTCCCAATTAAAACAACTAGCAAAAATAAAGCAATATATCCCAAAACAACAGTTTAAGACAGTAACCCATGCTTTTGTGACCACTAGTTAGATTACTGTAATATGTGGGGAGTAGCGGGTTAGCTTTTGCCCATTTGCAAATGGTGCAGTGCTGCAGCACGCCTGCTAACGGGTATTTGTAAACATGACCAGATTTTCCCCATGTTAGCTTTGCTTTATTAATTGCCTGTTTATTTTAGAATACAGTTTAAGATTCTTTTATTTGTTTTAAATGTCTAAATGGTCTTACCCCACCTGTGGTATGTCCTAGACTACGGAATGATGTGCCTCTGCCCATTACACAGGTCTTCTTCTTTCATTTAAATCAGTTCTTAAAACTTTTTTTTGTTGTTGGCCTTTGACAACTGATTTTACTGAGTATTACTGGGTAATAACTGATAACTGGGTATATGCACAGCTAGTGTTTCTTCTCATACCGGTGAAGGGTAAATGTGACTTTTTTCATTTTTATACGGTTCCTTTTACAGCATCAATGTTGTAATGTAATTCAAATACAATCATTTAAATAGACTTCAGCATTCATATAGTTGTTCAAGCGATGAAAAGCCGCTTACACACTAGTACTGTGAGGATCAGCGAGCACAGAAACACCATTAAAAATACTGGAGTAAAATAAATATTCATTCATTCATTTTCTTTTCAGCTTAGTCCCTTTATTAATCAGAGGTCGCCACAGAGGAATGAACCGCTAACTTATCACTGGGAAACACCCAAACACTCCTGCACACACTCACATACACCACGGCCAACCCAGCCAGGGCTCGAACTAGCGACCTTCTTGCTGTGATGCGATTGTGCTACCCACTACGCCACCGTGCTGCCCTAAAATAAATATTGTAATATAAAAAAAATAATAATAATATATGTTCATATTTTAAAGACATGGCATGGGAAAACTGAATTTAATGCAGTGCATCTAGTACAATCTGAGACCCACTTTATGTCGTATATCAATCAGGCAGCAAATGTTGTTGATTTTAAAAGAAAACAGACCTTAAACGCGCTGATTTTGTAACTGCATACAGTTCACAGGAAGCACCTGACCCAGGTTACTAAAACATTAAAAGTCCTTCTGCATATTTCTGCACAGGGGTGCCTGCAAGATTTTATTCAAAGGTATGCACATATCCAGCACCCCTTTCATCCCTTATTCTTATGTCAATATCAAAAAACACTGATGCTTGCTGTCAAAGGCTACATTATTAAGGGGCATTGCCGTGAGTGAGACCGAGAAAATGAAAGCACATCATTGTATCTTAATTTTAATATATTTTTTGTTGGTCAGTTATCTACTAAACAAGAATAACGGATACCATCTGAGGTGAAGTGCTTCAAAACCAGTCTCAAACTCTTTTGAAAGAGTAAGAGAACTTGTTGTGAGATCGAAGATGTCTGCTTATTTGTGCCAGTCTGTCAGATAAAATAGTTTAAAACACCTTGAATGGTAGCGGTTCCATGCACTGGGCCTAGAGTTCCCCCGGCTCCGGGGCTGATGAGACTGCAGTCTCCACCCCAGTTGGGGAAGCAATATTTGTCTCATTAGTTTTAGGCCTTTGGCAACTGTCTCAATAAAGCTTGACTGTTTTCAAGAGAGTTTACTCATTTTCAACCTTGTTTTAAACAATATCTATCTAAATTAAAATTTTTAGTGTGCAGAAAAACTGACAGCAAAACTAAAGCCAATGATTTCTTTAACCATTTCCCACTATGCAAGTGCATACACACTTTAAAACACACAAATGCACACCTTTATTTATTCTCATTCTTTCTTATTTTGTCAATATATCATCAGTGTTGGGGAGAATACTTTGTAAATGTATTTAGTTACAGAATACAGAATACCTGCTTTAAAATGTATTTTGTAACTTATTCCGTTACTTTGCTTAATCCTGGTACTGTATTCTAAATACTTGGAATGCTTGCCCTTAAAAACAGCCTTTAAGTCTATTAAATGTCACACTATGCGTTGGTAGCAATTTCTGCAGGAAAACAGAGGGCCTCTAATGCTAAACATTATTGACTGACAGGGAAAAATAAATAAAACAATATAATTATGTTTATTAAATAATGTTTGTTTATCAAAGTGTCAACAAATTCAATTTCTGTTTCTATAATAAAGATAAAAAGTGCTAGAACATAGACAGCATCACTGTCTGTAATATACAGTATATGTATATAATATGCATTTTGCTTACCCTTTGTATTTCACAGTCTGCACAGAAAAAGAGATTGCACTGCACTGTCAGGTTTCGCTCACCCCTCTCATTCTTTAAAGAGAAAAAATGCTTGAACTTCCAAGACGTGAATGCATTTTTTCCTTTACTGCTGCTAGAAAGTTGCTTCGGTTGCGGCTCCAACCCCTCGAGCCCCTGGTCTGAATCCTCCATATTTGTACACTCAAGTTAACCAGGGCTGCCAACTTTGGCTAAGGTGCCCATAAGTCCCGCCCACACTTGTGTCAGAAAAGCGAACGTAAATTTAAGAAGCTTAAATGAAACCTCTGAAAGCGCAAACGAAACATCAAGCAGCGAATTCACGAACAATGACGGCAAAAAAAAGCAGTTTATTTGAAAATAATGGTTGTTGTCCGGTTGTTCGGTGTTTGCGATCGTTCTTTTTGCTGCATGAGAAAATGGAGGTGTGGTGTGAGAGCATGAGAACAGGGTCATTTGCGTGAGTCTCACTGAGTTAACGCTGGTGATTGCAGTCGGGAGTGTAGCTTCTGTTTCTATGGTTTCGGCGGCAATTTAGTAATATTATTATGGGCCAAACACGCATCGCCCGAAGTATTCCAATGGTATTAGGAAAGTAACTGTATTCTAAATACCCTGTTTAAAAATAGTAACTGTAACGGAATACAGTTACCCATGAATAGAATTCTAAATACGTACCGCCGGTACATGTATTCCGTTACTCCCCAACACTGTACACTGAAAAAAATAAATCTGAGCGTTTGTAAATATTATGTGGTTTCATTTGTGAAATCAACAAAAAATGTTAAGTTCGTAGCTTTACATGAATAAATGTAGTTTAGAATTCATCTGGGTTTGTTCAAAACACAACACATTGTGCATTTTTTTATTTACTCAGTTTTTCCGCGTAATCTCAGACAAACATTTTTTGTACTCGTAGACAACATAACATAACCTTGTTTAATTTACAAAATAACTATTCCCCTTCGTCTTTGGCTGAGAAACCCCCTGCATTTGAAAGAAGAAGAACATGCGGACGGAATAAGGTAAGAATCAAGTTATTAAAGTTAGTTATAGGTTCATTAACATTTGTTTTACAACAGTTTTGACATTGTACAGAAACAAAGACAGCTGTAAACTGTAAAAAGAACTGTGCTTTATATGGATTTACTAACATAAACGGTAAAGCTGGTGTGTGGCAGTTAGTTGCAGCATGTGCTAATGCTAATGCCGGATTTGTTTTTACTCTAAGTTGACACTAACATTTGCAAATCTGACTATAAAATAATGCATGTTGTGTAAAATAATGTTAGATTGTATTTTTAGAGGAGGATTAGTAGTTAGATTCTTTCAGTTTAACCTCTTTACACAAGAATCTAGCTTCAATGTTTGACCAGACTGTTTATGTTATATGTTACAGTGACATTAACTTCTTAATTCATGTCAGGAGCCCAAAATAATTAATCATTATTTATCTTCAATATAATAAAAACGAGTAGGCCTACATAATATTTGCATGCAACTAAGCTTCGATTTATTTTAGCTCACGTAACTGCACTGATGGCATATGTTAGAACAAAAATGTACATGTTTGGAGAAACACTGATTTATTCTCACATTTCTAAAATATTCTGTTAAGATGATGGTTTTATGTTCTTTAACTTAAATTACATGTAAAGGGCCTTTCAGAGAAGCTCTCTTTGGTCTTAAGCACTATTTTCAAACATTATTTAAACTCAAGATATTGATAAAAATCATGTTAGTTATTATGCAAGCCAGGCTAGCAAATTGAAGTATAATAATAAAAGTGCCTCAGATGAAAATGCTGAGAAAAATGTTTGTTTTTATTTCACTACATTTTTAGACAACGATTTAAATTCAAATTTACTAGTTAAACTATTTGCTCTGAATTTGTGCATTGGTCAGTTAATAATCATTACACACTCTCCCCCAACAGGCAATTCTCTTGACAAGTGCACTGGATAACGGTATGTAATGTTTAAGAAATTGGTTTACTGTGTTAACTGTTTAAAAGCTGATTGCAGTTCATTAAATTCACATTTGGACAGGTGGAAGATAAGTTAATGGTGACAATTTTAATGTCATGTTATATATTTGTAGGACAACAGCATTGACTCCCGAAGATAAACTGTTATCAGAGGCTTAATACTCTTCCTTGGTAAAAAGACAGAGTTTATCAAGGACTACCAGGTAAAGGAAAAAATTATTTTTTTTTATTCATGTGAAAATCTTTAACAAAATAAGTGAGATTATACAAAATGCATGTTATTTTTGATTAAGTACTCTTTTGAGTAACATTTTTCATACAAGATATTTACATATAGTTCAAAAAACAAAAATCTAACTCAAAAATTTTAAATAGCCCCAACAAAAGTTTACATACATTGGTTTTTAATATGGTTTGTGGTTTCCTGATGATCTACGAGTGTCTTTTCTGCTTTGTGATAGATGGTCATCAGTCTTATGTTTGTTCTGAAAGGTTAAACTCCTCTGAAAAGTTAAATCCTCCATGTCCTGCACATTTTTCAGTTTTTTAGCATCTTCTGCAGATTTTAACCCTTTCCAGCAGTGATCGTTTGATTGTGGGATTTGTCTTTCAGTCTTTTCACTCTGAGGATGATCGAGGGACTCAAACAAAGCTATTAAAAAGGTTCAACATTCACTGATGCTCCAGAAGTAAATGCAAGGCATTAAGAGCCGGGCGGTGAAAACTTGTATAATCTAAATATTAAGGTAAATTGCAATTTGCCTTTTAGGAAATATGCAAATATTTTCTGTTTTTTTTTTTTTTTTTTTTTTTTTTTTTTAAGTAAAATATGATATTTCAAAAAGATATTTCAACAAAATAAGAAAAAAATGACATCATCCTGTTTAAAAGTTTTTTTAAAAGTCAGTTTAACTGTTCAGAACAAACAAGAGACTCATGAACAACCACCATAAAGTAAGAAAGCCAAGGGTGAGTAAACTTTTGCAGGGGGCTATTTTAATAATTTAAGCTATGTTTTTGTTTTGTGGACTATTTAAGTAAATTTTACAGTTTAAGTAAAATGTCTTAGCATAGTATATATTGGTTCAATATTTTTGTTCAGAGGGACAGCAAACTATGTGCATTTTTTACATTAGCAAATATAAAATATATTTTTAATTATTTCTGTTTTGTTTTTTTGTTTTTTTACAGGTTTAAGATGACTACGATTCTATAACCATTCAAGAGCACCTCAGTTCACTTGTTCCCAACATCTTTGTGGACAACCAATCCAAGGATGAAGGTCACAAGAAAGCTGAAATAGCCATAGAGAGAGCAAATGTACTTTTTGGACCAGATTCTTGCCCCTACTGTACCTCATGGGCTGCATTTATGCACTGGAACTAAGCTATCCAAAGAAACTCAAATACAACTTTGAGGTCTTTCATAAAAGCTTCTTCAAGCTTGACGATGAACAGCAACATGTTCCCCAACGTCCTCGATCTCAAGGTCAGCTTATTGGCCTAAAAGCCATACAGACATTGTTGATAGTAGTGGGATTTTGTTGGGTCACTTCAGTAAAATTGTACTGTTCAGATTCTTCAGGTTTACCAAAAGCACTTTTTTGAAATGCCATTTTCACATTTGGACCATATTTGAGGGTTAGTTGAAGGGTTAGTTCACCAAAAAATGATTTTTTTATTTTACTGTTTTCTCTCCCTAAAGTGGTTTCAAACCTTTGTTTCTTTCTTCTGTTGAACACTAAAGAAAATTATTGAAAGAAAGCTTATTGTGTTCCACAGTAGGAAAAAACAAATCTTTGTGTTCAACAGAAGACAAAACGTTTGAAACAAGTAAAGGGTGAGAAAATGATGACAGAATTTCTATTTTTGGGTGAACTATCCCTGTGCTTGTGAAGTATAGTGATCTTGTGAAGATTTTGTTTTGTTTTGTTTTTTTGCACAGTCTGAATGTAATTTTGATTAAGACATTACCAGTTAATATAGTGCATATGTTTAGTAAGATGCATAAAAAAAGTCCAGTCAAAAAAAAAAAGTTTAGTTTTCTGTGAAGATTTTTTACGTGCTTGTTTACAATGCGTATGTTACTGTTTTGGTTGCAGTTAAGGATAAGTAAACACAAGCACTATTGTGTAGAAAATAGTCTGAACCATACATATTAAGTCCTTTTTATTCCATCATTTTATATGTTTTGACGGAGTAAAAAAATAAAAAATTGGTATGTTGAAATGTATATTGAAGAAAAATAATAAAACCTTTCATTTTTCACATATCCTGTCATTTCTTTACACAATTTGCCTGCTTTATGTAATATTTTGTATGAGTATTCTACACCTACTTAAAATTTGTAATATAGACAATTTAAAAAAAGATGTTGGTTTCAATACAAAATGTAAGTTTATAACTCATTAGGTTATGTAGCTCCCACACACAAAATAATGGTTAGAGAAATAGAAAAATCAAGTTAAGTTTATGTGAAAATTGTATTCCGACAGATATAAACATTAAGTAAGTTCTACAAGGCCTAGTATTGTTTCATCTACATAATAAAACTATGCAAAAAAATTCATTATTTTTTTTAAGTAAATGAAGCAGAAAATTTTTATCAGTGTATATCATAGTGTATACTGTTTAATAATCAATTTAAATTATGTAATAAAAAAATAAATAATTTAAAAAGTGGCATCTCATGGTAGGTACGCACAGTGCGCACAGCCATACGACTGCAGGCGCCACTGTTTCTGCATATACCCTTCATATGCCTTTTTATATTTTATATACTATTATGCTTATTTAGTTGTATATTTCTGTACAGCACTCTGCACGCTCACTTCTGTGTTTTTAAAGTGCTCTATAGAGTACATACAGTTCAATTTGACTTTCTTTCTTAAATTAAATGATTAGTTCGTTAAATAATAATAATAAAAACAGATACATGTTATTAATTATGCACCCTCATGTTATTTAAATCATCAGAGACCTTTGGTCATCATTGAAACACAAATAAAAATAATTTAGGTCAAATGTGAGAGCTCCTTCATCCTCCATAGACGTCCAGAAAGGAACCAAAAACATTGTCAAAACATTTAAAATAACTTCAGTGATTCGACAGTAGTCATACGAAGCTCCATGAACACTTACAGTTGAAGTCAGAAATATTAGCCTCCCTCTTTATTTCTGTTTAACGGACGGAAGATTTTTTTAACACATTTCTAAACATAATAGTTTTCATTCATTCATTCATTTTCTTGTCGGCTTTGTCCCTTGCGGGGTCGCCACAGCGGAATGAACCGCCAACTTATCCAGCACGATTTTACGCAGCGGATGCCCTTCCAGCCGCAACCCATCTCTGGGAACTTCCACACACACATTCACACTCATACACTATGGACAATTTAGCCTACCCAATTCACCTGTACTGCATGTCTTTGGACTGTGGGGGAAACCGGAGCACCCGGAGGAAACCCACGCAAACGCAGGGAGAACATGCAAACTCCACACAGAAACGCCAACTGACCAAGCCCAGCCGAGGTTCGAACCTGCGACCCAGCGACGTTCTTGCTGTGAGGCAACAGCACTACCTACTGCGCCACTGCGTTGCCCATAATAGTTTTAATAACTCATAATAACTGATTCATTTTATCTTTGCCATGATGATTAAAACATTAAAAACTGCTTCTATCCTTGCCGAAACAAAACAAATAATATTTTCTCCAGAAGAAAAAATATTATCAGACATACTGTGAAAATTTCCTTGCTCTGTTAAACATAATTTGGAAAATATTTTAAAAAATCAAAAAAAAAAATCAAAGGGGGGCTAATAATTCTGACTTCAACTGTATGTGCACTAAAAAACAGGTCAGGGTGTGTGTTTACTGAAGAAATATGATGTTTGCATATTGCACTGCTCAATCTAATGTGTTGTATTGCCTGTAATAAACGCACAGCATAATGACCCGATGACTCAACGATTTTTTGGCACAGAATGTGCCACATGTTCTATATGTTCTTGGAACTTGCAATTAAACCTCACATGGACAATGTTTTTTGGTTTCTTTTATGGAATTGAGAACATTCAGGAATCCTTGCTGTATAAGATCAGACACTCTCTTATTTTATCTAACATATCTTCATTTGTGTTGAATGGGGTTTAAAATGACATGAGTGTGAGTATTCAATAACAAAACTTAATTTTTTAGGTAAACTAATCCTCTAATAATGTAAGCACATTTTATAAGCATGAGTCTGGAAATGGCGTAACATCTAATTAAACGTGAGCATGCCTCAAACTCCGAAAGGGACTTATTTACTCAGACACACAGATGCACATTTCCTAAGCGGAGAAATGGCTCTCTGTTAAAGCATGCAGCATCACGTGCATGCAAATCGCCATTCACTCTTGCCCATACGAATATTGCTGGAGGCTGCGCTCGTTCTGACTGCTAACATTTCTACTTTCTTCTGCCACTTTTCATGTCATCAATCAGAGAGGTCACTGTTTAATCCTCCATGGTATTCGGGGTTCAGCGATCATGCTCGAACCCTGGCTATTTGTGTCTGATCGCATGGCGAGTGCAATTGCATGCCGTGGCATATTGCGCATCCTTTATCATTTCACACATGAATTATGGATGCCGCTCCAGCTACTGGGTTTCCAAGAGCCAGTGTCCTTCATGCGGACATGACTATTTGGAAGGTATGATATATGTTTCATGATTCTGTCTAATGTTCCTGTAAAGTCCGCTATAGTGGAGGAGAATGGAGAAATGATCTGGTGTGAAAACAGAGAGCCCACTGTTGATATTTGGGGAAATAATGATATCTTTACATGACCACTGAGAACAGATTGAGCATCAGTCATGGTCAGTCACTCTAAACTAATTCAGACTTTATGCACAGATGTAGGGAAATGCCTGGAACTTTGTACATTTGAGCTTCTAATTATACTTCTATATGTTTTTTCCTACAAAATGGCAGTATGCTTCAAAATAATTTACAATAAACAAATAATTAAATTAAAGATCCTGTGAAATTAAAATTCAGTTTTTAGATGTTAGTATCAGTATGCAAGTTTGAAGGATATCTATAAGCTAGTGTGCTTCAAAACAGTGTCAAAAATCATATTTGGAAGCTTGCAATTTTTGCAATCCACCTAAATGTATCATTTTTTTTTTTTTTTACAACACCCCATACTTCAGTTTCTCATCAAATCTTCTAACTAATTAAATGTTCCATAGTATCTGACATGCCCTGCACCCTTCTCATTGGCTTTTCACTTGATGCACTTGATCTCAACCACTTTCACTGACAAAGCTGTGATGAGATGAAATGCTATTGGCTGTTTTTGTAAAGGAGAGGAACCTGCCTCTCTTCATATATCAGTTGAGATTTCGTAAAATTTCAAAGCACTTCACGACAACTTTAATAGTGTTTTATTGATTTGGAAAAAAATGTTTTCAGATTTTTAAAATGTTTTTTTTTTTTCACATTCACAAATGTATTTGGTTCTTTTACTGCTGGGAAAAGCGTCTTTTGGATTTTTTTTTTTAATAAACTGCTATGCAGGGTGTCCGCAGGGTCTTAAATAGTCTTAATGTCAAAAACAAAAATTTAGGCCTTAAAAAATCTAAAGTTAAGTCAAATATTGTGTTGTAGGTCTTAGTTTCCCTATGTCCAAGTAAAGCGACACCCAATCACATATAATCCATCCATTTTTTTCATGTATTTACATATGTATTCAAGAGTTCACACTTATTTGATGATTGTGGCAAGTGGCAACATCCCGCTTTCCCTCATAAAACAAATACGGAAGTAACTGAAACTTATTTTCATCGAAATTCCACAAGTCCTGGCTCTATAATAGAGCAGATTTTTATTGAGCCCACTGATAAAATGGCCACCTTTACAGCAGAAAAAAAAGATGTTTACAGCCTGTTACAAAGAACGATTTTGGTTCAAATAGCTACTATTAATTTTCATGACTACCATGGAGTGAATTTTTTTATAACTCATTCGTTTCGTTTATATTAGGTTATATTATAAGTCTGTTATAGTTATATATATTATATTATTATATATATTATAAGTCTGCATAATTAAGGGCGTGACCACTTGAATGACAGCTAGATCTCGCTGGTCGCCGTCACGTCACCTCAGTTGATTCCAGCTGATTAGCCGCTGAACTCTGCATATACATCATACTTTTTGTTTTGTTTTATGTGGCTGTACACAGTCAGCTTC
Source organism: Danio kyathit (assembly GCA_903798195.1). Taxonomy (NCBI): domain Eukaryota; kingdom Metazoa; phylum Chordata; class Actinopteri; order Cypriniformes; family Danionidae; genus Danio; species Danio kyathit. The sequence goes on along the minus strand of LR812533.1, from coordinate 17,374,630 downwards.
CTTTTGGAATTATTTCCTTCAATTATCAGATGATATGGCATGCTGTGCGCTTAATTGTGCTCACAAACCATTCACGTGGCCTCCATTTCCCAGGTGAGTGAAATGATATACTTATATACCATCTCTATAAATTTATTTGTTTTATTTAAGATCATTTATCATTTATATTTTTCTTTAGACCTGTAATGCACTCCAGAATCTGACAGATTGATTAGCTGTAGGCTATAGAACAGTAATCTGAAACGTTGTCATACAGTTGTATGCCTGGATTTCACAAGTAGCCTTGTGTTCACTAACACAAACTATATTTGAAGTATTTGAAAGTAATTTGTGTTTTCCTCTTGTAGAAAAGCATCATAAGAACAATGTTTAGTGGCTCAATGTATTACAACAGTGTTTTTATTGGACTAAACACTTTATTGCTATAGTATACAACCAAACACATGTGGTCTGAACACAAACGAGTCGCAGGTAATGAAGTATTAAGCTGCAGTCACACTACACTTTTCTCTCCATAGACTTTTATTCATACACGCACGTGAATGCGTCAGACCGGAAACGTAAGGTCATTCGGCAAGTTTCGCATTTCGCTGTGTTGGACAGTTCAAGCTTGGTGAACTCTGACCTGTGAAAACGCATCACATGATTGCGCGATACCAACCGAGGATCAAAACATGACCTCTCTGGACAGAAATTTAAAACATGGACCAATCGCTCGCTTTTTTTAATGTCTAATCATCTTGTTTAATCCCGCCCCTTTTCGCAGCGCTGTACGACAGAATTTTGCAAGCTCAAACTGTAGTGTGACCGCAGCTTTAAGCGTTCTTCCAAAGAAAAGTCTGTCAAAGCAAAATGCTAGCAGATGTCTGTAGCTCCACTTAGGCTCCACCTGCAATGATGAACAAACAAAATGTTGATGGTTGGCCACGCCTACTTGTAGCTTATTTTGCAAACCTATGGGTGATGTCACGGATACTACGTCCATATCTTTTACAGTCTTTGGTAATAAGCTTGTTTAGAATGCTGTCCTGGGAGATACCCTTGAGCTTATAAGATCCTCAAGCCCTGGGCTCCCACCCGTTAGCATGGCGAGAGAGGAGTCTGAGCTCAGGTAGATCTCAATGAACTCCCCCGACTTATTTCTGGCTAATGACAGATATAGGGATGGCTAAAGAGAGATATGTGGCTTGCTAAGATGCCAATTTGGTATGTTTGATTTACTTAGGTTGTGTGTTTTTTGGACTGTTGGAGGAAACCGGAGAACGCGGGGAAAACCTACGCGAGCACTGGGAGAACAAGCAAACTCCGCACAGAAATGTCGAATGGTTCAGTAGGGACTTTAACCAGAGCCTTTCTTGCTGTGAGGCAACAGTGCTAATCACTGGGCCGCCGTGTTTCCCATCTAGAAAGGAGGAGCCGTAGGGGTGGGGGAATTGTATAAGATGAAGATACTGAGATAAGAAACTCTGGTTATTTATAGTGAGTTAGGAATCATCTGATTGGTGAATTAATCATAAAGCTAATACGGGACCAGCCGTGGACAATCATAAGCACATGATTCTCTCTAAAATAGTTTATAAATAAACTTCACTTATATAATCTTTACATCAAATTACAAGAAAACAAATTACTGCTTGGGCGACATGGTAGCTCAGTGGTTAGCACTGTCACCTCACAGCAGGAAGGTCGCTGGTTCGAGCCTCGGCTGGGCCAGTTGGAGTTTCTGTGTGGAGTTTGCATGTTCTTCCTGTGTTAGCGTGGATTTCCTCTCAGTGCTCTGGTTTCCTCCACAAGTCCAAAGAAATGCGCTATAGATGAATTAGGTAAGCTAAACTGGCCGAAGTGTATGTGTGTGAATGAGAGTGTATGGGTGTTTCCAAGTCATTTCCCAGCCCTTTTATTAATCAGCGGTCACCACAGCGGAATGAACCGCTGACTTATCCAGCATATTTTTTTACGGAGTGGATGGCCTTCCAGCTGCAATCCATCACTGGGAAACACCCGTATTCACATACATCATGGTAGGTTATATAGGTGGTTGTCAAATGCAGAGCAAAAAAGGTGAAAAAACACCTGCAAGTTCTGAAAGAGATCAAACCTCAACCAGGTAAAGAAAAGTAATGCAAAAGTAACTCAAAAGTAATATAAATCATCACTTTCCATTAAAAAGTAACAAAGTAATGCACTTAGATTTTTGGGGAAGTAACTCAATATTGTAATGCACTACTTTCAAAAGTAACTTTCCCCAACACTGATGGGGATTGGCTTTTTTATGAGTAAAAAAAAATCCTGTCCAATCAAACTGCACATAGAAAGTAAATCTCATCATACTGAACTACCCCAAGACATGGGCACTTTATAAATGCAGCAAACCATTTGGAAGCATTAAAAGAGTCCAAGAAGATGTCCAAAATCTTTACACGCAATGACCTATAGACTGCATGTCACTGATGAGAAAATGGTGGATGTTTAATGTATGATGACTGAAATCACCAAATAGTCTTGATTAATAACTAAGGCTGCATTTACACTGCATGGTTCCAGTGACTCAATTTAGATTTTTTCTCCCATAAGGCACAAATCGTATATGGCCCATGTACGTGTAAGCCGGAAAAAATTACATCGATTCCGATTTACCCAAATCAGATTCAGGCCTTGTTCATATGTGGAAATGTATCCGATATGAATCGGATTTGTGCTCTCGTGTCAGCATTGTAAGCAGGTAAATCGGATTTTCACCTGTCAATGCGAGTCGCGTGTCATTAAAAACTGCAGTGAACGATGTCAAGTCTGACGCTTCCATTTTAGAACAGACTTCAGCAGAGTCGCAAACCTTAAATCTCATACACGAGGAATAAAAGAGAGAGAGAAAGAGAGTGCAATATCCACCACGTAACTAATATAAACTAATATAAAACTATTGCACACATTCATTCATTCATTTTTTTAGCTTAGTTCCTTTATTAATCTGGGGTCACCACAGCGGAATGAAGCGCCAACTTATCCAGCATATGTTTTATGCAGCGGATGCCCTTCCAGCTGCAACCCTTCACTGGAGAACAACTATACGCTCTTATTCACACACATACACTACGGACAATTTTAGCTTATCCAATTCACCTGTGCCGCATGTCTTTGGACTTGTGGGGGAAAACCGGAGCGCCCGGAGGAAGCCCACGTGAACACGAGGAGAGCATGCAAACTCCACACAGAAATACCAACTAACCCAGCCGAGGCTCAAACCAGCGACCTTCTTGCTGTGAGGCAACAGCACTATCTACTGCGCCACCGTGTCGCCTATTGCATACATCACGTGCGTAAATCATGCCATAGACATTACATTACTACTGGTTTAAAAAAAGTTAGAATAAATAGTAAAACAACTTGTCAAAAAGAATTAAAAAAAAAATGAAACCTTGCGAACAGATTAAATACAGGAATGAAGAAAAAAAGAGCGATCTTTTCTTTTCAGCTGTCAGTCAGCGCTCGCTCTTTTTTTCCTAGTCATAGCACCTTTGCCGTGTGCTGTGTAAATGCAGACAATCGGATCCAAGTCACTTTTAAAAGATGATGTAAAACACTGGTCAAACAAAAAAAAAAAAATGAAGACAATCACAAAATTGAAATTGACCATCAATATCTGCAGTGTAACTCCTAAATGCATTACAGAATGTTACGTTTACACACACACTCACACACACACACATGCAGAAATTGCATGTAAACACATTAGTCTTTGTAATACTCACTACAGTTTTTTCAATACACACTACAGTTTTGGCCATGTAAACTTTTACATGCACACAATATATATACAAATTTCTTTTTTTTTCTTTTTTTGCCATAAAATTATTCTTGTTAAAGAAATATGCCTGACAAGATTGATTGATAGATTTTTATATTTTTTCTTTGTCATCATAGTCTAAATAATTGGCACTTTTGATCCAACACCCTTAAACAAAATTAAATGTCATATGTTGTCATGTTTGTTGATTGTGGATCCTTTTCTCAACCAAAAAACCCTCCTGGTAAGATTATAATTAAAACAAGCAACTTTAATCTGAATCTGCATAACACACAATCTGTATTGCTGTTAGCTTGATTTCACACATTTCTATTTATACAATATAAACCGCCATTGATCCCAATTTCCTTCTGAAAACCCGTATCAGAAGCAACAGATTGTTATACATCATGCAAAAAAAAAATAATAATAATCAAGCACTGCTTGTAACCTGACACTAAGAGTGAGATAATGATATTTTGTTTCTTTCCCGTCCTCTTCCTGCATGACTGCCAGTGGAATTTCAATTCTTTTCTTCTCCTCCAGCGTTATTAAATCAGCAGTGACAGGCTTGAGCGTGAATAACACTTAAGATTTCAGTGTCTGGCATCTAATATGTAATAAGGAAGCAGACGGGGTCCGACTTCTGATTCTCTGCTTAATCCGTTTGATCTGAATCATTTTTTTTTTCTTTTCTGGCTATTCTTCACAGTTATTAATATGGTTAGGGATTAAAACTACACAAGTAAAAGTCTGTGCTGTTTACCCATGATTTATATGCATGCTAAAATACTGTACTTCTTTTTTTAACATTGACAGGATTGCTAAGGTTGCTTTGCCTAATGTACTTTAATTTTACGGATATTAGCTTATTTATTATTTGTGTCGTCCTTCTCTATTGAGCAACAATGTAAAGGTCAAAACTTTTCAGCAGCCACATAATTCACTGTGAGAAGTGCCCACTCTTTGAATTTTAATAACCAGTAATAGCAGGCCTCTCAAAAGCTTCAGGTGACGAAGTGTTTAATCGCCTTGTGTGAAAAAAGCAGCAAGACATAAATGTCTAATGTCAATACCTGGTTCAATTATATTTCAAATCAACAGCCTACTTTAATAAATTGCCATTTATATTCAGCCTTAGTTATTTTTAAATCATAAATGCAGGTATTCAAATATATGTATATGTGTAGTTTTTACACACTGTATATATCTAGTCCATCCTTCTATCTTATAGTGTACTGTAGATCAATCGCTCTTTACAGTTATCTGTCTGTCCATCCATCCATCAAATAAGTGCAACAATCAGACCAGTCATCTATCCATTCATCAAATCAGTCCAACAATCCGTCCAACTATCCATCCATCTGTCCACCCATCCATCTACCCATCCATTCACCCATCTGTCCTTCCTGTCCATCCATACATCCATCCATCCATCCATCAGTTTGTCCAATCCATCTGTCCATCTATTTGTCCATCTGCCTATCTATCAGTTCGTCCATCCATCCATCCATCCATCCATCCATCCATCAAATCATTTCAACAATTAGTCCAACTATTCATCTGTCCGCCATCTATCCATCCATCCATCCGTGTATCCATCCATCACATCAGTCCAACAATCAGTCCAACTATCCATCCATCCATCTATCCATCCATCTGTCCTTCCTGTCCATTCATCCATCCATCCATCCATCCATCCATCTGTCAGTTCGTCCATTCATCCATCCATCCATCCATCCATCCATCCATCCATCCATCCATCCATCCATCCATCCATCCATCAAATCAGTCCAACAATCAGTCCAACTATCCATCTGTCTGCCCATCCATCCATCCATCCATCCATCCATCCATCCATCCATCCATCCATCCATCCATCCATCCATCCATCCATCCATCCATCCATCCACCCACCCATTCATCCATCCATCCATCCATCCATCCATCCATCCATCTGTCTAATCCATCTGTCCATCAATCTATCCATTTCTCTGTCCATCAGTTCATCCAATGTATCTCTCAATCCATCAGTCTGTCCATTCATCCAATTGTTGTTTGTCTGTCCATCTGTCCATTCATTCATCCATCCATCAAGCCATCCATCTGTTCATCAATATGTCCATCCATCCATTCATCCATCCATCTGTCAATACATCCATTTATTCATCCATTCGTCAGTCCACCCAATTAATCTGTCCATTTATCATTCCATCCATCAGTCCATTCATCCATCCATCCATTTATCTATCCATTCGTCAGTCCACCCAATCAATCTGTCCATTCATCATTCCATCCATCAGTCCATTCAATCCAACCATCCATCCATCCATACATCCATCAGTCTGTCCATCCATCAGTCCATCAAATTCATCAATATATCCATCCGTCCATTCATCCATCCATCTGTCAATCCATCCATCTTTCCATCATTCTGTCCAATACATCTGTAAATCCATCAATCCATCCATCAGTCTATTCAATCCATCTGTGCATCAATTTGTTCATCTGTCCATTCATGAGTCCACCCATCAGTCCATCCAATCCATCCACCCATCCTTCCATCCATCCATCCATCCATCCATCCATCCATCCATCCATCCATCCATCCATCAGTCTGTCAAATCCATCAGTCCACCAATCCATTCATCTATCATCCATCAGTCCGTCCATCCATCCATCAGTCCATCCAATTCATCTATCCATCAGTCCATCCATCCATTCATCCATCCTTCTGTCCATCTTCTTAAATCATCCTTAAAATTTACTAAACTGTAAGCATTTCTGTTTTGCATTTCTCAAAACAACTCATACAAATAGCAAATAGCTCTCTCTTTTACAAAATTGTTAGTTCATCTCTCAAAAAAAAAAAAAAAAAAACTGTATTAATGGCAGTGCCATCAGAATGAAAAGTCCTTGTGTCATTGTGTATGGATAAGACTCAAATTTCTCAGTCTTGTCAATATAACAGTGTATACTAGAGGGATGTTCTGATGTAAACTATGCCTACAGTTTTGATGACAATTTTCCACATTGTATGTTACACCTTATATTAGGTGTACACCTAGTATATTGCAAGACTGGTTACACCCCATTTGATTGCAAGAGACTGGAAAATATTTCACATTTACACTTTTATTACTTGTACTGTAATTTGTTGACAGACTATGTCATTGCGATACAGAAAGGAAAAGACAACACTGCATAGCACAAATAAAAACAAAAGTAGAAATGCAAAGATAAACCAAGATTCACCTGGAAGAAATTGACCAATTCAGGACAGAATCAGTCAGTCAGCCAGCCAGCCAGCCTGTCTGTCTATAAATCAACTCATCCATCTAACCATCCATTAGTCCATCCATCCATCCATACATTAGTCTATCAATCCATTTGTTCATCCATAGAACAACTGTCTCTCCATTTATCCATCTATCTATAAATGTATCTATCCATTCGTCCATCCAGACATCATCTATCTGTCTGTCTGTGTGTCTGTCTTTCTGTCTATTTATCTATCTATCTATAAATGTATCCATTCTATCATGTATCCTTCCTTCCATCCATCCTTCCATCCATCCATCCATCTGTCCATACATCAACTGTCTGTCTGTCTGTCTGTCTGTCTGTCTGTCTGTCTGTCTGTCTGTCTGTCTGTCTGTCTGTCTGTCTGTCTATTCATCCATATATCCGAAAACCCATCCATCAAACAATCTGTCCATCAATAGAGTCCATCTATCAGTCCGTCCAATCAGTCCATCCATCCATCCATCCATGCGTTCGTCTATCCATCCATCCATTAATCTGTCCACCCATGGATCAGCCCATCCATCCATCACATCCATCCATCCATGGATCAGTTCATCTATCTGTTTATCCAACCATCTATCCATCCATCCATACATCTATTTGTCCATCCATCCATTCGTCTGTTCATACATCAACTGTCTGTCTATCCATCCATATATTAAAACATCCATCCATCCATTTAACAATCTGCCCATCAAAAGAGTCCGTCCATCAGGCCATCCAATCAGTCAGTCCATCCATCAAGTCATCTCATCTATCAGTCCATCCATCCATCCATCCCTCCATCTATCCAGCCATCCATCCATACAGCCATCCATCCATCTATCAATACAGTATATCCTGCCGTCCATCCATCTATCCATCCAACCATCCATCCATCCATCCATCCATCCATCAATCTGCCTATCCATTTATCGGTCCATCCATCCATCAGTCTGTCCATCCATCCATCCATCCATCCATCCATCCCTCCATCTATCCAGCCATCCATCCATACAGCCATCCATCCATCTATCAATACAGTATATCCTGCCGTCCATCCATCTATCCATCCAACCATCCATCCATCCATCCATCCATCCATCCATCCATCAATCTGTCTATCCATTTATCAGTCCATCCATCCATCAGTCTGTCCATCCATCCATCCATGCATCCATCCCTCCATCTATCCAGCCATCCATTCATACAGCCATCCATCCATCTATCAATACAGTATATCCTGCCGTCCATCCATCTATCCATCCAACCATCCATCCATCCATCCATCCATCAATCTGTCTATCCATTTATCAGTCCATCCATCCATCAGTCTGTCCATCCATCCATCCATCCATCCATCTGTCCATCCATCCATTCATCCATCCATGAATCAGTTCATCTATCTGTCCATCCATCCATCTATCCATCCATACATAAATATATTTGTCCATCCACCCATTTGTCTGTCCATACATCAACTGTCTGTCTGTCTGTCTGTCTGTCTGTCTGTCTGTCTATTCATCCATATGTATGAAAATCCATCTATCCATCCAACAATCTGTCCATCCATCCATCAGTTCGCCCAGTCAGTCCATCCACCAAGTCGTTCCATCTATCAGTCCATCCATCCCTCTGTCTATCCATCAATCTGTACATCCATCAATCTATCCATCCATCCATCCATCCATCCATCCATCCATCCAAGGATCAATTAATCTATCTGTCCATCCATCCATCTATCCATCCATCCATACATATATTTTGCTACATACATATACATATACATACATATATCCATTTGTCTGTCTATACATCAACTGTCTGTCTATCCGAAAATCCATCCATCCATTCATCCATCCATCCATCAATCTGTCCATCAATATATGTAATGTAATGTAATGTGTATTTATATACCGCATTTATTGTGTATGGCCATACACCCAAAGCGCTTTACAATCATGAGGGTGTGTGTGTGTTTGTGTGTGTGTGTGTGGGGGGGGGGGTCTCCACACTACCACCAGTGTGCAGCATCCACTTGGAATAGTTCATCTATCAGCCAGCCTTATCAGGCCATCCATCTATCAAGCCATCTCATCTATTAGTCCATCCATCTATGCATCCACCCATCCCTCCATCTATCCATCCATCCATCCACCCACCCATCCATCTATCCATATATCCCCCGTCCATCCATCCATCCATCAATCTGTCCATCCATTCATTCATCCATCCATCCATCCATCCATCCATCCATCCATCCATTCATCAATGGATTAGTTCATCTACCTGTCCGTCCATCTATCCATCCATCCATTTATTTATCCATCTATATATCTAAAAATCCATCCATCCATCAATCTGTCCCTTCGTCTATCTATCCATCCATCCATCCATCTATCCATCCATCCAAATATCCCCCTCTCCATCCATGCATCAATATGTCCATCCATGGATCAGTCTGTCCATCCATTCATCTATCCATCCATCCATCTCCTACAGTATTGCTCTGCCTGCATGCTTTAAAAGAAGAAATCACTCATTTTTGTTTGTTTGCACCTTGCACCATTAGTATGCATGATGGAGTGGGAGAGCGAGGCTTCTGCTTTGACAGTTTTAGCAGCTCCTTGTTATTTTTGTCTTGTTGCCATGCTCCTCACATAAAGTGTCAATTATACCAAGCGGGGCTAATTATTCCCATTAGGATTGTGTGAATCCAGTCAAGGACACCTTCATTTAAAGACTTATCCTGCCATCAGCGGGGTCAGAGAGCACCACGGCGCTGCCATACTTCACTATCACCTCAATAAATAATGCTAGGATGCTAATTGTTTTCAGAAGTCACTAAGTGGGTAGGGAAACATGATGGATGTACTACTTAATCTTCGTAGAAACTAGTTTCTGCTCTTTTTAAAAGCAGGAAGCATTTACGATTCAGACATTTAAAGGTGATGATTCTAATGAATTGATTCCAGATAGTTCTTGATTGTACTGGCCTTTTGCCAGTTGTGTTCTTATTTAAAGAACAAGATTTAAAATAGGACATTTTTGCTGGCTACTATAGCAATACAACAATAAAATAAAATAAAATAAAATAAAATAAAATAAAATAAAATAAAATAAAATAAAATAAAATAAAATAAAATACTTGGTACTAAAATACTAAAAATACTAGCACTTTTGTTTTCCTGTTATTAATATTCAGCAAACAATCAATTATTAATCATTAGCAGATGGGAAAAATAAGTATAACTAATTGTTTTATAAAATACCTTCTGTAGCTCTTCCACATCTACCGCTTCAAATCAATTATTATTATTACTTTAATTACATATTACATGCTTCAGTGTTTAACCCATTTATTAATAAAATATTTCTGCTGAGAGATGTTGTGTTAGGAAATATCAGGAGCTGAATTGTTGGTCCCACTTTATATTAACTAATATATACTTAATCATTTGTTACATTGTATTTATTGTGTAAATATATGTTTTACATTGTACTCATGATTAATTAAATACCTGCATGTGAGTACATCTGTAATTAATTTCTGTCAGTTTTTTCATAATTACACTGTTGACCATCCCTTAGACATTAACCCCCCCTAAACCTACCTATATCAATTGCAATACATTATGAACAGAGCAAGTACATTGTGTTACATTCCATGGTGTTTTGAATGTATTGTGGTATGTTGTGGTTTCTATGCAAAATGCTGTCGTACGGCGCTGTGAAAAGGGGTGGGATTAAACAAGATGATTAAACATTTCAAAATTGAGAGATTGGTTCATATTTTACATTTCTGTCCAGAGAGGTCATGTTTTGACCTTCAATTAGTCTCATGCAATTTCGCCAAGCTTCAACTTTGCAATGCAGCGAACTGCGAAACTTGTCGCACGAGCTTGCATTCCGCCAGTGTATCGTTGCTGTTGTGGTTAACTTATTGAAATTAAAATCGTTTGTAACTATTTGAAACCGCTTACATTCTGCCATTTTATTTCTAAAACCCTTTTTCTCTTGTTTATGTTTAGTTAGTTAGTTTAGTGTACAATTCTGTTGTTAATTTAATTTTACTTTGTCAGTTTAGACAGTTTTACTCCCTAACTAGCTAGAGTGTACTTTTGTTTGTTGTTTTGGTCTTTCCTCCTCCTGGAGCCTTTGCTTCCCAGTTTGTTTAGCATTGTACATTTTTGTTAATAAATTCTTTAATTGAAATTGGTGTGTTGTCGTGAAGGCATGGGACTGATCCACACTCACCCCAACCAAATTGTAACTTTTCACTGTTGCTCTCTCACTCCCAGACACAAATCATCAGGGACGTAACTTGTTTTTTGATGCAAGTATATAGTAGTTAAGGCCACCTAATATAAAGTGGGACTGAATGTTCTTCAACTTCTGTTTATTTTCTTCTTCTTTTTTTATTTTACTCATTGTATATTGCACATTTCAATTAGAATTTAGGCTTAATCACAATAGTGTTTCTTCTTAATCAGTGCTTGTTTGAGATAATATAGAGGAAATGATGCAGAGAATTACTGTAAGTCCCTGAATGCACACTAATTATGCCATTATACATCTGGAATACATATTTCCTGCATGAAACATGGAGGAGAGACAGAGAGATGGTAAAACATCTTACTTCAAACTGTGTAAGGGTACAGTGAACATTATCACAAAATAAACATTTTATAAGCCTGAAGGGTATTTTGAGTTAATGACCAGCTGATTGTACATTTCTGCCAATTAGTATATGCAGTGCTTAATTTGTGAAGTGCAAGGTCCCGGAACAGATCGGGGTAGCGGATCCGGCATGTTACCGGAGGATGGAGACGTGTCGCACACGGAAAAAGTGGAGAGGAGGGGTGGCGGGGTTGATGGTTGTTGCGGTGGATGGCGGAGGGGTGTCGAGGACGAAAGTGAAGAGGGTTGGGGAGTCGCGGAAGAAAGTGAACGTGAACAGCGGACGAGAGAGGGGGATTGGTAAAATGAGGTGCCGGATCAGTTTCAGAGGTGTCGGATCCGGATCCGCCATGTTCCGGCACAAATTAAGCCCTGATTATATGGCTACTCAACAAACTAACAAACCAGAGTTATTATGCTTAACTTAAAGATGAAACTATATTAATTCATTTATTTTCTTTTCGGTTTAGTCCCTTTATTAATCCGGGGTCGCCACAGCGGAATGAACCGCCAACTTTTCCAGCACGTTTTACGCAGCGGATGCCCTTCCAGCCGCAACCCATCTCTGGGAAACATCCATACCCACTCATACACTACTGACAATTTAGCTTGCCCAATTCACCTGTCCCGCATGTCTTTGGACTGTGGGGGAAACCAGAGCACCCGGAGGAAACCCACGCGAATGCAGGGAGAACATGCAAACTCCACACAGAAACATCAACTGACCCAGCCGAGGCTCGAACAAGCGACCTTCTTGCTGTGAGGCGTCATCACTACCTACTGCGCCACTGCATCGCCCATGAAACAATATACTTTAAATCAGGGGTGCTCAATCCTGTTCCTGGAGATCTACCTTCCTGCATAGTTCAGTTCCAACCCTGATCAAACACACCTGAACCAATTAATTAGGACCTGAACAGCACTTGATAATTACAAGCAGGTGTGTTTGATATGGGTTGCAACAGAAATGTGCAGGAAGGTAGATCTCCAGGAACAGGATTGAGCACCCCTGCTTTAAATAAAATAAATGTTAACTAAAAAACAAACAAACTAATAATGAATGAATGAATGAATAATAATATTAAAATAATAATAATAGCAGCAATAATAATAATAAAAATAATAATAATTATTATTAATATTATAAATATTATTATTAGTAGTAATAGTATTAACAGTAGTATAATTAGTTGGTAAAGTGGTAACACTTTACAATAATAGTAAATGAATAGTAAATGATGTATTAATATTTAAACGAAACATTATTTTGAACTGATGATGAGTCAAGGCATGCGTTATCATGAACTAACTTTAACGACAACATGAGTCACAGGAGTTCATGTGTGAATAATGGCTACCTTAATTACATTTTAGGACATGTTGTTAATTAATGTATTAATTAACATTTAAGTTGAAGCTAAATGTAACCAACATGAACTCATGAGCTGTTAATGTATAATTATGTCATGACTTTTCTTGGAGGGGCACATCACCATTAACTCATCCTTAACTACTCATGAACTCCTGTGTTTAAACTCTTCATATTGATGTTGACTGAACACTTTTCTATTGTTATTCAGTAGGGGTGTGACAAGATCTCGAATGACAGATTAAATCATGACAAGATTTCTCGTCATGGTGAAAAGTTGTCTCGTGAGTTGTGATGTTATGATTGAGCATGAGGGTGAAATTAGCATTGAAGATTGGAGGCAAGATTGTATTTTAACTGCAAATCAAGTGCTTTGAACACCTGGCAACCCAGGCTGGCCTCGGAGTTGCAAATGTCACTTGGTTGCTTGGGCGAGAAGCCAGTTAGTAAAGTTTATAGCTAAATATAGTGTTTGCATGTCCTTTATGGTATATAATTAATTAAAATAGAAAAAGCACCTAAATTGTTTATCAGTTTTGATGTTTTTTCAGGTACATTAAAATCTATTTTCCATTCATATATTAGCAAATATTTTGTTAATATTAAAATTATTAAATACTATTTTCCATTCACATAGGCTGTTAGCAAAATATTTTGCAGTGTTTGCATGTCCTTTACGCCATAGAATTCTTTAAAATATAAGTAAAATGACTTTCATTACAAGTTGATTAAAAAAAAAGTACCTAAATAGTTCTGTAATTTGTGATTATTTCTTTTTAGTTAAATAAAAGACAACTTTTTAAAAATAGTGTAAAAATCTTGTCTCGTGTCGTTCTCGTGAACCCAATCTCATGTCTCGTCTTATCTCGTGGAGTAAGCGTCTCGTCACACCCCTCTTATTTAATGTAAATGCACTAGACAGACGTGCATAGAGTTCATGAGTAGTTAGGAATGGGTTAATGATAATGTTCCCCTCCAAGTAAAGTCATGATATAATTATAGATTAACAGCTCATGGGTCATGATGGTTACATTAAGCATATACTAATGTGGTAATTAATACATTAGTTAACAAACAATCATGTACTGACAAGTAATTAAGGTAGCTGTAATTCACACATGAACTTATGTGACTCATGTTGTAGTTAAAGTTATCTCATGATTAGCACATGCATTAACTCATCATTAGTCCATAATACAGTACTGTTTATTATATTAATACATCATTATTCATGTACTGGTATTGTAAAGTGTTACCATAGTAGTTAAAGGAGGAGCAGTGTTTGAAAAACCAATAAAACTTTATATTATATTTAAAAGTATGGCCACAACACACCACTGCAGATCCAGAATCCAGTACTGAAGTAATGAATTAAATAGATTTACTGCCGTGTTATAGATTAAAGGTCATATTTAAACTTTTTTCAAACCAAATTCAAGAAGAACTCTCCACCCTTCAAGTGAACATCAATATTCCAGCTGGATTGTCTCTGCCAAAACCATGATGCTGTTTTAGATTTATGCCAGATTGTTTGTATTTCACAGCCAGCACATAAATTAGGTGTCAGTATTGATGTGTATATGCAGCTTTAATGCATTATTTATTTATTTATTTATTTAAAGTTGGCTCTTTTTTTTCCAGGTGCGTAGGAATACCAGTAAACAAGTTCAGAAAAAGTTGAAAACTATAATTGCCATGCTTTTGCCATCAGACATAAGCTACACACAACTCTCTCGCTTATATTTGTAACATTAAAGTAGCAATTTTGTACTTACTCTGAGAGCAGGTGGAAATCATGATCTCGGTGAGGTAAGAAATTCTCCCCTGAGGAAATTGGTTTCCTCTGTCACTCATCTTTATCCTTTGTAGTTTTCCTAAAAGCAGAGGGGTGAAGTTAATCTGGAGCGTATTCCACTCTTATAGCAAACAAATTTCTGCTTAATTCAACACCAGTCAGAGTTTATCATCCCTTAATTCCTTTTCTCACAATATTGAGGACCGGGGTGTTTCAATCAGTGGCTCGTGAGGCATGAATTATGGCAAACACATCAAAGTGTTTCCCACTGTGTGCAGAGTGTTTGTAATTATAGCATCTTTATAGTGAGAATCCAAGAACAGAGATGTGTATAGGGAACTTTATACATTTAATGACTTTTTACTTTTTTTACTTAGCTGCTGTCATTAGCAGAGCAAGAGTACAACACATATTCAACAATACAGTATAGTGTGATAATAAGCATGCAGGATATTGTTACAATATATACAAATGCAATCTCACTGCAACTTGTGTCAATGTGTAAAATATTTAGGTTTCCTCCTGTGTTCAGACTTGAATTTACTGGAATTTTTGGAAATATTATTTTAAAATCAAGAATGTAAAATCTTGTTCACCATATCCCAAATGTTTTAAGATTTAATAAGCTATTTATTTTTAAACATAATTATTTGTACATGTTAATCTGGAGCCTGTATATATACAGTTGAAGTCAGAATTATTAGCCCTCCTTTGATTTTTTTTTCTTTTTTAAATATTTCCCAAATGATGTTTAACAGAGCAAGGACATTTTCACAGTATGTCTGATAATATTTTGTCTTCTGGAGTAAGTCTTATTTGTTTTATTTCGGCTAGAATAAAAGCAGTTTTTAATTTTTTTAAAAGCCATTTTAAGGTCAAAATTATTAGCCCCTTGAAGCAATTTCTTTTTTCTATAGTCTACAGAACAAACCATCATTATACAATAACGTGCCTAATTACCCTAACCTGCCTAGTTAACCTAATTAGCATAGTTAAATTTTAAATGTCACTTTAAGCTGAATAGAATGGTCTTGAAAAATGTTTAGTCAAATATTATTTACTGTCATCATGGCAAAGATAAAATAAATCAGTTATTAGAAATGAGTTATTAAAACTATTATGTTTAGAAATGTGTCAAAAAAATCTTCTCTTTGTTAAACAGAAATTGGGGGAAAAAATAAACAAGGGGCCAAAAATTCTGGGGGACTAATAATTTTGACTTCAACTGTATATGAGCAATATCATATGAGTAGCAGTGTGATAATATGGCTGTATATTGGCACTGGTGGGAGGAGTGCGTTTCTTAGTGTCCCACCAGTGACAATTTACAGCCATATTACACTGCTACTGATGTGATATTGTGTTTATACAACAGTTAGGCAGCATAATCATGTATATACACAAGGAATTACTTTCTTCTGCCATTCATTCACATCTGCAGTTGGTCAGAAGAGCAGAAACCATTGCTACTTCACCAACGTCACTTTAGAGCTAGTATTTTAATGATTCTCTAGCATAATGTCTAAAGTGATGACAAAACAGGTGATTTTGCTCACATTTTAAGATTATTAGGCTGAAAGGCCTGAATTGACATCAGTCTACAGAGAGTTACAATCAGGGTAAAAAAGCCAAAGCAAACAACCATATTACTAGGGTATTAATACAGCACTACAACATACAAAAGAGAGAGATCGACAGAGTGTCACTGACCATGTCAAAGCACAAACCAAGCATGGAGACAAAGGAATTGTCTGCAGACCTCCAAGACAGGATTTTCTCGAGGCACAAGGCTGGGGAAGATTACAGAAAAATTTCTGCTGCTCTGAAAGTTACAATGAGCACAGTGGCCTCCATCATCCATAAGTGGAAAATCTATGGAACCACCAGGACTCTACCTAGAGCTGGCCGGCCATCTAAGCTGAGTGATCAGGGGAGAAGGACCTTAGTCAGAGAGGTGATCAATAACCCAATGGTCACTCTGAGCTCCAGCATTCTTCTGTGGAGAGAGGAGAACCTTACAGAAGGACAACCATCTGTGCAGCAATCCAACAATCAGGCCTGTATGGTAGAGTGGCTAGACGGAAGCCACTCCCCGCCTGGAATTTGCCAAAAGGCATCTGAAGGACTCTCAGACCATAAGACACAAAATTCTCTGGTCTGATGAGACTAAAATGTAACTCTTTGGAATGAATGCCAGGCGTTACGTTTGGAGAAAACCAGGCACCGCATCATCACCAGGCTAATACCATCATGCTGAGGGGATGTTTTTCAGTAGCAGGAACTGGAAGACTAGTCAGGATAGAGGGAAAGATGCAGTAATGTTAAGAGACATCCTGAATGAAAATCTGCTTCAGAGTGCTCTTGACCTCAGACTCGGGCAACGGTTCATCTTCCAGCAGGACAATGACCCAAACACACCGCCAAAATATCAATGGAGTGCCTTCACAACAACTCGGTAAATGAGTGGACCAGCCAGAGCCCAGGCATAAATCCTATTGAACATCTTTGGAGAGATCTGAAAATGGCTGTACACCGTTGCTTCCCAACCAACCTGATAGAGCTTGGGAGGTACTGCAAAGAGGAATGGGCAAAAATTCCCAAAGACAGGTGTGCCAAGCTTGTGGCATCATATTCAATAAGACTTGAGGCTGTAATTGCTGCCAAAGGTGCATCAACAAAGTATTGAGCAAGGGCTGTGAATACTCATGTGCATGTGATTTTTCAGGTGTTTTATTTTTAATAAATTTATAACAATTTAAAAAAAAAAAATTCACATTGTCATTATGTGGTATTGTGTGTAGAGTTTTGAGAAAATAAATGAAACTAATCCATTTTGAAATAAGGCTGTAACATAAAAAATGTGGAAAAAGTGAATCACTATGAATACTTTCCGGATGCACTGTAAATAAACTGCATAGTTGCAATCTAAACAAGTACATTTTTGCCTAAAAAAATCCCCAAAAGTACATTATGTTGTCCAACAGCTGCAATATTTGTCCAACTGTAGTGAGTTCATTCCTCTGCTTGTCATGTAGGCAGTGTAATACACAATGGTGAAGAGCCAATCAGATTCAAGAACCAGACAGAACAGTTATATATATATGGCGACACGGTGGCGCAGTAGGTAGTGCTGTCGCCTCACAGCAAGAAGGTCGCTGATTTGAGCCTCGGCTGGGTCAGTTGCCGTTTCTGTGTGGAGTTTGCATGTTCTCACCTCGTTTGCGTGGGTTTCCTCCGGGTGCTCCGGTTTCCCCCACAGTCCAAAGACATGCGGTACAGGTGAATTGGGTAAGCTAAATTGTCCGTAGTGTATGTGTGTGAATGAGAGTGTATGGGTGTTTCCCAGTGATGGGTTGCTGCTGGAAGGGCATCCGCTGCGTAAAACATGTGCTGGATAATATATTCAAATATATATATTAAACTTAAATTATAAAGAATTTATGAGTCTAAGGTGATGTTAATTTCTTAATGTTTACATTTTTATAAACTAAAAAAGTAATGTTTAGTTTTGGGTGAACTACCCCTTTAACATAAATTGTGGACATTTCACACCAATAATAGTTAAAATATTAATTTAAATCTACCAATAAGAGCTGACGCGATCGTCATAGCAGCGTCAGCCAATGAAATTAGTCAGCAATAGGCCACTGTTGGAGCTGGTGTATTTGCATACAGCGATCTGATTGGCTGACGCTTCCGTCGGTGCTTGAAAATTTGAGCATGTCCCAACTTCTGCAGCGAGCAACGCCTCTGAAGCGGCGCCGACGGATCCACAATGCAGTTTGGCAACGCCTGACGTCACCCATTCAAAGTGAATGGGAAGCGTTGAAGCTGACGCCCCGTGTGAATGGGGCGTTAGGCTTGTTTGAAACCTACAGGTAAGTGTGTTGAAGCAGCATTGGAACTAAACTGTGCAGGGCAGCGGCCCTCCAGGAACTGAAGTTGATGCCCCTGCTGTAGGGTCTGCAGTTAACAGCACATACATTGTAACATTAAGACGTACAATGGCAGCTTGTGAAATCATACTCTCTGAGAATGTAATAGAAAAGTAATAAATTGTTCCTAAATGTGCACTTCAGAATCCTGTATGAAATAAAAGGTCACCCATACTTCTTGACTACTGAATTTGGACAAAGAAGACAATTCATGTGCAGTTCTTTTCAGCTAATCTGGAGCTACCTCAAGTCTGCAAATGATAGCCTTCAACTACAAGAATGAGAATTTTAATTCATCAAAGTCATACAAACATTTCTAATAACTGATTTATTTTATCTTTGCCATGATGACAGTAAATAACATTTTACTAGATATTTTTCAAGACACTTCTTTACAGCTTAAAGTATCATTTAAAGGCTTAACTGGGTTAATTAGGTTAACTAGGCAGGTTAGGGTAATTAGTATTGTATAACGTTATTGTATAACGATGGTTTGTTCTGTAGACTATCAAAAAATATATAGCCCAAAGGGGCTAATAATTTTGACCTTAATTTTTTTTTTTTTTTAATTAAAAGCAGCTTTTATTCTAGCCAAAATAAAACAAATAAGACCTTCTTCAGAAGAAAAATATTATCAAACATACTGTGAAAATGTCCTTGCTCTGTTAAACATTATTTGGGAAATATTTAAAAAAGAAAAAAGTTTCAAAGGGGGGCTAATAATTCTGACTTCAACTGTATGTAAAAGGTGGAGTATACCAGAAGATATATAATTGAGGAACGAATATAAAAGCTTGACTCGAACAATGTGGGCACATTTGCAGTGCAGTTTATGTTTTATATATTTTTTAAAAAATCTAATGAAAAGAAAATGGAAAGTCAGTGAAAAAGACAAAACAAACAATTGCTAATAAATACATTACTGAATATATACAACTAAATAAATATATTATTGAGAGACTTGATGGAAGTCAAGTTCATGCATGGTTTCTCTGCTGTTTTGTATGATGAAAAGTTTTATTTTTAATATATACAAATATAAGAATGAAATATACAAACATTATATAAATGTATTGTAATGTTTAGGGCTTAAGATTTAAATAGACTAAATTGATTCATCTTGGGGTGCATGTAAAGACAACATAGGCTCATTCTGAAAATGTAGCAATTTCTAGAGATCGTGAATTATGTAGCCAGAAGTACGTATGGCTGCATTTAATCTTTAAAACGAATGCTACGGGGTGGTATGATGCTGTTCCTTTTCGCACTAGCAGCTGACCGCTTACCACTGTATGGACGGCTTTTACGCTGTTACCAGTTTGACTAGTGGCTCGCCATGTCCGTCAGCAGACTTGAGACGCAGAGAAGAATTGACTGGAAGGACAGGGTTCGAGTCTGGCAAAGAACGGTTCCAGAAAGCAGGTAAGACAAAAAAACAAAAGCAAAAAAATAAAATAAACATGTAAATAACAGGGTGAGAATGTGGTAAAAGGGCTTTGATTTTTCTGAATTGCTTTTCAAAACACTGTCGGTTGGGTCTATGGAAAGTGGGTGGTTGCTGGTCAATCGGTGCTTTTTAAAACATCATTGATTGGGTTTAGGGAAGGGGGTGGGTGGGAACATTGGTCAGTCAGTCAGTCAGTTGACAGCGTCCTCTGGTGGATTTACGCGAGAAGAGCGGAAGCGAATGGCATTCGTGAGAGAAATTTGAAATCTCAGAAAGCATACAAAGCGTCTTCTGGTGGATTTACGCGAGAACAGCAGGAACGAATGGCATTCGTGAGCGAAATATGAAATCTCAGAAAGCATACAAAGCATCCTCTGGTGGATTTACGTGAGAACAGCGGGAGTGAATGGCACTTATGAGAGAAATTTGAAATCTTAGAAAGCATTCAATGCAGCCTCTGGTGGATTCGCAAAAACAAAAACAAAAACTGCAAAAAACTTAACTCCTGAAATGTATTTGACATTCTTCATAAATGTATATAGGGCTACGTTTTCAGCATGAGCCTGGGTTGTGTAAAGAGGTTTGAAAATCCCACCTAAAATCCCACCTAAAATTGTTGGGTAGAGTCAACCCAAATTTGGATATTATTATTAATATAAGGTGATCCAGGTTGGTTTATGCCTGTTGATCTCTATCTACAACTGCATTTGCAAGTTAAAACCAATCACTTTGTGCCCAAAAAGCAATATCTGTTTTATAGCAACATGAATCGAACAGGAGCCAAGATTCATTTTGTGTCCTTCGGCAACAGAATAGAGCCTGAATGCAGACTGGCATCAGCAGATGTTAATCTGGGTCACAGCGCTGGTAAAAAGGGTCTTGTATGAGCAGTGATCAATCTGGTGACCTTGGACATGTTAACCGTCAGTTTTAAAAGCATTGCAGGTGCACAGAGAGAACTGCTATTCTCATTCTGCCACACCAAGAGGGATTTAAAGATCTGCTTCCCTGACTCCCTGATCACAGTTAATATTCAGTCCACACGCTCGTTTCCCTTTTTGCAGATGGAGTCTGATGATATTTGTTTGATTCCCAGAGCTTGCATGAATCAAAGATCGCTCGGTACATAACATCCCAGAGCTCTACAAAAAAATTCACCGTCATCCTACATTCTACTTTAAGCTTATAGCCCAGTCATTTTGAGGTCCGTCCAGTTGAGGAAAATCGGAAATTATGCCGACCATCAAAAAAAAAAAAAACTTTGACTTTGATTTCTTTGCGTCATTCCTTCAGATGTCCTTCCGTCTCTGCTCATCTCTGTTAAGGCTCAGTCTCTCTCACCTGGCACACAAATGTCATTCAGATGCTAAACGCCTCCTCGTTCGACCGCATATGCAAATTGACAGCTCGTCTCGAAAGAAGCCGCTGCCAGAACAATCACATTCAAGGCTGCCAGAAAGTTCCCATTGTCGCTGTTGTTTGATTCTCCTTTCACATTATTTATTTAATTTATGTCCCTTTTAAGTATATTTTTAAGATTTTTCCTTCTTCTTCTTTGACTTTGAAGTTTTGTCGCTACCCTTTCATGCGTGTGTCGGATAATCCACTTATGGGTTCGGTCGGAACGTCTCAGGTGAAGGTTCTGCCTTGAAAGAGCCCCAAAACCTCTCTTGTACCCATGAAACTTCAAGTCTGCTTTCCATGTTTAAATACCCGACACATGAAATGAAAGATGTGGTTTCAACAAGGCTCTCAAACCGAAAAAAAAAGCCAATTCTAGAGAGGTTTGTATCGCAAAGGCTCATCATTTTGTGCTGCGTGGAAAAGGAGAAGGACTTCTTTGAATTTTGAGTGCTTGTCTAGGAAATATTTAAGTTTAGCTTAAATTAATGAAACATTCAAGGCTGTCGGCGGAGATGAACCTTCTGTCCTTCAGCGCCTTGTACTGTGTCATTTAGTTCTGTAATCATCACATCGGTTATGCAAACATCTATGGGCTTGCTTTCAAAGTCTGAGACGCTTGTCTCAGTCGTCTCAAAGGAATACTGAAATGAATGTTTCAGGCTACCTTGATGAATTAAACGCATTGTGCATTATATAAGATAATCTATGGGCTGTATTTCAAGTATTGTTCTTAAATACATTTTAAATAATGATTGAGTACAGTAAAGTCAATAAAATAGAGTCTATTTTTTCCTTTTTTGTAAATTACATTTACATTTGTTTTGTTGTTCTGGTTTTTGATTTCTATACAAAATATCTATGAATTAAATTCAAAAGTTTGTCAAGTAATAAGGCAAATTAAGTTATTAAATTGAAGTCAGATTGTTGTTCTATCCTAATGGATATGCATGTTCTGTAAACATACAAAAAAATGTAAAGGAATATTCCTTCATTCATTTTCCTTTGGCTTAGTCTCTATTTTAGAGGTCACCACAGCAAAATGAACCACCAACTTTTCAGCATTTGTTTTACGCAGCAGATGCCCTTCCAGCCACAACACAGTACTGGGAATCACCCATCCATTCATCATTCACCTCACTATGGCCAATTTCATTCATTCATTTTCCTTTGACTTCATCAGTCCCTTTATTCATCAGGGGTCACCACAGCGGAATGAACCGCCAACCTTTCCAGCATGTTTTACACAGCGAAAGCCCTTCCAGCTGTAACCCCATACTGGAAAACACCCATACACTCTCACATTCACACACATACACTACATCCAATTTAATTTATTCAATTCACCAATAGCGCATGTCTTTGGACTGTGGGGGAAAACCGGAGCACCCAGAGGAAACCCTAGGAACACGGGGAGAACATGCAAACTCCACACAGAAATGCCAACTGACCCAGCCGGGGCTCGATCCAGTAACCTTCTTCACTGAGCCACCATGCAGCCATGTAAAGGAATATTTATACTAAAATAAATCAATAAATAAATACATTTACTCACCCTTAAGTGGTTCAAAATCTTATGAGTTTCTGTAAACTAAAGATGATATTTTTAAGCAAGATAAAAACCAGTAAACATTGACTTCCATTGCACAGTATGAAAAACACATACTATGGAAGCCAATGGTTATGGGTTTGCAAACATTTTTAAAAAAATTTGGGCTAACTATCCCTTTAAGTTAATAGTAATAGAGTATTGATTTGATACTGTTACATTAATAACTTTAATTTCTAGTTAGTTTAATTTTGTTATGCTACTACTACTACTACTACTACTACTACTACTATAAATTAATTATACTAATAACAATAGATGCTATTTTAATTGGCTTCAACTTCAATTTGTAATTATACAGTTATTTGCCATTTTTTCTGCTTTTTTAAATAAAAGTTTTTAGTTAACAAAATGAACATTGTCTGTCATACTTTGGTATCTTCTAAAAAAAATTTGAATCAATTTTTTTATTATGGTGTAAGAAATCATGCCATGGACATATGGCTTAGTCATGTACTTTGTATTGATAAAAAACAGCATTGACAACATTGCATTGCATGGAAAAGATACAACCCAGGCTCATTCTGAAAACGTAGCCTATATACATTTCTAGAGAGCGCCAAATATGACACAGAAGATATGCTTTTTGCAGATTATGTTTTCGTGACTCCACCTGAGGCCGCTATGTATGCTTTTTGAGATCTCAAATCTCTCTCACGAGTACCATTCACGCCTGCTCTTCTCGCGTAAATCCACCAGAGGCCATTGTCAACTGACTAACTGACTGACCAACCAATACCCCCACCCACCCCCTTCCATAAACCCAACCGATAGTGTTGTAAAAAGCACCGATTGACCAGCGCCCACCCACTTCTATAAAACCGACAATTATTTGAAAAGCAATATAGAAAAAGAAAAGCCCCCTGATTTTTACCATGTTTTCAGATTTTACCACATTTTCCCTGGTTATTTAATTGTTTATTTTACTTTTTGTCTTTTGTTTTTGTCTTCCATTCTTTCTGGATCCGTTCTTCACCAGACTCGAACCCCATCATTGCGATCAACTCTTCTCTGCGTCTCAAGTTCGCCGACGTAAGAGGCGAGCCACTGGACAAACTGGTAACAGCGGGAAAGCTGTCCATACGGAGGTAAGCGGTCAGCTGCTAGTGCAAAAAGGAAGGCGTCATACCGCCTATAGAGTTTATTTTAAAGACGAAATGCAGCCATATGTTCCCCATGGCTACATAATTTAATAAAATCTCCAGAAATGTATATAGGGCAGGGGTGCTCAACCCTGTTCCTGGCGATCGACCTTCCAGCTGATTTCAGCTCCAACCCTGATCAAACACACCTGAACCAATTATTTAGAACGTGAGGAGCACTTGATAATTACAGGCAGGTGTGTTTGATAAGGGCTGCAACTGAAAACTGCAGGAAGGTCGATCGCCAGGAATAGGGTTGAGCACCCCTGATATAGGGCTACATTTTCAGAATGAGCCTATGCTGCTAAGATACCTCAAAAAAGAGGACATCCAAGAAAAAAACTTGCCTGTCATCAAGGTTATTATAGTTAACGAGATTGAACGAAAAAAACAAAAACTAACATTTTAAATAATTGTCGTTAACTGAAATAAAAACGTTTTTTAACGTTTTTTGAAAAAAAAACTAGAACTAACTGAAACTGTATTGTGTACATACAAAACTAACTAAAACTAACTAAAATTATAGCAAAAACCTCCTTCGTTTTCGTATTTGTGAATGTATTTAATACAAAATCTTACTGTAGGCCGTTTAGAAGTAAGTCTAATTCGCACTGCAGGTGTTTGACCCTTTCGCACCTCAGAGTCTGTAATCCCCCTGCTGAAAAATCCAGCTTAAACCAGCCTAAGCTGGTTGGCTGGTTTTAGCTGGTCGACCAGCCTGGTTTTAGAGGGGTTTTGGCCATTTCCAGGCTGGTTTCCAGCCATTTCCAGCCTGGTCTTAGCTGGTCAGGCTGGAAGTTGACCAGCTAAAACCAGCTTGACCAGCCAAAACCAGCTATGTCCAACATAAACCAGGCTGGTCAAGCTGGTTTTAGCTGGTTAAAGTTGGTCATTTCCAGCCTGACCAGCTAAGACCAGGCTGGAAATGGCTGGAAACCAGCCTGGAAATGGCCAAAACCCCTCTAAAACCAGGCTGGTCAACCAGCTAAAACCAGCCAACCAGCTTAGGCTGGTTTAAGCTGGATTTTTCAGCAGGGCCTGCTGCCATTGGCCAGATTGAGCCGGTTCTCCTCCAGTCAGTCCTCGTTAACTGTTGCTCCCACAACAAAAACAACGAGTGGACATGACAGCAGCATGGTGACAGCATTACAGGCACTTAAAACTCTTACTTTAACACATTTGTGCCCAATATTGGGTTTTATTTCTGTATCGCGAACAAATCTTTTTAACCGGATCTTCTAAGTGAACCAGTTGAAATAGTTCACCAAAATGAACTGAATCGTTTGAAATGATTCGTGTCTCCAGTAAGCACTTATCCACAAACTACTTACTTTTTAACAAGCCTAATACCCACTTCTGACTCGAAATAATCCAATATATACTCTCATTCAGTTATTATAACAGTAAAGGTAAACTGAGATCAAATTTGAGAAGCGGTGAACCTATAATACTGCGCATGCATGATTCAGTGAACCAAACACAAACAGCACATGACAGCCTGCTGTGACTGAACTAAACTTGAACAACGGCACCGTGGGTAAACCGAGGGCTGAAATGAGAGGATCTGGTGAAAAAAGAAAAGTTTATTTCATAACAGTAAATCGTATTGGAAAATAAATAAGTGAATCATGATTCAATTGGGTTTCAAAACTTTACTGTAAGACATTTTTCAGATCATGCCATTATGTTTTAACTGACTGAAATGACTATTGCTGACTACATAATTTTGGTATGTTGAGTCCAAACATCCACATTAAATATCTGAACTTCCCAGCACTACTGCATATCTAACCTCAGAGCAGCCTTGCACACATATTGTAAGGCTGCTGTCTTGTGGGCTGTTGGACATTAAAAGCATGCTCACTGAAAAACAACCATATTTATGAACTGCATTTTTACTGCATTTGAATGAAAAAAAGAACAAGTCAAAAGAGGAGAATGAAGTTATTGACCCACTACAAAGGCTCCCACGAATGCCTGTAAAGGCCTCATTGTGCTCAGCAGTGCCTCGATCAGTTTCTCATCTTATGTCTTTAAATGTTTAGTTTAATCTACAAACGCATACCTCTCCTTCTGGAAAATGCATTGCCCCCATTTGTCACCATGGCAGTGACTTGACATCATCAGCATCCATGCACTCATCTTACAATAACTGATGTCAAAGAGTGATTTATAGCCCCTTTGATTCAGCCTGACTTGAGCATGATTGCGCTTTCTCGTCTTCCCAGCTGTTAATATCAACAAGCTTCAGAGTTACACAGTATTCTTCACTTTTATGCTTCACACAAATCTCACGCACCAAATAAAGGGTTCAACGCACATCCTCAAGTTGTCCCTCTGGCTATCTCTCAGATGTTGAAATTCACACGCCAGTGGTATACAGACAAGCCAGAACATTTCCGCTTGGTTTTGATTTAAACAGTACTCTGTCCACCGGGACATTTTCCAACACTCGCATAGTGCCAACAGCGCCAAAGGCCACATTCCAGACCGTGAACTTAAAAGTGCTCCCAATGCATAAGCAAACAAACACAAAGGACGACCACAGATGGTCCCCTTGTCAAAGTCAGTTTGCATCTTTCACTTTAGGAGTGCCATCACAGGACAACCAGGACTGGAATAAAATGTTCAAACAAGAGGCAGTTCGGACATTTGAAATGTAATTCTTGAGGGCTCACGTCGGCCATCTGTTGACTCAACAAACATTATTCTGAGACGAACAGGTTCTGTCTTCATTCACCTCTTCTCCAGTCCTACAGATTCCCTGAATACCAATCAGTCACTGCAGCAAAATGGCCTGCTTAGGGGTCAAAATCCTTCTTTGACGAGGCAAATGAAAATATGCAAATGGATTCGACAACAGAAAGGGGCAAGTTAACGGGTGGCACCTGGGCCCATTATGCCTTATCGAATGCGAGTTCCAGGCTCTTGAGCGCTAGTCCTCAAGCCTCATGCCAGTTCTTCACAATGGCTGGATTGAGCTGCAATACTAAGGCTGCTGATATTGTTTGTAGGTCGTGCTGGCAAACCTGGGGAACATGTAGCTTTGTACCCAGAGCTGTCTTGCTGAGACGCAAACCCTGCAGCACAAAGCTGAATTTGGCACAAAACAAAACACACGCTACCCCTTAGGAAACAAGACGCTCTTAGCAACACATTTTGCATGATATTATGTGCGTGCATGTGCAGTGTCATCAAATTAAACCCACAGCGTGATACTGAAAGGCTACACATGAATCCGAACAATGAAATGGCAAGATTCAAGAGGTCTCTAGTATTTGTAGAAAGCTACAAATGCCATTCATCTCAATGCTCAACTTGTGTATTGGCTGTGTAATGTCATCTAAAGAAAGTGCAGCATTCCAATTTATCATGAATGCATCTGAAAAGGTGTACTTTCATAGTAAATTCTACTAGAACTAAAAGAGTAAGATGTGTATGTCAGAGATGTTTGTGAAAAGTACCTGATTACTAGGGGTGTCAAAATGCATTGATTCTCCCAGATGCAGACATTCGTTATCAGTTAAGTAATAGATCATAACCGCTTATAACATACTGACATAATTTACAGCATATGCGCTTACTATGCAGCATACTATGCAACCCAGGCTCATTGCGCATACATACCCAGGTCTACATTTCTGGGGACAGCGAAATGCGTAACTGGAGGTACGTCTGCTCGCAGTTTTGGTATTGCAAATCCGCCAGAGCCCGCTGTGTATGCTTTTTGATGATCTCAAATTTCTTGTGCGCATCCTCTTCTTGTGTTAATCCACCAGAGGGCGCAATATACACTTCAGCCGACCAGGCCAGCTTGCTGTCTGACCCACCCACCCCTTTCCTAAACCCAACCGATAGTATTTTCAAAAGCCTTCTAGAAAAAGAAAAGCTGTCACGGCCACATGATTTCACCACAGTTTTAGCCTGTTGTTGTTTATTAATTTTTTGCTTTTGTTTTACCTGGTTTCTAGAACTATTCTTTGCTAGACTTGAACCCTGCTGATGTACGCGGCGAGCCACTGGGCAAACTGGTAACACCAGAAAAGCCGTCCACATGAAGGTAAGCAGTCAGCGGTAGTATGAAAAGCAATAGAAGTCATCAACGGCATTATACCGCTGTGTATCGTTCGTTTTAAAGACAAAATGCAGCCAGATGTACCTCTGGCTACATAACTTGTGCTCTCCAGAAATGTAGACAGGGGTACGTATCCACAATCAGCATGTGTTGATACTACGGTGAGGGAGACAAAACACAAGTGAGTAAATATTGGATCCAACTATATATATATATATATATTAAAAAAAAAAAACATTTGTGCAAAATTCACTGCTTGTGAGTTCGCTGGGACAGTCTTTTTTGCTGGCATGTCTGTGAGGTAATGTTCCCTCTCCTCTTTTATCATTTACAGTGATACTTGTGGATCTTTTCTCCACCGCATCTATCAGATGATCCGTCTATGAGCAGTTGTATGAGCAATCAGCTGATGCAGCTTTCAAATTGTTTAAGCTCAGTGAACAGCAGTGATCAATAGAGCCAATCACAATCATTTCTGTTGAGCGTGTGAACACAATGCCCAATTATAGGTATTCAAGAACTCACTTGACAGCGTTCTAAAAGCCACTGAAAAAATTTTAGTACCTCACTTAAAAAAAAATTGTTTAGTAGGCCTACTTGTATTTTGAACTATTGTTATTTATTTTTATGTAATTGCTTTACATGCTGCTGTTGGCTTCTGTGCCCATAACGCTACTCAAGTTTTGTTTGATACATCCAAGAAGCATCTGGTTTTCTTTGAGCAGATAAAATGAATGTTTCAGTTCACATATCTAAATGCTTGTATTAAAAGACAAAAAGTGTTTATGTAAACCAAGCAAACCATGAGACCAGTATAGGTTCACACCCTTACCGATTACCTACTACTTTCTATTCTGAATTGAGAATCTGTTGGAGACCACGTGAGAGGGTTTTTGAATGACACAAATGCTGGGTTCAGAATACATAAAATCAGTTACCCCAGGCTCATTCTGAAAATGTACCTCTATATACATTCCTGGAGAGTGCCAAATACATCCCAGGAGGTATGTTTTTAGCAGTTTTTGTTTTCACGAATCCACCAAAGGCCGCTGTGTACACTTTTTGAGATCTCAAATTTCTTTCACGAGTGCTATTCAAGCCTGCTGTTCTTGCCTAAATCCACCAGAGGCCACTGTCGACCTTACTGACTGAATGACTGACTGACCGATCGACTGACCCACCCTCCTCCTCCTCTAAATCCAACCAATAGTGTTTTCAAAAGCAACGCTTGACCTGCCCACCCACTTCCCTAAACCCAACCGACAGTTTAAAAAAAATCCAGAAAAATAATAGCCCTCACCTGATTTTTACCACGTTTTGAGATTTTACCACATTCTCACCCTGTTATTTACTTGTTTATTTTATTTTTTGACTTCTGTTTTTGTCTTACCCTCTTTATGGAACTGTTCTTTGCCGGACTTGAACCTGGTCGTCATGGTTAACTCTTCTCTGCGTTTCAAGTCCAGCCACACATATATGGCGAGCTACGGGACAAACTGGTAACATCGGGAAAGCAGTCCATTTGGAGGTACGCTGTCAGCTGGTAAGCTCAAAAGGTTTGTTTTAAAAACAAAATGCAGCCATACATACTTCTGGCTACATAATTAGCGATCTCCAGAAATGTATATAAACGTACGTTTTCAGAATGATGTCAAAAATCTAACTGATTTTGGATAGTTTTCACCTGCAAAAAATGACCAGTATATTTGTTTGTTCAAGCAGCGTAGTATGACCTAAAATTATGCTAAACATGTTTAGCACTTTTTAACTAGCTATGAAATTATGAACTACTGGGGTTACCAGGCTGAATTGTTTATCTGGTGTAAAACTGACAAACAGGATAATGTTTAATCCACATTGTACAGCTTTTGTTTAGCTTAGATGTGAAGGTATACCACAAGTTGTCACTGGGCCACTGAAACTGTCAAACACAACTAGACTTCTGTCAAATAATTTAAACTGAGAGTCTTTGTATGCCGTTACATTTTTTTTTTCCAAGCAGGAAGTTGCAATTCACAAATTTATGAGCTGAATGCAATGCAGCTAACAGCACAATTTTATAAGCAGTGTTAACAGTGCCTAACTTCTTTGAGAGTTAGTTGCTATATAACAGCAAATTATGACTTTACCGTGAAAGCATTTTGAATGCCAGCTGGGTAGAGAACCGCGAGGAGGCACTCATTTACATAAAGAAGTGAATGAACATAAAAAGAGCACATTTGTTGGGGACATGTATTGGGGAAAAAAGTATTTGTCTTTTATGACTGCGAATGTTTCAGTGCTATGAGTCATTGGGTTTCTCATATTAATCTTTCTTGAATTAATTCTGAAACGCATCTGAGTCATTGAAACTGATGCCAACCTCGTCTCACCCCACCCTCCCCGTTACCAAATCATAGTATGAGAAATGGAAATATGCATTAATAATAACGTCATTCTTCCATGTATGAATACCTACAGGCAAGTGTTGATTTGAACACAATGACAGCATCTGTTGGGCAAGTCAATAGGTTTGCAGGATTTTACCAAACCCTTATTATGAGCATTAGGGATTTTTTTTTTTCACTTTTCTCACTTTAGAAGGTCTTAAATGGGTATTACATAAGTCACCATACATTATGTCTAGCTTCAGCAGAGCATAGCACCCTTATAGTTACATAACTGTACAATGTCATGGACCATTACCAAGCTAAATGTTGGAGCCAAAGTCACAAGTTGAAGAATATCTATGATAAAAAATAGAAAAGAATCATTTGAAAATATATATTTGAAACAAAAGTGTGCATTTAGAAATGTACTGAGTTCATGCAGATTTCAAAAATGCCAAAATCATTAAAAAAAGCTTCAGTTTAATAATTAAAACTGTCACATACTGCAACCACAAGTAAAATGTAGTAATGCGTGATTTGAAAACGTTATTAAAAGCCAAAAAAACAAGAAATGTTTCAAGAAATGTAAATTCATATTTGTTTTGGGGGAGTTGTGAATAGATAAGTGATTTTAAATTATTACTTCAATACAGGAGTTGTTGCCATCTACTGGTCATTTTAGTATCATAATAATTTTTCTGATACAGGGCTAAACCTGCAGCCAAAGTAAAATACTGAATATAAAAAAATGAATGCATAATTGAATACACAAATCCACCACTATCAGATGATCCGTCTATGAGCAGATGTATGAGCAATCAGCTGATAGGTGCAGCTTTCAAACTTTTTAAGCTCGGTGAACAATGGTGATCATTAGAGCCAATTACAATAATTTCTGTTGAGCGGGTTAACACAATGCCCAATCATAGGTGTAAAATGAATACTTAAAAAAAGGTTTAGAACGATGACTAAATTGTGAATGACTTTTCAATGTTGGGTAAACTATCTTTAAAGATGCAGTATACACGTTTGACACCCAGTGGTTGAACCAAGTATTGCACACCTGGTTCAGAACATTCAAGTGCAGGTTGCCAGATTGACGACACCAACAGCAGTGTGCGAGACTATCAAGCCTAAAGGCTAATTTAAACTGTGTCCTAAGTAAAAGCAATGTCACGTAAAAGAAGGAATGTTTTCTACATTAAAATATGTTTTTTTGTTCTAACCAACACCTGAAATGTATATTTTAGTAACGGTTTCTATTTCTTGTAGCTGAACAACAGAAAACTGAAAATGATCACCTCAGGTACACTCAGAGTTCTAGACCACAGTGACTTGGGGGGGGGGGGGGGTACTTTTACGGGGCACACTTATACATCACAAACTACTTAAACAATTATTCAAGTCTTTTTTATGTATCCCTCTGCAGTCTCCATAAAGATAAGTAAATAACTTAAACTCAAAATAATCTTCCTTGTTCATTTATTTGACAAGTAACTTTGTATTGTAGTAGGATAACACATTTCTAATATTCAAGTACATCAAGGCACATTTTTACACCTGTAAACTTTAACAGATGCAGGTAAAGTACTTTGTTTTTGCCCTCCCATTATTTAAAATAATGTTTTCCAAGTGATCTTTAACAAACCAAGGAAATTTCCACAGTATTTCTTATAAAACAAAACTAATTAGTCTTATAGTTTATTTCTTGAATAAAAGTTTATTGAATAATGACTTTTGAATTGTTTTAAAAACAGTTTTAAGGTCAGTATAATTAGCCTCCTTAAGAAATATTTACTGTATATTTTTGATTGTCTACACAACAAACCAGTTATACAATAATTTGTCTAATTAATCTACCTCCTAGTTAACATGAGTCTTTAAATTACGCTTTAATCTGAATCAAAGACTATAAAATACTTAAAGGGACTTTGTCTGAATACAACCTTGCAAAATCTTGCAAAATATCTAGTCAAATATTATGCACTCACTGTCACCATGGGAAAGATAAAAAAGTAGTTATTAGAAATTAGTTCAACTATTATGTTTAAAAACGTGTTGTAAAAAAATCATGTGTTTGAAGACTCGTGCTTGATATCACTACTGAAAACAAAAACGAATGAATGCACAACTAAACCAATTGAATATGACTTTTACATGAGCGTGACTGAAAACTAAATTTGATCAATGTGTTACATCTGTTCTCCGGTACTTGCCGACTGTTTGTAAATTCAAAACTGCATTTCCTAATGTAAAACTGTGTACACTTAATTTCTGATTTATAATAGCCTGTGCATAGCCGAGGACTTCCTATATTAAAAGTTTTAAAATAGCTATTGAAAACAAAAGTCTAATATAATCAACAGTGGACATTTTGATTTGGCTTTACAACATGAACATGACTGAAGTTGAATCTTTTTATTACCTGTGTGAATTTAGGGGTTAACTTCTGACGAATGCGAGAAACTGATGAGCGCAGCACCGTCACTGACAGAGAGAGCGGGTTCTTGCGAAAGCAAAGAGAGTAAGAGCGAGTGTGCGTGACACCGAGAACGCGTGAGAGAGGCCTCAGTCATATCTCTGCAATCTGCCACCGATGGCTGATCTCGCTTCTCCGTGGCGTTTCGAGACCAAAATATGAATCCAAATTTAGGGGGGCCAGAGGGGAGGGCCAAGCTTGTTGACACGGGGGCACCGTGTCATTTCTGTCTGTCTGGTGACGTAATTTACATTTTCAAAGCAGAATATCTAACTCTAGCATAGTTTTTCAGATAAACAAGAATGTTCCCTTAGCATGTTTGTTTCTTAAATATCAGCAAACATATTATAATATTTTTTTTTTGCTTAAGAGGAGTCAAAAACATACATACAGCTCATTTAATGCATGTATTATGAAGCGGATCATTGCATTTTTGGAACAAAAATATTTTACACTTTTAAATTATAAACTCCAATCATGTGGCGGCTGAATTCATGTGTGATCTCTAAGATGTATGAAGCATGATGTAAGATGCGTTTCTAGCAGAAGCTCTGGGAATAGGGGAACCACTTACCACACAGTTTGTTTACCACAGAAGATGACAACGAACATAAAAACTAGTTGGCTTGGCATCACTGTACATAATTTCATGGAGTACGTTAATCTTACAATGTCGCATATATGCATCTACCCATCTTACATCATACATCATACTTGTCAGTCACGCATAACATGCTTTCGGCCAATGCCAGAAGTCAGTGATTGAACTGTATAATTTAAAAATGTGACATTTTTCTGTTACAAAAATACATTGATCCTCTACATAAGACATGTATTAACGGTGTGTATAGGTTAGTTTGACAATAGATTAATGAGCTTTCGGAAGCTTCAAAATAAAGTCACTATCCAACAACATTGTACAGCATAGAAGAGCCAGGATGAAATGTTAAACTACACGACTGTGTTTGTCTGACAGAAAAAAAAAAAAAAAACAGTAACTAGAAAAGTAAAGTTTGTAGACAAACTTTATGGTGGCTTGAGAAAGCCTAGTCTGAAAGTTTGAAGTAGTTTTAAAGTGTTAATAACTGAAGTAGTTTTTACGAAGTTTGAAACAGTCGGTGGTGACGCGGTGGCGCAGTAGTTAGTGCTGTAGCCTCACAGCAAGAAGGTTGCTGGTTCGAGCCTCGGTAACTTGGCGTTTCTGTGTGGAGTTTGCATGTTCTCCCTGAGTTCCTGTGGGTTTCCTCCGGGTGCTCTGGTTTCCCCCACAGTCCAAAGACATGCAGTACAGGTGAATTGGGTAGGCTAAATTGTCCGTAGTGTATGACTGTGAATGAGTGTGTATGGATGTTTCCCAGAGATGGGTTGCGGCTGGAAGGGCATCTGCGGCGTAAAACATTAGCTGGATAAGTTGGCTGTTAATTCCACTGTGGAAACCCCTGATTATCAAAGGGACTAAGCCGAAAAGAAAATGAATGAATTAATGAAACAGTCGGCATAGATAAGTTATTTATTTTAGCATGTTTCTAGTATGGATTGGCATGTTTCTTGCTGGGCGGTTGATAGAGGGTTCTGAATGGTTTCTAGGGCATTGCTAGGGTGTTCTGAGTGCTTGCTAAGGTGTTGCTAAATGGTTGCTATGGTGTTCTGAGTGGTTGCTAGGCGGTTGCTAGAGTATTTTGAATGGTTGTTAAGGTGTTGCTAGGTAGTTGCTAAGGTTTTCGCTAAGGTGTTGCTAGGTGGTTGCCAAGGTTTTCGCTAAAGTGCTGCTAGGCGGTTACTTGGGTACTCTAATGGCTGCTAGGTGGTTGCTAAGGCATTGTCGAGATGGTTGCCATGGCATTGCCTCGGCAGTTGCTAAGATGTTCTAGGTCATTGCTAAGGTGTTGGTAGGTGGTTGCTAGGCAGTTGCTAGGTGATTCCAAGGTGTTGCTAGGTGGCTGCTAAGGTGTTCTGAGTGGTTTCTAGGCTGTGGCTAAGGTGTTGCTAAGTGGTTG
Organism: Danio kyathit; assembly: GCA_903798195.1. Lineage (NCBI taxonomy): Eukaryota > Metazoa > Chordata > Actinopteri > Cypriniformes > Danionidae > Danio > Danio kyathit. The sequence continues at coordinate 17,339,263 of LR812533.1, read as the reverse complement.
CTAAGGTGCTGCGAGGTGGTTGCTAGGGTGTTCTGAATGGTTGCTAGGCAGTTGTTAAGACATTGCTAAGTGGTTGCTTGGGTGTTGCTATGGAATTCTAGGTCGTTGCTATAGTGTTGCTAGGTGGTGGCTAGTGTCTTGTGAGTGGTTGCTAGGCAGTTGCTAACATAAATTAGCATGGTTCTAGTATGAATTACTAGCATGTTTCCAGTATGAATTAGCATGTTAGCATGAATTTAATATGAATTAGCATGCTTGCTAGTATGTTTCCAGTATGGATTGGTATGTTCGTATGCTTATTAGTATGTTTCTATTATGGATTGGTTTGTTGTTAGTATGTACCCAGTATGAATTGGTATGTTGTTAGTATGTTTCCAGTATAAATTGGTATGTTGTTAATATGTATCCAGTATGAATTGGTATGTTGTTAGTATGTTTCCAGTATAAATTGGTATGTTGTTAATATGTATTCAGTATGAATTGGTATGTTGTTAGTATGTTTCCAGTATGGATTGGTATGTTGTTAGTATGTATTCAGTATGAATTGGTATGTTGTTAGTATGCTTCCAGTATGGATTGGTATGTTGTTAGTATGTATTCAGTATGAATTGGTATGTTGTTAGTATGCTTCCAGTATGGATTGGTATGTTGTTAGTATGCTTCCAGTATGGATTGGTATGTCGTTAGTATGTTTCCAGTATGAATTGGTATGTTGTTAATATGTATTCAGTATGAATTGGTATGTTGTTAGTATGCTTCCAGTATGGATTGGTATGTTGTTAGTATGCTTCCAGTATAAATTGGTATGTTGTTAATATGTATCCAGTATGAATTGGTATGTTGTTAGTATGTTTCCAGTATAAATTGGTATGTTGTTAATATGTATTCAGTATGAATTGGTATGTTGTTAGTATGTTTCCAGTATGGATTGGTATGTTGTTAGTATGTATTCAGTATGAATTGGTATGTTGTTAGTATGCTTCCAGTATGGATTGGTATGTTGTTAGTATGTATTCAGTATGAATTGGTATGTTGTTAGTATGCTGCCAGTATGGATTGGTATGTTGTTAGTATGCTTCCAGTATGGATTGGTATGTTGTTAGTATGCTTCCAGTATGGATTGGTATGTTGTTAGTATGCTTCCAGTATGGATTGGTATGTCGTTAGTATGTTTCCAGTATGAATTGGTATGTTGTTAGTATGCTTCCAGAATGGATTGGTATGTTGTTAGTATGTTTTCATTTTTGAGTGAAATATTTCTTTAAATAACTACCATGTTGATCCATATAACCATTTCTGAAGCAGTCTTGTTAAAATATCATTAAGAAGAAACAATAGAATCTCACTTACTCCAACTCATTTTCATTCTTTTATACCAGCTTTTCAAGTCACTGAATGCACTTTCAAATAAACGCGATGAATCAGAAGTGAACAGAAAAAGATTGCTCAAATGGCCACCGATTAAGATCTCTACAGTTTGACTGGCTCCATAAAAGAGCCTTATCTCATGTAATCCTGATGAATCCAGTCACACAGGAGGAGTCGCCCATTACAGCCGAACACACTGAGCACCTTTCAGTAATGACTTATCAAGCCCTGTAACAATTGAGCATTACAATTCAAGATGACACTTCGACACAAGGTCAGGGCAGCTGCCATTATTCACCATGTAGACTAATGAAGTCTTTCTCGGGCGCTCTATCAAAATAAGGCCGTCTTCTGTAATGCATGTGAGCAGGAAAACAGAATTAGAGCACCATTAATAGCACCAAGTCCTACTTCTAGTGATGGGATCAAATGCAGGATAGAGAGCCAATTAGACACCCACTTCTCCATCTGAAGTACATATTTATAGAGATGAAAGTGCGAGTCAAGAACCGAAGCTTACCGCTTTTCCAGATTTTGGTAAGTGAACATCAGTCACTCGCACATATGCTTTGAACTTCATTAAAACCTACATGCCGTGCCCTGAACTCCAACTACTGCAGTGAGATTTATGAATACACTGCTGAATTTTTGGACGACACGTTTTTTTTCGTGTTCATTTCTGGATGGCTGATTCTGCACAGGTGCGGCAAGGCCCATATGGCCTGATTTAAATAAGAAAATGTGTCCAGGGTTACATATAAAAATGCTGCGTGTGACTCACTAGCGGGTTGTGATTTATGATATTTGCTAAGATTTCTGCTGTGGGTCTCAGGAATGATTTGACGGTCGGGATGATGAGTGTGATACTGGCAGGGTGAATTATAATGACGATGATTATGACATTAGTCATAAAACGCTCTCAGTTTCAAAATAATAATAATAAATATATTATATAATGAGTAAATGGGTCAATGACAAATTAGAAATGATTTTAAAGTGTCAAAAACAATAACACAGTTATCTTTTGTTTCAGGAAGAAAAATGTTAGACTTCTTTTTTCTAACTAGTCTCTTGGCCTCACCTTCACTTTACATTTGCAAAAAAATAGATATCAAAGTTCTGGGAACTCTGCAAAATTTGATAAAATGTGGGTTCCTTTTCTTTTCTAAAACACCCTAAAGACTAACAGTGTTGTTTAATTCTGAAGATTTGTAACTTTTTTTTTCTCTCTCTCTATTTACATCCATTGCTGTGTCTTTTTTGTAGGTCGTATATGTCTTGTATGTTGCCATTTTCCCTTGTTTCATGCTTTATTTTACATTTTGCACAGATAATCGTTTTATGATGTTTAGTCAGTCTGTTCCATGTTTTTCTATGTCTGGATAAACTTTAGTAATAATAAAAAACTTTAACACTGTTATACTGAATGATGATAGAATATTTTTCTCTCTTTTTTCGAAGGTTATTTGATACATAACGTTGAAATCAGAATTATTATCCCTCCTGAATATTTTTCTTTTCCCAATTTCTATTTAACGGAAAAAAAAAAAAATTCTAAACATAATAGTTTTATAAATTAATTTCTAATAACTGATTTCTTATACCTTTGCCATGATGACCGTACATAATATTTGACTAGATATTTTTCAAGATACTAATATTCAGCTTAAAGTACAATGTAAAGGCCTGACTAGGTTAAATGGGTTAACTAGGCACGTTAGGATAATTAGGCAAGTCATTGTTCTGTAGACAATTGGAAAAACAAAATATTGCTTAAAAGTGCAGTAGGTGATTGTCTTCAGAATCATTTTTGTTGTGCTGGTTGAAAGTCTCTTTACATTCCAATAGTAATGATTAAAGTAAATGATCTAAATGTATGTATATGTATTTTTATATAAGGCAAAAGACTAAAAAAAGTTCATCAAATTAAAAACCGTCAGGCCAATAATCCCCATAATTCTGATAAGTAGCCCAAACTGTCTGTCAACAAATGTAGATTTGTACATCTGAGGGTATTCCAGAAAGCAGGTTATGTGACATAACTGGGTAAGTTTGAGAGTAAGTAAGTGAATAACCTCAGATTTGGTTCCAAAATCAGAGGTAACTTCTGGGGTATGGTAAGTAGCCATAGCAACTTACTCGCTGAAGATAACCTGCTCTGTAGCAGGTTATGTTCCAGTGTTTGTCTGTTTCAGAGAGTTTACTGAGCATTGCGGGCTCTTTAGATGAAAACTTTGATGGACGTAGAAGCACATATATACAGTTTTTTCATCGTGAGAGGCTTATAAGTGCATAGTTCTTTTCATAACCAAATAAATATTTGAATGAGCGTTTGAGCGTTGTCGTTTTTCAAAAGAATCATTAATGTATTTAACAAACCTTTTCAAATCAAACATGACAAATCGCAACGCAGGTCTGCGCTTACCATAGTTAACATACCGCTCAGTGCAGCTCTTTGTTTTTTGCGCCAGGGTATTTTACTGTACAATGTGGAAATAGCGTGTCCATCTGTACAGTATGCCTGGCACTGAACTATTTGATACACTTTTGTACAGTTCATCGGCCATAAACTACTGAGTATCATTACTCAAACATGTTAGAGCGCGGCAATAGTGTAGTGGTCAGTGCGCCACTAAAGTACAACGGTGCTCACAGCAGAGCGAGTTCGAATCTCGCATAGAGATTTTTTTTCTCTTCCTCTCTCTCTCTGCACCCCTCACATTTTTTTTTTCTGTAGCCTATATATAATATTATAAGAAGTGGCAGCTTTGTCTTTTCTATGAAAATATATCCATATTTAAAGATGTAGTCGTTCATATGTATACATCAATTCACACTGCACACACACACCCTTGATACATTTTTTTAATATATTTAATATATTTTTTTAATATATTTTTCAGGGTTTCCAAATGCTATTGTGTGCATTAATTGCAGCCTCTTACCATCAGTCAATAAAGGACACTGATAATATGAAACATTTTTAATATTAACAACACATTTTCTGTCCTTAATCTGTTGGTGTTACAACTATTAAACTCATTACTGCTTCTACTAACAATAGCTCATATGTGATGACCCCACCTCATCACCTGGTTGAGGCTAAATGTCCAGGGTCTGTACATGATACCAGAATTTCCAGGGACTCTTCATTATGACACACATTACAACAGGATACATTTGATTTACATAATGTTTTTATTTTATTTTATTTACTATATTTGTATTATACACCTCAATCATTACTGGGCACTACATTGGTTACTTGCTGGAGGACAGAGGATACCCTTTTTGTATATGATGACACCCTGCCCTGCACTCAGCCTGACCCAGAGGAACCCTCAGTGACCCAAGCAGACCAATGAGATGGAAGAGTTCTAAGAGAAATGATTTGTCAAATTAATTAAATTGTTTGATGTGAAGCACTGTTCATTTATTTATTTCCTGAAATAAAAGAATGATTTGACTTTTACATTGCTTTATACACACACACACACACCTTTCAACATGTAACATTTTTTTCCTGTACATTTTTCACCTTAAAGGTGATGCTCATGTGACTTTATTTGTCTTTGAAGATGGACCTTATACAGCTACTTTAGAATTAAAAAATAAATAAATAAAAGATTGTTTTGTGATACAATAGTGAAATTCAAATATGAAAAAGTGCAAACAAATTCTTATACTGTTTGTTAGTTGAGGTAGAAGGAACTTCACTTCTCCTCAGCCTCCATTCTTTTAGCTACAAGACAGAAAAAAATATTCTAGAGTGTTTAATACAGCTCCAGTAATCAAATATTACCTTTTAAAAAATGTGTCTGTGTTTAATTTTGACTTTGGACAGAGTTCTTCTAGCTCCAGAAGAATAACAATTTCTGTAAGCCTTATATAGGCAACACACATTATTATTGTGGCCTTAAGAAATTAATGGCAGGACAATTAAATGCATGAATGGATACACAACATACTCAAAAAGGATGTTAGAGTTAGCCTACATTTAATTTTTCATTACAATAAAGGGAGGGTGGCATGTGTCATTTATTAAACTAATAAAGTTTCTCTTATTTTTTTAAATCTATTTATTATCTTATATTTATTTCATTCGTTGATGCAGATGTGTATTGCGTTTTCTTTATAATCTTTATATAGATCTTAATTCTTCATACGTCAGCATTAAAATCTCCAACTCCGCCTCTGTAAAGTGTGTTGGTCTTTTTTTCTCAGCGTGACTTTCTATGGCAGGGGTGGGCAAACTTGATCCTCGAGGGCCGGTGTCCTGCATAGTTTAGCTCCAACACTAATCAAAAACACCTGAACATGCTAATCAGTGTCTTCATAATCACTAGAAATCTATAAGCAGGTGTGTTTGATTAGAGTTGGAGCTAAACTGTGCAGGACACCGGCCCTCCAGGACCGAGTTTGCCCACCCCTGTTCTATGGTGACTCGTGAACTCTGCGATCTACTGAAAATGCCTTCAGGTATGTGCCGTGCGCGCGCATTAACCCGCGGTTATCTTCAGGAGGTTGATTTAACTAACTCTCGTCAGCTGTTTTGGAACCGACATACTCACGGTAAGCAGGTTTTGGGTTAATCAACCGAGAGTTCAGGGTTTAGCAGATGGTAAGTTAACCCAGCTTTCTGGAATATCCACCAGAAGCCGTTCACACAGATCTGCCAGTTGCGTGCGTTGTGCGTTCATGCACACACAAGAGAATGACAGCAGTAAAAACAAATGCTGAATCAAGACTTTTTGAAATCCTGAATGAATATTGGGGTTACTTTTGCACGCTGGAGGAAGGATGACACCATGGCTGAAGTGTTTCTTTTAGACAGGGAATGTTATGTTTTAAAACTATTTTAGGCATGCAAAGCTGATGTAGATTGTGTTGTTTTATGAATGAGTTATATGCACAAAAGTTTTGTTAAGCCACTGAAATCTTCCGGTGAAAGATTGATGTGACTATTTTCAATTTCATAAGGGACCTTTTACAGCATCAATAATGTAGATTTTTATTCAGTTTATTCTGTCTAGCCTGCTTTACTGAGCTGAAGTTTTTATATTTACATCACATTGGTTCATTTTTGAACAATGACAACATGTGACGCGCTCCCTATATTGTTTACCATGCTACTTTGAATATTCAGTCTGAAATAGCATGTAAGTATGGCTTAGTAATAAGTGTAATTCCTGCACGCTGCTGGCCAACCACTAAGCATACAGTAGTCACTTTAGGACAAAGCGTGTGAGAGAGTGAGACCAGTGATCCTTGCATGCATGAAATATTGCACATAATGACAAGTTTTGCTTGCTACACAACCGAAAATGTGCTATATATAATACAGTTGTTCGTTCAGAATTGTAGTATTCTAACTGGCTAATGACATGAGTAATGGGTTGTCTACTGTCATCTTTAAGGTGCGCACGTTCGTCATTGGACTGCAGGGGAGGCACTGTTTCAAAGATATTATGCTAACAGCGTTTTGGCAGATCACCTACTGCACCTTTAGGAGGCCTAATAATTTTGACCTTAAAATTTTTTAAATTTTTTTTTAAAACTGCTTATATTCTAGCTGAAATAAAACAAATAAAACTTTCTTCAGAAGAAAAAATATGATCAGACATACTGTGAAAATTTCCGTGCTCTGTTAAACATCATTTAGGAAATATTTAAAAAAGAAAAAAAATTCAAAGGGGGCTAATAATTCTGACTTCAACTGTATATATATATATATATATATATATATATATATATATATATATATATATATATATATATATATATATATATATATATATATATATATATATATATATATATATTTATCAAATAAATGTAGCATGGCTGACTAGAAAATATTTCTTAGTTAACCTTTTTTTGCTTCAATATTAATTAAATACTATTTAAGATTGAAACAAATGTAAACAATTATTCATGAACAATTCATTATTATTATTATTATTATTATTATTATTATTATTATTATGAGTCATTCATTCATTTTCTTTTTGGCTCAGTCCCTTTATTAATCTGGGGTCGCCACAGCAGAATGAAACGCCAACTTATCCAGCATATGATTTACGCAGCGGATGCCCTTCCAGCTGCAACCCATCACTGGGAATCATCCATACACACTCATTCACACACATACACTACAGACAATTTAGCTCATCCAATTCACCTGTACCACATGTCTTTGGACTTGTAAGGGAAACCAGAGCACCCGGAGGGAACCCATGCAAACATGGGGAGAACATGCAAACTCCACACAGAAATGCCAACTGACCCAGCTGAGGCTTGAACCAGCGACCTTCTTGCTGTGAAGCGACAGCACTACCCACTGTGCCACTGTGCAGCCATTATTATTATTATTATTATTACTTAATCAACAAAATCTTGTCATTCATTTATTTTTTTGTTAGAAACGACCGAAATAATTTCATTAGTTTGAACTATAAAATTGAATCTCAGAGCAACTGTTGGCATTGAAATAATCACATATTAAATAAATGCCATAGACCATTTCCAATCTGTTCATAACTGTCTAATGTGATAAAAGTCAAGCAGCAACACTCTAGTACGCTTTCCGAGAAGAGTGCAAGATTCAACAAATGCCAAGTTCAACAAATGCCAAGGCGTTTTATTGACTATACATTACAGTACATTTTTATATTTGGAGAACGTCACGTAGGTCATACAATTTTTGCAGAGGACATTTTTGGTTGATGAGAAAAGTTGATTCGTTAACCCTCTCATCCAACAAGCCTTGTGGCGCACACACACACACACACACACACACACACACACACACACACACACACACACACACACACACACACACACACACACACACACACACACACACACACACACACACACACACACACACACCTACACACACACACACACAGATGCAACATACACATAAAATACACACAAATAAAATACCACAGTTAATTGAAAGCCATTCAGCCCTCCATGTTGAAAAGCAAATGTAAGACACTGTGAAGGTCAGAACTACAAAAAAGAAAAAGAAAAAAAAAAACTCTAGCCTTGGCTTGTCTGTTTCTGCAGTCTCAGTCTGTGGAAGAGATTGGCTTGTTTGTTGCCAATGAATTCCCCACGTCAGACACTTTCAATGCAAATCCATTTTCTTGCTAATCAAAACATACATGTAACAAACTCCACAAAGAACATTTTGTGGTCAATCAGACAAAAAGTATACAGCATTTTGTGACCAATATAATGACCATATGGTACATTTACAAAACAACAATGCATTTAAAAAACTAAAAAAAAAATCTTTGCATTTTAAAAATGTTTTAGGTAGGTAATGTAACAACCCCTTGATAGTAAGGAGTTCAATTCGTAAGTAAAAATTGTAAAAATTATAAGCATGATAATAGTGAGTTTGTGCCTATAATGTAGAACTATATCTGATCTACAGTGCTCAGCATATATAAGTACCCCCCTCACAAATCTCTCTTTTAAATTCATATTTTTAATAGGAAGCTATACAATATTATATTTGTGCATATGCAAGATTAGCCAGTACTGAAGCCAAATCTGAAGTTTATCTAACAAAATAACTTACGATAACGGTCCAAAAACTAGTACACCCAAATTTATGTTAGAGAAAACAAATATTAAATACAATTTTAAAAAAAGAGGAAAAATCAAGTGAAGCAAAAATACAAAAAAAAAAAAAAAAAAATTTGTAGGCTGTAATTAGTTTTTTTGCCATATATAGCTTGAATGTAATTGTATTATCTTTCAATTTCTAAATATGTTTGGTGACTAAAATATTATTTGAATAAATGTATATATATATATATATATATATATATATATATATATATATATATATATATATATATATATATATATATATATATATATATATATATATATATATATATGTGTGTAATAAACCTGTTTTGTTTAAATGCACCAAAATATATTGCCTTTATTCACTGAGAAATGGACAAAAATATTCATTTTCAAAATGGGGTGTACTCAATTATGCTGAGCACTGTATATTGCAGATGTTATACTTCTAAAATTAAGTCTAAAATAATTGTCATTCAAAATAAGTCTAAAATTAATGTCATTAAAATCCCCAAATTATATAATATTGATGCATTGATGTATTTTTCTGTGAATAAACAATGCAAATTAAAGCATTTTTGTAGGACTAAATTCAATCATAAGTGACTATGGACCACAAAAATAATTATGCATGTCAATTTGGAAGTTTCAATTATTAAATTGGATTTTTAAAACATATGAAAACTAAATTAATAAGCTTAGACTAGGACAATATTAGTCTGAGATTAAGTTATTTGAAACTCTGGATTCTGATGGATCCAATATATATATATATATATATATATATATATATATATATATATATATATATATATATATATATATATATATATATATATATATATATATATATATATATATATATATACACACAGTTGAAGTCAGAATTATTAGCCCCCGTTTAATTTTTTTTTCCCAATTTCTGTTTAACGGAGAAAATATTTTTTTCAACACATTTCTAACCATAATAGTTTAGAAATAATAGTTATAGTTTTAAATAAGCTTTGGTATATGTATAATAAAGGCAATTTACTAAATAATTTCAAGGAACATGATCTTTAGTTAATATTCTAATGAATTTTGGCATAAAAAAATCTGTCTGACTCATGCATTTTTGGCATACGACTACATAAGACTTGTTTGTGATTCAGGGTGACATATACTTTGATACAACAACTATTTTGTTATTAAAGTGTAACTGAATTTATCAATTTATGCAACATTATTGAAAAGAAAAGTACATGCAGGTGCATTTTACCCCTTTTAAATTATGAGTAAATTTAATATTGAAAGCCAGGTATTGGGCAGTCAGTAATTTAAAGTAATAGTAAGTGAATAAATAAAATCAAATGCAAAAAAAAAAAAAAATAATAAATATTTACCTAAGTAATGTTATGTTATACTCACAATGTGTTTGTACCTTTAAAATTTAGTTTGGCAACATTTTAATAATTGTTTTAATTTGTTCTGGTATGGCTGTAGATGCTTGTTGTAATAAACTCATAAAGGTTTTGATCCACTTAAAGTTGAGTAAAAACTGAGTAAATAGTCATTTTATGGGGTCCCTTATCCCTTTAATTGTTCACTTTTACTATTTAGTGCAGTGTGAAATGTAGAAAAACAAGCTTGGAGTTTATTCACTCCGAGCCAGTAGTTGGTGATATGACTTTGCAAACAGGCTGAAAATATATTATGTACGCACATGACCTCACACATTTTCTGAATCTGAGTTTTACATTGAGATATCTGTAATCAGTTTCTAAAATTGTGTGCTTTCAAAAGTTAGCTTTTTTAAGCCACCAAAGCACCATTGTCATGTATGATGTCATTTAAAATAAGTCACATCTTTAGCATGCTGCATTTTTTATCATTTATTTTTTACACATAGATACAAAAGAAGCTGAAAACTGAAGCTACAGCAATGCTCTCTTTTTCCCCAGGCACATCTACATTATTTTAACCAATTCTCAATATGCAGTATTTGTGGCCTTGTAAAAATGTCTTCAGTCTTTGTCAAAATGCTGGTCCATTTCAAAGTTGTCATCTAGCCAAGTATAGTTCAAATCCCTGGATGCGTTTTTGATCACATCAGGAGGTGATTTGTGTTAACTTGTGTTAACAGCCATATATCCCAGGACCAGTGTGTGAATTACAGGCTGATCCTAAATGCTTGACCCATTTCCCCCCCAAGGACATCAAGACACCATGTGTGTGAGGGGGGTCTACCCTATAAATAGCTGAAAATGTATCTTAATAATAAAACTATAAATAATAATCCACTTCTGACTGCTCCATGTAGTGTAAACCATTGTGAATGTGTGATTGTGTCCAGCAGGCTAGAGCTGAAGATCTTTGCCCCAACCCGAAGGAACCCGACAGGACCTGACAGGTTCTGGTGGGTTCAGGCTTAATTTCTATCATTTTAGATGGGGTCGGGTCGGCGCTCCAGCTTGCGCAGTAAATGAACAGTCATGTGATGCATCTCGATTAGCGCAAGAAAGTAATCGAATCTTTTATTACAACATCAAAGTCCATCCCTGCAAAGGTGAAACAAATAATGATTTTGTGGAGTGGGAAAATGTACAGCAAGCTGACAGGGAAAATGACGAGGTCACTCACTACATTGAAACCACTGTCATGAAAAATAAAATGGATGTTCTTGGCTACTGGAAGATGAACAATCCTACCCAAAACTTGCAAAATTAGCCAGATCAGTGCTATGCTGCCCGGCCAGTAGCAGCAGCAGAGAAAGGGTGTTCAGTGCTGGACGCACCATCAGTGAGTGCAGGACCACGCTAAAGCCATCTACAGTGAATTCAATAAACACATAGCCTAATCTCGGTGAGTAAAGGATTTTCAAATTATAACAAAATATTAATTCAACCCTAAATGCATAATGTAGTCAGAGTATATAGGCTAATGCTGACATAATTTTTCATTGTTCAGCTTCACAGTCGCCTTTAGGCCGGATTGTGAAGAGAAGTGGTGAAACAAATTCCACAGAGCCTTTATCTTAATTTTGTTATTGCCAAATTCCTGTCATAATTTAGAATTTATTTAAATTTAATTTGTTGAAAAAAAGACTTATTTTTATTGGTGTGTTGGCCAATTTAAAGGCTAAGTATATGTACCTAGGCCTATTTAGAGTGCTGAGATGTTACGATGTTACAGAGGACTTATTTTATTTCTTTGTTCGAACTTCTAAGTGGCCTATAGACCAATTACCAACCTACGTCACACATGACGTCACACGGGTCCCCGGTTGCAGAAAATGACCGGCTGCTATAGCAAACATGTCGTGTTTTGCGGTAAGATGCCAAATTCGATGCTTTTCCTTTTAATGCAGACTGCAGACGTCTTTGGCTAAAAGGGAGCTGAATGAAGTGACGACCTAATTATAAATGCTGGACTCTGCAGTTCTCATGTTATATCAGGTAAGTTCAGGCTATGCTGAATCATATACAGCATATGCAGCAATGATTTCGGCAAAACAGTTACATGTGGTTAATTAAACTGCGGACACTGAATGCTAATAATGAAACGTAAAAGTGTAAGTTATTAAGGTAAAGTTGGTTTTATATTCACACATTCATTCAGTGACAACTTGTAACACACTCCCTATATTGTTTACCATGGCACTTTGAATATTCGGTCTGAAATAACCTGCAAGTGTGACTTGAAAACAACATTAACACTGCTTATTTAACTGTGAACAATGTTGTACTTTGACAGTCATTGGCTGCTAATATGATTTCGCTATTTAGAGTTTGCAAATAATACTTTTATGAAATTATATTATTAAGGGGAAAGTCCGAATGTGCGAATATAAAACCAACTTTACCTTTATGTGTAAGTTCACATACCCTGGGCCTGCCGTACAAGTGTAGTTCGCTGTCAGAATGCTGTTGATGATCACCCTGGCCTTGTATAACGTTAGCTCCGTCTTTTTTTCCTTGTCTTTGGCTCGGCAGATCCTCGGTTTTTAGCACTACATAGTTTTTAATCTGGTAATCATGGAGCATTATTTCTTGCACATGTCATGACCACACAGAACACAATTGTTGGCATCCAAACACTTGTAGACCTTTAACTTCTCTCGTAAAATCCCTTGGAGCTTCAATGAGATTTTATATTTCGGGCTGGATACTTGGTTATTTCGTCTTATTCAATATCCATTGGGAGGGTGCTATCGCGAATGGACCTGTCAGACGAACGCCACTCACTTTAACGTTAATTTTGCAGAATCACTGTGCTTATAACTGGGTGACAAGCTGTTATAATATGCTGAAAGCATTATGTAAATTATATATATATATATATATATATATATATATATATATATATATATATATATATATATATATATATATATATATAATATAAAATCAATATATCTTATTTCTAAAACAACAACAAACTCTGAACCGCATTGGATGTCATTCCCTCGCTGTAAATGCTAGCGCTCCCGGTTTTTTTTCTGCCACCTCCCTGCGCGCGCATCCTGAATGTTTACAAACATGGTAATTGGTCTATACGTTTGTTATGAATAAATTATGTTAAAACACATATAAACGACTTATTCTTGAAAAAACGCAGAAGAGCTGTGTGCATGTGCACATTTGAATAACGTCAGGCTGTAAACAGGTTCGAGGTTTTAAAAAGCTGTCAATCAAAATGTACTTGTCGAGCTCTGGACAAATTCTGTTGGGCTTGGGCCCTATCTGGCCTAACTTTTATGGCCCAATTACAGCTCTACAGTAGGTTATGTAGGGAAATATTCAGTTGGTGGTCTAAATCTGGCAGATCAAGTCAAATGATAGACACTGAAAGTGTTTAAATGACATTGTTCTTTTCAAATAGGTGTTTGTATCTTCATATATTGCAACATAAAGGTAAAGTCAAACTCATACAGAGTATATTAATAGATCTATGCTCATACATGGAAGGTAAACGGTAAAACGGCAAACACAATATTTTATGATCATCCATTTCGATGCAGAGAGGCAAAATTGTCAGCATTCTGCAAAGATATAGGTTGTCATTGACATTTGAATGTCTGTAGCGCACCAGAGATTGCTGTAGGTCAGATTACAATCATAAATAACCATAAACTAGCAGTTTTCCATATTTTGTGATTCATGTTTTTATTTTATAATTTTTTCCCCATTTATTTATACTTTTCAATTGCATTATGGGACCTTGATCTCTCTTCTAACAACTTTTAACTTTAAAAATTAAAAAAAGGTGACTTTTATTGACATTTTTAATAGTGTAATGTGATATATTGTCTGGGTTGGTGTTGTATATTACAGTAGAAAATATTGTAATAAACCGCCAGTACATTTTACAGACTTAGTATGTATATTATTCCATATATTATATCAAACTACTAAAATGTCTATAAAAGTCACTTTGTTATATTGCAGAAATTCATTTTCAACATCAAAAGTCGACAGAGCAGAGATCAAGGTCCCATAATGCAATTCACAATCGTTAACACAAAGAAAACACTTGTGAATCATAAAAAAGGACATATATTTTTACAGTGTATGGGTTGCCAGCTTGTAAAAGTCAGCAACAAGAATTATCCTAAAAAATCAAGATTAATGCATAATGTTGCTGTGAATTTCCAGGTTTGTCCCTTATTTCAGTGACACAGTTTTCATAATCCCTAAAAAACACTTTTTCATTATCCCTATATCACACACTGCCCAGAACACATCTCGAACTAGAAGGTATCTTGATCCTGCAAGCATTAATGACAAAGGGCAAAGCTACTAATGTATGACAACATATAGTTTTCATGCAAGAATGGAGTTGTTTAAAAGCCAGATCTTTGGTTTATTTATAAAGATATTAGCTCCAGGGAGTACAGAAAGCATCCCTTGTTCCCAGCTAAAACATGTTCCCAGCTGAAAACAGCTTTAGCTCGGCTAGTCCCTCTGATATTTGCTGCTAAATAAGATGTCTTAATAACAGTTTAAAGGTGCTGTATGTACGTTTTTGACTCTTCTAAACCATAACAATAATACCATAATATGGTTGCAGATATTTCAGAAATGTGCTTAATGTTTATCTGAAATGCATTGCTACAGTCAGTTATTCTCATTTGAAAATATATGATACGTCTGGAATGTCTTTCTTTCTTGTAATCTGTAACTTTGCCAATTGCCAGTTTACCCATTTATATTTGGGCACCCGATGTTGTCTTGATGGAATACACAGTGTATTTCATTCAGTCATGAAGACTGCCTCAGTATATGTTGGTACAGCTGAAAATTAGACCTCTGGAGGGCAGAAGCAGCCTCCAAAATAAGAGTTCAGAGTTATACAGTATATACATGAGCTGGTTTTTAATTCAAAAATAATATAAATATTACAAATGTAAACATTAGTGCACAGCTTACATTGTAAGGCTCAATCATGAGGCACTCTCGCAACTTACGTTTGCCTGGAGCCGGGTGAAAAAATCCTCTCCAATGTTTTGAATTTAGACTGCAATACCTACTTAAACCACTAGGTTCCTACATACTGCACATTTAACATGAGATACTGTATATGGTGCATTCCAAACGGGATGCATTTCCCTCCAAAGGACACTTCAAAAAGAAAACAAATTTGACTGCCATATTGAAGCGTTGTTTTAAAGCGATGTGCTCAAAACTGACCACTTTGAAGGGCCCTTTGGAATTAGGAATTTTGAATGGTACAAATGGTGGACACTTCAGGCTCCTGTGATCATTTGCACAGGGAAATTATGATTTGTTTTTGTTTTATATTGCAATTTGTACATGAACATACAAGGGCAATGATAGAAAAGCGTACAATAATAAAACATCCGCATTAAACCAACGCAATATCACGGCAATTCGTAACTTTTTGATTAAGTGGCTAATTCGTATGAATTTGTATGATCTAATTTGTACAATTTAGTATGATTTGCTCATCCCCCAATGATGGTTCTGTTTAGGGGCGGGATTAGGTGCCACACCTCCTTTTTAAAATCGTACATTTTCGTACGACTCAACTCATACGAATTCATACGAATTAGCCACTAAACTGACAAAACCTTTTTTAATTTTTTTAGTTAGTTGTTTCTTTTAATGTATAAAGGTTGTGACCCATTTCTGTCTTAAAATGAATAAATAAATAAATAAAATAAAGTTATTTGATATCACAGAATGACAGCAGGAGGCAAAATGTTTGACTTTACTAATAAAAGTATAGTATTTTTTTTCTGTAGGCAACTAATATTTATTAATTAAGCTATAAATAAAAACAAAGAGTTATAAAAAAGTAACCATGAAATACACTTACATTATAAATACACTGTAAAACCCAACTTTATTAAATGAAACTAGCGTAGTTAACTCAAAATTGATTGGAAGTTAATTCTACTCATTTAAAAATAATTTTGAACTCAGTGTTGAAGGTAATGAGTTTATTTAATACCTCATTATTTCAACTTAAATGGAGTAAGTTCACAGTACTCAAAAATATATATATATATTTTTTTTAAACTCAAATGGTTTCTAGCCATCGGTTTCCTCAAACGGTTTGAGTTACCTTTACCTATTGGGTGTTACAATACTCTTCATTTATTGGGGTTTATTGTGCTCAAATTGCTTCATTTACTCAAATGGATTAAGTTCACAGTACTCATTAGGATTAGTTTTTTAACTTAAATGGTTTGTTGCAATCGGTTTCCTTAAATGGTTTGAGTTACCTTAACTTTTGGGGTTTTAGAGTGTATATTCAAACTTAAATACATCAGCCAAATACAAACATTTATGTATAAATTACTACATAACGAAATAAATAACTATCTAAATAAATAAGGTGAAACCTGCTCAATGCAATGTCGGCACACCTCTATTATCGCCTTATTAAGATGATTCAGAAGTGTGTTTCATGTCTTCAAAACTGTCACTCTGGAGGATACATGGATGAGCCCTTCTGAATAGAACGCAGCAACAGTTTATGTTATGTAGGCTATATCTAAGATGAATGGACAGCTGATCATAGCTCTGGATATCCAGCTATCCTGTACCAATATCACTTGTCTAATGCCTACAGTGGTGTAAAGTAACATATTACAAATACTCAAATTATGGTAATTGAGTAGTTTTTCCTCATAAATTGTAATTTACTAAGTCAATTTAAAAATGTGTACTCTTACTTTCCCTTGAGTACATTTTTAGTGCTGTATCTGTACTTTTATTCCATTACTTTCCTTCAAACTGCAGTCACTACTTTTATTTTTTCTTGTCTATCGGTATTGGCTGAGTAGTCTTGTGATTCCTGTCCAATCAAATTGTCCATAGAAGATTAATCACATCATAATGAACTACCTCAAGACATGGACTATTTATAATTGCAGCAAACTGTTTGGAAGCATTAAAAGTGCCTAAGAAAATGTCCGAAATCTTTACACGCATTGACCCAGAGACTGTTTAGATGCATGTCACTGATAAGTAGATGACGGATGTTTACTTTATCTGAAAGTGCACGGATGTTTACTTTATGATGACTGAAATAGCCTTAAACACCCAGCATGCACAAGACATCAACATGACGTCAGATTAACCCTAACCCTAATCATTTTGTTTTGAAATGAAAATCAGGTTGACATCAGGCCGACTCCAATGTCCAATGTTCAACCTAAAATATAACCAAATAAAACCTAATATCAACATTTAATGATGTTACAGCTTGACATTATGTGGACGTTACCACTATGACGTCTATCGGACGTTGGATTTTGGTTGCCATACCTGACGAATAAATGCCAGTATTTGACGTCAATTTGACGTTGGTTTAAGATGTTGACTCTATGTTGGATTTTGGTCACTTTCTAACACAACCTAAATCCTTAGACACTGGCCAGACATTTCATTTTGGTCACCTGACATCACAACCTAAATCTAACCTAATTTTAACGTCTTATGACGTTGTGTGCCTGCTGGGCAATAACTAAATGCACTACAGAATGTTACGTTTACACACATTCACAAATTACATGTAAATGCATCAGCTTTTTACAACACAATACTCAATACTCTTGAGTACTTTTGAAAGGTCTACTTTTTACTCTTTTTTTACAACAGATACTTTTACTTTACTTGTACTACATTTTTAGGCAAATAATGGTACTTTTACTTCAGTATGATTTTTCAGTACTCTTTCCATCACTGAATGCCTATTATTTTATACCAACGAGAAAAACAAGTTATTTTGAGGTTGATTAAGCATATAGCACATGCATTGGCTAAGTGTATTTTACTCCATTACCTGTTTGATGTTATAGAGCAGTGTTTCTCAACCACATTCATAGAGGACCACCAACATTGCATGTTTTGCATGTCTCCTTTGTCTGTTATATCCATTATAGGTCTTTCAGATTCTGCTAATAAGCTGATGATATGAATCAGGTGTGTTTGGTTAAGGACACTCGGAAAATGTGCAGAGTTTGTTGTCCTCCATTAACGTGGTTGAGAAACTGTTATAGAAGGATGATTATTTAAAGAGCCACTATTATGGGTTTTTGAAAATGACCTTCCATGCAGTGTGTAACACAGCACTAAATGAAATGAAATATCTAGCTAAGGATTAAATCTGAAGGTGCACCGTGTTTAAAACTATTGATTCATCTATAAAAGAGTCGACTCATAGTGGTTGCAAATAAATTGCAGCAGAAACGACTCTTTAGCTGTGTCAGCGTGACATCGATATGGAACTGAAGCCCCACCCATTTGCTGTGCGTGCAGACCCAGGAAAAATAAAACCCCCGGCCCCGCCCACAAACACTGTAAAAAGAAAAAAACGAAGACAAACTCTGTAGCAGATCCCAGTTGAATCAAGTCTCGAAGACGTGTGCTCTGAAGTGTGAGGGAAAGTTAGTGTTATTTTCATCAGATTAAAATGATTGCCAGATTAAAATGGTTGCCTCATTGTTTTCTCCAGCTTGCAAATTATGTATTTAATTGTGTTTTGTTGCTTGTAACTGCTTGTACTGTATCGGGTTAAATCTTTATATTCTCATATTGTGCCTAAAACCATGTTGAAAATGTGACATGTGCCGCTTTGTTTACGGATTTAAATGCGTTTGTGAACTCGCGATTCATTGCGTTTGTCGTTGCTATGGCCACCGTCAGCTGTTCCTACACACGTGCGGCGGTCAAGTTTCAAAATAGTTCAGCTTTGCCACTGTGTGGTTTAATACTGAATGTGTTTTTACTTATGGTTAAGAATAGAGCAATATGCTGGTGTTAAACTGCATTGCTTTAATTCACTCCTGCATTGGGTTCACACATACACTCTGCACTCTGCCTACTTCAAAACTGTTGAAGTAGTCTCTGTGTCTCACGCTGAACGCAGTCGACCAATCACAACAGACAGGGTCATCGGACCAATCAGCGCAGATTAGCATTGCACTAAGGAGGGGTTTGGGAACAAATTAATTGCTGAACACGGGTGTCGTCGGGATAATTAGGTAAACATTAATGCATATAAGACAATGAAAATGTTTTTTGACCCTGCATACATATCAGACTGTTGTTGGAGACTCCCACAACCAAAATATGGCCTTTTTTAATGCATAATATGAGCTCTATAACATGTGGGGAATGGTCAATGCTGCTTGTGCAGTAAGCAATGAGAATGATTACAAAATCTATGGACACAAATGAAACTAAACAACATGTAAACATTCACATTACACATAACTCAACGAGTACTCTGATGTCAAAACGACATCATAAACAGACTTCAATAAACACGTCAGAAATGCAAATTGATTCAATGTCAATTGACTACCTTCATGTCAAATCAACATCAAATTGACATCTAACATTGGCAGCAGAAAGCATTCCAGAATTCAATTACAGGACTGTCATGTAATCAATTTTTCATGTCTTTTTGACGCCAATGTTAGATGTCAAATTGATCATTTGACATCAAGGTAGTTTACATGCATTGTAGGAATACAAAATCCAGTGTAAATTTCTCATTTGGAATGGAAGCTTTAGGTTGAATAAAACTTTTATTTTATTTTGGTGGTCAAAAGGACATCATTGTGTGGATGTCAAATGGACGTCAAGGTTTGACATCAAATCAATTTGCAATTTTGACATGTTTTGACGTCAAGGTCAATTTAATGTGGTTTTGACATTATAGTGCCTGATGGGAACTACAGTATTTATGCTAACTTGCACTCAGACTAACAAAAGTAATCTGATGGATTACAAAATGAACCATAAAGACTACAGAGAGATCCTCTTTTTACAAGCAAGTACTTGGCAACCTCCTTGCAACTCTCTATAAACCAGAACACCCTAGCAACCACCCAGAACAAACTAGCAACCCGCTGAACACCAAGAGTTTTGGGCTTGAAACTTGTTTTGGCTTTATATAATTATGCATCTTATCTAAAAGAAAGGTTTGTAGATAAGGATGCGTTGCTTTAGGCTTTAATAACAAACTTGCACTTTTTAAATTCAGCTTGAATAAAAGCATATCAAAGATAATTAACAAAGAGTAAAGCGTTTACCAGCGTACAGTTAATTAAGACCTCGGTAGCAAACTTACTGAAGGTAAACAAATCTCTGAGTCTCATGACAGATTCATTAGAGAACCAAAGGAAAGCCTGCAGAAGATAAGACAGCGAAAGAAGCTTGCCTGGATGTAATAGATTCGAAGATTTCATAAAAACCAATATCAGAGTCTGGACGTAATCCATTTGGCAGATGCTTGATGACAAGTCCTTGGCTAAACTTAAAATGAAATGACAAATTAAATCTCTTGGCCCTATCCCAGAGACATCTAAAAAACATACAGGACGTTCAGGATTTGTGCTGGTTTTATTACGACGACTGAGAGACTTAAGAGACCATTTATCAAACTCTAATTTTAGAAATAAAATGATGTTTTGCATGCATTTATGTTCACATATTCTTTATAGTATGCCTACTGTATTTTGGGTTGAAAATTCCACCAATCAAATGTCTGGTCGTATACTGTAGACAAGACTGCTGTAAGTACATACAGAGCAAAACAGTTGATGTGTTGATATTTAAAAAAACAAAAAAAGTGCAAATGCTTAACATATACTTGTTAAATAAACAAGTAAATACCGAGTAACTTACATTTCATGCACTAATGATAATAATACTTTTGTCTGTATTCAAATAAATGCAATTGAATCTCTCTGATCATTCAGTGTTTCTGAATAAATGGTTCACTGATCATGACATTTTTCATTGCTGAATTAATCAAAATGTGATTGAAGGCAAAATTATCAGTGCTCCTCTGATTTTTTTCTTTCTTTTTACATATTTTCCAATTTGATGTTTAATGAAGCAAGGGATTTTTTTTTGTATAATTTGTTTTCTGCTGAAGAAAGTCTTATTTCTTCGACTGAAATAAAAGCTGTTTTAATTTTTTAATAACAATTTTAAGGTTGATATTATTAGCCCCCTTATGATTGTTTTTTCTATTCTCTACAGAAAAAAAACACTGTCGTCCATTATAATTGCCTAATTAACCTAGTTAAGCCTTTAAATTGCACTTAACGCTGAATACTAGTATCTTGCAAAGTATTGTTTTATACAGAAGCTAATAATTAGGGCTAATCATTTTGACTTCAACTGTATATATATATATTCATACATACACAAGTAGCAGTGCGATATGGCTGTATATTGGCACTGGTGGGAGGCGTGCCTTGTGCCTTAGTGTCCCACCAGTGATGATATACAGAGCTATACCACACTGCTATTCGTGTGTGTTTATACAACAGTTCTATTGCATAATCGTGTATATAAAAAAGAAAATCATACAGACTCTAAAAACCCTTTTGTATGATAAACTACTTTCTTCCACCATTCATTCACATCTGCAGCTGACCTTCAATACAGCAGAAACCGTTGCTGATTCACCAGCGTCATTTTAGAGCTAGTATTTGAATGATTCTCTAGCGTAATGTCTAAAGTGATGACAAACCAGGTGATTTAGCTCACATTTTAAGATTATAAGGCTGAATGACATGAAATGCCATCAGTCTAGAAACATTTCCTAGTTTTCTTTGTTACAATTGGGAGACCACAATAATGAAGCCCAAGAAAAGCCAAAACAAAGCAAACACTACCAGATTACTATGGTATAAATACAGCACAATAACATACAAAAGAGAGAGATCGACTTAAGTGTGTCACCTACTAGTTTTAGTAATTTGATCAGCTGCAATTAGCAATTAATTAAATTATAGAAATAATCTGAGTTTTTCCTCCCCTAAAGACGTATTATGCGGTCTCTGTTGCCATCTTCTGGTTCAATGACAGGCTAATGACCGTCAATGCGCTGAATCTCCGAAATTATAAATATTTAAATTATTCACTATCTTTATAGATAAACTGCATAGCTGCAATCTAAACAACTACGTTCTCGACTAAAAAAAGCCTCAAACGTACATTATGTTGTCCAACAGCTGCAATATTTGTCAAACTGTAGTGAGTTTATTGATCTGCTGTCACTCTACGTGGGTGGAGTAATACAGAATGGTGAAGAGGCTGTACAAGTGCTGATATTGCAGAATATCGCACGGCTATCAGCCAATCATTTGAGAACAAGAGAGAACTATTGTATAAATGCATATATCATATACATACATGTGTGTCTGTGTTAAACAAATGATCCAATTATGACAAAAAAAGTCCCATTTTGAGATTCTGAGATTTTCAAAGTGCATCACTATTTTCTCTTAAATTAAATGTAGGTTTAGTTTGTAAAATCGCTGTGTGATTTACAAACAACTGCATTCTGTTTGTATCTGATTCCTTCCAAATACTGTACCACATAAACCTAAAATAATCATTAATAGGTTAGGAAAGATTTAAGTGAATTGCACAAGTGAGTGCTCGCAATAAGCTGTGTTTACATTAATCTTGTGACATTAAAGCAAACATACAAGACTGAACAAGACTCAACCAATATTCCTCATGACTATTTAAGTGTACGGTAAAAAAATGCTAGCATAGAGCATCATCTAATGTTAGTGAATAGCAATGCATTTTGAAAATCTCTGAATCAACGTACAGTAGAATTAATTCCTCAAACAATTGCCACATCACAGATGTTTTCACACTGCATGACTATCTGGGGTAGCATTCTGTCACTGCCGTGTTAACACTGCAAGATGGATCGGCGACAAAGGGTTTCACACTGCATGACTTTACAATAGGAAAATCAACTTTGCTCGGTCCGCAAACCAAACATTCAAACACATGTGAGAAGTGACAAGGAAACAACAGAAGGTCACGTATATATTTAAAGAAACCTTTAGTGGGGTAGAAAATGGACTTATTTTGCTCACCTGGTTGTGATATTGCTCAGATGACACGTCAAAACAGACACGGGTGCTCATGCCAAATTTCGACTAGTTTTCCTCCATTTTTTGGGTATAAATTGGACTAAAAGAAGCACTTTTAACTTCTTCCCAACCTCCCGCTGGCCTGCAGATACCCATACTAGTGGATGCTGCTTTCTCATTGGCTGTAGGTAATCGCCAATGTTATTTTCAATCAGAACACATGGCATGATTTGAATCACCGAGAGATCCAGATATTTAGCATGGCAAATATCTCACGGGTGTCAACAACTCATCAGCGATTTTCTCGAATCACCTCTTTGATAGTTCATAATGTGTGATTGATACTCACATGAATAAGCACCAATTTGCCCATGATTTCAGGCATTTGTCAGCGATTTCTCAAAACCTGTCAGCGAGTCAAAATCGGGGCTATAATCATGCAGTCTGAACTCTGCATAAAACTCATCTAACTGCTTCTTTCAGATACAACAACCTAACAATAATTTGTATTGTACATGGTGCTTAATATTATACATACAATACAGAAAACATAAAGAATTTTGTCTTTGGACACAGACCTTTTTTTGTTCTTACGCCACCCTTCATTTTTAATTTATTTTTAAGGCCATTGGTAGACTTTCTTATAACTTGACATTGTCTCTCTGGACAAGAGGCATCAATCACACATCCATTGGACATTCATGGCTTGCAGGGTCTTTACCATCATTCTGTCCTTGTCTCAGAGCGATGTCTGTAAACATCTATTATAGTGTGTGAAGTAGAGGGGCTGCCAGAAACATCGCTGCTTTAGCCATTTTTGTTGTCAAGTTGTCCCTGGTGACACTAAATGTATTTGAGACTTAGACAACTTTGGTCCTTTAAGTGCCGTATTCTAAGACATACAGTTTTATGCAAAAGTTTGGGCACCCCTGATAATTATCATAATTGCAAGCCATAGCCTGCTGGCTTTTCAAATCAGCAATTTCATTTGGATATATTTTATACCCTAGAAAAATTTCAGTTCTGACATAACATTTATTTAATCAACAGATGCAATGCAATTTAAATCATAACAAAAACAGACAGGGGCATACATTTGGGGACCCCAACAGAATAATGACATCTTTTGTACAGCCACATTTTGCAGTAATATAAGCCAGTAGATCCTTTTTATAGCCAAGAATAAGTCTCTGAAATCTTGCTGAAAGCATTTTGGACCATTTTTCCTTGCACAATTTATCCATTTCAGTCAGATTTGATGGGTGACGAGCATGAACGGCCCTTTTCAAATCAATCCATAGATTTTCAATAATGTTCAAGTCTGGGTACTGGGATGGCCATTCTAGAACATTGCATCGTGAGGATGAATTCCTTGGTAGATCTGGAACAGTGCTTTGAATCATTGTCCTGCTGAAACATCCAACCCTGGAGTACGTTCAGCCTCTTGACTGATTCCTGAACATTGTTTTTCAGAATCTGCTGATACTGAGTGGAATCCATGAGACCTTTAACTCTGACAAGGTTTCCAGTACCTGTGCTTACCACACATCCCCACAGCATTATGGACCCTCCACCATATTTTACAGTAGGGAGCAGGTTCTTCTCCTGGAATGCTGTGTTCTTTTTCCGCCATACGAAGCGCCTATGGTTGTGGCATCTGTCCACAGTATACTTTTCCAAAATGATTCAGGCTTGTCCAGATGAGCATTTGCATACCTCAAATGACTCTGCTTGTTGGAAGAATGCAGGCTTCTTCTGCATCACCCTTCCATTGAGCTGTTCTATGTGAAAAGTGTGCTGGGCTGTGGAACAATATACAATGACATTATCAGCAGCAAGATATTCTTGGAGCTTTTTGGAGGTGGTCTGTGGTTTGTCTGTGACCATTCTAACCATTCTTCGCCTTTGCCCTTTAGTTATTTTTCTTGGCCCACCACATCTTTCCCGCTCAAGAACAGTTCCTGTGGTCTTCTATTTTGTTTCTGACTTTAAACCACTGTGAAAACCACTTTTTTGCATCCTTCTCCTAATTCATGATGGTGAATTATCCTAGATTTTAGGTCATTAGGAAGTTCTTTAGAGGTTCCCGTGTTGCTACCTTCTGGTTCACAATAAGGAGAAGCACAACTAGCAACCAGCTATCTTAAATATCCTTTTTCATGATTGGTTTCACCTGTGTTAGGATTGTTAAGGTTCACTGAGTCACTCAAATCAATTTTGTGTTGTAATCAACCAGCATTAATTTACTACAGGTTTTGAAATCCACACAAAAGAGAGGGTGCTCAAATTTTTGCAAAGCCTATTTTTCAGTTTTAATTTGATTTCACACATCTCAATACTGCTACACTACATACTTCTGTCTGAAAAAACATGATATTATCTAGCTTTCTCTAGAAACTGAATGGCATTTCACTGTGATCTTCTCTTATAAAGACAGAGCACATATCTATGCAGCCACATTGCCCAAACTTTTGCATAAAACTGTATCACTAACGATATCAGAGTATAGAAGAGGCTAAAAAGATGATTGTTCCAAACTCGTATTACAATGTGTTGAAAAAAAAAACAATAACATGTTGTTTAATGGTCACTATGTTCAACTTCTTTCAACACATGCTGCAGTTTTCACAGAATATAGAAATGCTCTTTCAGAGTTAATCACAGTTATGTGTCGTAGAAGATGAACGATCTTGGCCACTTCTTATTTGTGTAGCTTCTATACAGCATTCAGCAAAGAGCTGTTGTTTGACCCACAATGCATCTCTTTCTGTCCTAAATATTTATGTAAGATATTACTTCTGAGTCTGTAATCAATATCACCCTCCTTATTTATCCCCGAGTCAAACATTTGCTCAGTGGCCCTTGCAAACAATTCAATCTAGGACGATTTAATGCGAGGTCTTGAGCTGTAGTACATGAATGAATTTCTCAAGTGCTTACAGAAGGATATCGACCTCTGTTTGTTCAATCTCTTAGGTGAATATGATCAAACTGTACGAAGAATTAATTATGTTTAGAAAGGAATGCTTTCCTTATGGTTAATTGATAACGGCTATTGAAGTGAGTTTTTAATCCAGCTGGTCCATTCCCATAAAACATTGACAAGAAAATGTTCCGTTTATATATTTTGGTCATGATTAAAAATGAAGCAAGTGCTCAGCAGGCTTAAAAACTGCTAAAAATGATGATGGTTGTTTATTTGCACATCTTGTCTCTGATGTTTTAGCATACACTTCAATAAAGAAATATATAAAAAAACAGGTAACAGTCTAAACACATAAGCCAATTCAGTGTGAATCACAGTTTTTTTGTTTCACACTAATCATCTATTGTATTTTGTTGTAAACTATGCACTTCACAGAATTTTATTCTGACATAATTAGCGTAGAAAGCTTCCTAAAAGCGAAAATACACCATAATAATTTTGACATTTATTTAATAATAATAATTATTATGGGTATACACATCAAGGGGAAGGGAAGGTTATGTCATTTAATTAAAGATTATGAGAGTAAATATTTTTTTTTACAAAATAAAAAAGTGCACAGGAACATTGATTATACCAAACACAACTATATACATATAAAATTTTGTCATTTTTGATCCCATGGCATCTTTAAGGCCCAATCCCAATTCTATTTTTGTACCCCTTCCCCTTCTTCCTGGCCCTTAAAACCGAGGGTGAAGGGGAAGAGCTTCAAAATGTACCCCTAAGAATTGGGACAGCACTACAGCACCTGCAAACATCATCATATGTCATCACGATCTCTTGCTTCATATGAGATCAGGCGATGGCGACTGCTGTAGTTATTCCAGTTGTGTTATTTTTTGGTATTTATCTTCAGGAAATCACTGAAGGCATATATTAGATTAGATTAGATTAGATTCAACTTTATTGTCATTACACATGTACAAGTACAAGGAAACGAAATGCAGTTTAGGTCTAATCAGGAGTGCAATAGCAGCAAGTGCAGGATACAGGTATAAGTTATAAAGTGCAGTTATAGAAAAACTATGGTGATATTTACAAATGGATGTACTATGAACATTATATACAGGTTGTATTAGCTATGAACAGAGATTTACAATAGATGGATATATGTACAGGTTGCTATTAATAATCAGAAGTGTGCAGATATATAAACATAATTACAAATGTATATGTACAGTGGGTGTGTACATAATTACAAATGTACATGGGTATGTACAGTTCAAATAAATGAATCAGTGCAATGAATATGTGCAATTTTTAAATGTGCAAATGTTAAATTGTGCAGTGATTATGAGGGGTCTGAGTTATGAGGATAGTGGGGGTGTATCAGGGGGGCAAAAGAGTCAGTGGGGGGCAGAGTTCAAAAGGGAGACAGCTCTGGGGAAGAAGCTGTTCCTTAGTCTACTGGTATTTGTCCGGGGGAGCCAAAAGCGCCTGCCAGAAGGCAGGAGAGAAAACAGTCTGTGAGCAGGGTGAGAGGAATCTTTAAGAATACTGCGTGCTCGGCTCAGACAGGGTTTCCTCTGGATGTCCTCTATGGTTGGCAGTGTGGTCCCTGTGATGCGTTGGGCAGTTTTCACCACCTGCTGCAGTGCCTTACGCTCCGCAACAGAGCAGCTTCCATACCAGACTGTGACACATTTCGTCAGGATGCTTTCTATTGTGCAGCGGTAGAAGTTCACTAAGACGGCTGATGACAGCTGGTTCTTCTTAAGTTGCCTTAAGAAAAATAGGCGCTGGTGAGCCTTCTTGACCAGGCTGGAGGTGTTGGTGGTCCAGGAAAGGTCCTTTGAGATGTGGGTCCCCAGGAACTTGAAGGATGAGACAGGCTCGACGGCCATCCCATTGATGTGGATGGGATCATGTGAGCCTGTTCGTCCCTTCCTGAAGTCCACAATGAGCTCCTTGGTCTTGTTGGTGTTAAGGAGCAGATAATTGTTGGTGCACCAAGTGGCCAGATGCTGTATCTCCTCCCTGTAGGCAGTCTCATCATTGTTGCTGATTAGACCAATCACTGTGGTGTCATCTGCAAATTTGATGATGGTGTTAGAACTGTTCACAGGCCTACAGTCGATGGTAAAAAGGGAGTAGAGGAAGGGGCTCAGCACACAGCCCTGTGGTACACCAGTGTTGAGTGTGACGGTGGTGGAGCAGATGTGGCCTGATCTAACATTATATATATTATGTTATCATAAAGATATAATGTGGCAATAAGATTTTAACAGTACTGTGGATTTACACAGTGACCATATTCATCGATGTAAACACACCAAACATACATTAACATTATCCCAGACACTGTAAAAAAAAACCCATTTCAAGCGACTAGACTTTTCTGAGAGGGTATTTGAGCATCATCGAGTGTCAGAATGTTGTGGGCCTGCTATACAGGAGTTATTATTATGGATTATAGATAGCGAAGTTTAGCTGTTTTTATTTTAGCGTTTTTTTTTTTAAAGCATGATGGTAAAACACGAACGCGGTTATGAATATTTCAAAACATATGCTAGTTTGTTGTAAAAATTTGTAATAATGACAAAAAATACTAATTTGTGGATCTTCTTACTTCCGGGTACAGCTGTGGCTGGTGTTTCTGGGAAATTTTCTTACCCCTTGGTTTCGAGTGTGGTCCTGAAAAATCTTAGTTCGAAGGGGTATCTACCCCTTGCCCTTAGCCCTACGCCTTCAAGCTAAAGAGAATTGGGACAAGGGGTAGGGAAGGGCCTCTTGGGGGAAGGGCTAAGGGGTAGAATTGGGATTGGGAGTAAGCATGCCCTCTACCCCACTGCAAAAAGAAGATTGCATCTCTATTGAGACTAAAAGTGTGATTAAATATTTTGCTCATGTCTAATGCTGTGTTCACACTAGACGCGAATGAAGCATCAAGCGTGAGTGATTTATACAGTATGTTAAGTCAATGCAAAGACACAAATAGACATCCTGCGGCACGAGTTAATTGCTTGAGTTGGAAGCGTTAACCAATCAGGAGCTTGCTCTTTTAGGGGCATGATTATGACGTAGTGTCTGTTGTTGGTGTCCCGGCAGAAAATCATCTTGCCGACATCAGACAACAGCTAATCAAACTGGGCTCGTCTCATTCTGAAGCACGGCTGAAAGCTTCCATCATCCAGGTACAGTTTCTGGAGGAGTTTATGAACTCACAGAGCTGGGTGCACCTCTGAATGGATCTAGTGGACTCAGACACGGCTCCAAATTAATTAATGCTGTTTATCAGCCTTCCTAAAACACATAAACACAGCTATTCTCTCAATAAAATCCATGTTAGCCATTTAGCAATGAAGCTACAGTCACCAGGCAGACAGTAGCCCTGCCCATGATGCGAATCCGCATTTATTACTCAGTGAATTTGACACGTGAATGAAGCAAGTAAACTCAAAATGTTCACATGTCTATTTACGTGCGAATAGCACTATTTATCCGCACGTACCATGTCTGGTGTGAACACAGCATGACAGGTTTGATGATTAGTCTCAGTTGTTGGTTATTCTGTTACATTACCTTGCTGAGTTAGGCTGACATTAAGTTGTTTTTCGTTGTTTTGTTAACATTAGCAGTAAAAGTTCTGAGATGGTGTACACACGGGATGATCTAAAACCTATTTATAGGCCTGTGATGATGAGTATATTGCATACTAGCTCCAATTTATGTTATTGTAGCAGCACTATGTCTATTTTATGACATGTTACAACTTGGGAAAATACCATAATTCTAACTGGTAGCACTACAGCAAAAAAACATATAGGCCTGTCACAATACTCAATATTTCGACTTATCATCCAATACTTCCCTGCTGAAAAATCCAGCTTAAACCAGCCTAAGCTGGTTGGCTGGTTTTAGCTGGTTGACCAGCCTGGTTTTAGAGGGGTTTTGGCCATTTCCAGGCTGGTTTCCAGCCATTTCCAGCCTGGTCTTAGCTTGGTCTTAGGCTGGTCAAGCTGGTTTTAGCTGGTTTAAGCTGGTCATTTTCCAGCCTGACCAGCTAAGACCAGGCTGGAAATAGCTGGAAACCAGCCTGGAAATGGCCAAAACCCCTAAAACCAGGCTGGTCAACCAACTAAAACCAGCCAACCAGCTTAGGCTGGTTTAAGCTGGATTTTTCAGCAGGGTTAGAGATGACCTCAATATTTTTGGAGTTGCAATATATATTTACAAATTAATTAATAACGTTAAAGATATTTTACAATGACATTCACATTCTACTTCACCGGTGTCAAACGTTTATAATTGGATAATTAACTAATAGGACATTTAATAGTATATATTAGGGATGCACTGATACCATTTTTTTGAAACCGATCCGATCACGATACTGAAATTATGAGTATCGACCGATACCGATCTGATATTGTGCTGTTTTTTTTTTCTTTTCTTTTTTTTATTATTAACATAATAAAGTTTATATAGTTCTGGTGATACTCAAATAATATATCATCTTTAATAAAAATAACAGACCTATAGGCCTACTGTAGATGACAGATGGCACAATTTAACTAAATATGATGCTTGCTATAAACTATGGACTACATTATTTGAGCATTCATTATGACATTGATCTGATCTGTTGTGGTCCAGCCTATATTTCCTTTTCAATATTCAGATTTTCCTTTGAAATCTGTAAAAGGCTACCACTATTGACCATAAACGTTGGTAAAACAATCTGCCTTTTAGCAAAGCCTGATATTTTCCTGCAGGTTTGAAGCAGACTAAACGAAACCGTCTGAGGCCAGTTTTACTTAATAAACATTCCCTCGCCTATAGCCGCGTGAGATGGAGAAACTGAAAGCATGTCTGTAAAATACTTTTTTGTCTGAAACAAATTTTGTTTGGTATAATTTGTTGGTTATTTTAATGTATTTTTGTTGGTCAGTTATCTACAAAATAAACAAGAATATCTGAGGTGAAGTTCAAAACAAGGTCCGCTTATATGCTTCAGCGCACAATCTGACAAACTGGTCTGTTAAATAAAATGTTAATATATATAAAATTACAGCGAAATATTCACAGTTTCAGAGTAGCCTATATTAGGCTAAATAATGTTCTGTTAATGACAATTCATATGCCCCCCGGGCCGTCATTTTCACTTTTAATAATTTAATGAACTAAACCACAATGAGCCAGGCTTTACGAACATTTCGCCGCACATACATAAGAAGAAACAAACATTCGCGGAAAGAACATAATAACATAAACTTAGCCTATTATAAGAATAATCTTACGGAGCGGCACATGTCGTGTCTGCGCAGCCGGTGCCTGAATAAAGCGCTTGCATCACTGAGACACAGCGCGCAGCCCTCCGGTATACGGACACTTCCAAAACAGCAGCACAAAAAAAGAAATCAGTGCGTTGAGGATCTGTCCAATGATTATTGAGCCTTTTCTAATTTAAAGTTTCAGGTAGGCCTACTTTGTGTGTGAAGCGCAGGTAATAGCCTAACCCTACTCCAGTGTTGTGAATGAGATCTGCCGATCTAACAGACACAACGCGTGATTTAGAAACAGCAATGATCTCTATGTTGCACGTCAAAATGAACATATTTAATGCAAAACTAAATGCATTTCCACACTGATTATTTAAACTAACAGGAACAAATAGTCTTGGAGAAAGTTTTTCGTGCTGTCATGAACGCGACACGCAGCTTGAATTGTGAATAAATGGAGAATGATTGACAGGCGCAGCGGCGGGAAGCGTTGAAGTGAACATGAATTTAACCACATGAATATTCATCTGTACTTCACATTAAACTATAGAATGGCTTCAAAACATTCATGATATAGTAGGTCTGCTTGACAACTTTCTAGTGCCTTATAATAGGCTTCCTTTGTGGCTTTTGTTGTCTTATAAATTACACAAAATACAGCGCACACGCAAGATCGGATTTGGATCGGTACCAGCTGGCCGATACCCGATCCAGCAAAAATATGCGATATCGAACCGATATCCAATCCAAGTATCGGGATCGGTGCATCCCTAGTATATATAATAAGACATTTACCTTTTAACACCACTTTATAAAACCTAAATAAGCTTAAGAATGATAAGTTCTTTTAAAACGATTTTGGCTATTATTATGCTGTCATATAATCAGTGGCATAAAAAGATCACAAAATGACAATAATATTGGTTATCGCAACAATTTTTGTGACAATATACAGCACAAAAGAATTCCGTATTGTGACAGGCCTAAGTGGGTCAAAAAAGTTTTTCAAAACTGTTCTAATTTAAAAAATGGAAGTTGTTCAATAGTTTCAGGACAACTTTGATTAAAGCTTTTGATCTACTTCAAATGTTGACAACTGTATAAAGAATGCATTCATGTGATGGCCCCCTTTTCATATTTCGGACGCCCCCTCTGTCTGCTGCTGTTGACTGGTTTGGTCACTGTAGAGCAGGGCAATTCAATTAGTTTGTCATTGGGGCCAGTTCATAAAAAAGCATCCCAAATGAGGGGCCGGAGAAAAATATCTTGCAATATGAGTGATGACACAACACCATATAAGAGCCCATATGTTGTATTTTTGCTCCTTAAGACACCCACGTCGGATTTTTCTACATTAAAATAGTAATATATTGTATTTTGAAACTAGATTGTACAATAGGCTTTTTTTTAACAAACATTAAAATGTTGTATTTCAAAGTACAACAAAAGCAGTGCATTGCTTAAGTAGGCTTCTTCTACATTCAGACACATTCATATGTTTTTAACTGCATAACAACTAGGGATGCATCAAATATAGATTTTTGTTGTACGATTATATAATCTGAATAATAATCATGGTTTTACGGTTATGTCTAATGTAAGTTTAAGCTTCATATTAGGTAAGTATTTAAATTAACTGTTGTTATCATCTGTGTTCATATACACATAATCATTTTAATAATTTGTAATAATTCGTCTATATCTTTTGTTTACATTGGACTGAAAGCCATGCACAACACTCACCGCTATGGTGTGAGACGTTCTCTACTGGCTGTGCCTGTATATTGGCATATATTCTTACATTGGAAATAACGAACTTGCGCATGGAAAAGACGCGATATGTGAATGACCAGCTGCTATAGTTAATCCTGTATGCGTGCATATTAGCTTTGGTGTATAAGCTGGGAAGTTAAAAACTAGCACACAGGTGGAATACCTTTGTTTAGTTGCAGCAGTATTATTCCGTGCAACAGAAATGTGGCGTTGTGGCCTTTATGATTAAGTATCCAAATGTTTTCGGCTGCTCGCACCACTCGCTTAATGTCAGGTGACTCACGCTCTGCGCAGCCTTCAACTGTAGCTCATGCTGCATTGAACAGACACACGTCACTACATAACTATAGCGCCCGTTTTTCGACTGAACTAAATTTATTTTTGACATCTTGGTCACACTACAGTATTTGGAGGGCCTGAACAAATTGACTTGGAGGCCAAGTTCGGCCCGCTGGCTGGCAATTGAATAGCCCTGCTGTTGAGCTTTTAGTCTAAATTCCATTAAACAAAAAGACACTGTATGTTGAAAATACAGATGCTTTACCTTTTTCGAGGTCTACTGTTGAACCAACTTGACCATTGAGGCTTTTCATATTATCCTGTCTTCTCATGTATTTGTCTTTCAAGGACAACCAGTCTGTTTAGGTTCCTTGCATGGGAAATAATTTTATTTTTCCAGAAAATCAACTGGAAGGAATTTTAACAGCACATTTTGCATTAAACAAAACATTTATCTTGGTCACAATATGTTTACTTAAAGATTCTCATTAACCCTTTGATGCATATAATCACACCAGTGTGATAAGTCAAGGCTGGTCCCTAGACTACTCAATCTAATCATCTCTGTTTAAATCTTTCAGTGCATCTTGTGATTAACTTTTAAATTCATATCCGCTTTCCCACTATGGCTCGCACTGAGCAAGAGAAAGACACAGATAATGCTTATCATAAATCAAAATTGATCAGTTTTCAAACAAACTGCGATAATTTGATACATGTAAGTACTAGCAAAATGTAACATCCTTTGTTTGTAAAAATGGCTATTCTTAAACATAATTGGAGGATGAAGTGCTTTATTCTATATTCTATATTTTACATCAGATACACATTTAGGTTGTTACACATTTAGGTAACTAAAACACTTATAGTGTTCTTCTCTCAGTTAAATAGCCACTTACTTTTATATTTTTTTGTGAGACGTTGATGAATTAGCTTGTTGTAAAGAAGCTCCAGTCTCTCCCCTGCACCAATCCAGTCACGTGCAGAGGTGGGGGCTTTGGGTGCTTGAGCCCCTGCCCTTTTTTCTCCTGGAGAGATAGTGCCCTTTTTATCCTGGGGATTATAATTATTTTTTAAATACTAATAATAATTTAACATATGTATAAGTTAATGTGTGCTCTATTTAAGGACAGCTTTCCCTGTCAAACAATAAAAAAAAGAAATTTAAAAGTATATCTTTAAAAGACTATGGCCCAGTTTCACAAACAGCGCTTAGATTAAGCCAAGATTAGGCCTTCGATAAATTAGGCTATTTAAGCCACATTTATAAAATGGCCATGGAAAAATATATTACTGGTGTGCACCTGGAGACAAAAAAATGACACCGACGTATTTTAAGACATCTCACTGCAAGTTATTTTGAGTTGAGACAGCTCAAACATGCAATTTAATCTTGACCAGCCTTAAACCTTGTTTGTGAAACCGGGAATATATCTTTAAAAGATTATATCTATACTGTATAGTTTTAGTCTAGCCGCTCCAAGCGAGCCTCGAACCGGCGATTTGGAAAGAAAAGCCACTTGCGAGGCGAATGCTCTAACGAAGACCCTATTTACTTGTTACTCTCGCCTCAAAAGTAAGGTCAACAGTAGAGTAACGTCTATCAGCGCCTATGCCAACTCCTGCATCCGCATTGCACACGGACTGCATCCGGGCCGTAGCTTTACAGTCTGACTCATACACACACTGCAGACGGAGTGTGTAAAACATATATTACTAGCTGACCTCCGTTACGGCAGCACAATATGATCGATAGAACCGCCGATGTAAATTCATCCGTCATTCATCTATATTGTGTGGAGGTGAGTAATGGTTAACAAAAGACTACCCGAGGCTCAAATTTAACGTAAGCTATTTATCCAAAAGTTCAAAAGCCAATAGGCTATTTTATCTTGCTAACGTCCTCCTGATTAACAATCATGTAATAAGTTAACTAAAGTTTAGCCAGGGCAATATCATAGGCATACAGGCTAATGTAATGGAGAAACGACAGCTGGATAGTGAAAATATTGCCCTCTCGTATTTCAGTCATTTATTCAGAATATATAATGTTAATTGAAGATATAAACATGTACATATAGGCTAGCTATGGAAGTCAGTGGCTATCAGTGTGTCCTACATTCTTCAACATATTTTATTATTTTGTTCAACAGAAAAAACAAAACTCAAACACAAATAATAGATTAAAAAAGGATAGTTCACCCAAACATTTACATGTACTCACCCTCAAGTGGTTCCAAATCTTTCTTTCGTTATTTTGTTGAACACTAATGAATAAAAGATTAAAAATATGTTTTAAAGAAAGCTATAAACTTGAAATCATTGACTTCCAGAGAAGGAAAAACAAGTACCATGAAAGTCAATTGTTACAGGTTTCCTGCTTTCTTCAAAATATTACTTTGTGTGTTCAACAAAAGACAAAAGTCAAATAGATTAAAGTAAAAGTAAAGTAAAGGTAAAAGGTGAGAAAATAATAACATAATTTGCATTTATTAATTAACTATCCTTTTAAGGGTGAGTATACGGTGAATTTAGGGTGAAATCTCCTTAATAATCTCCTTATAATATATTTAATTTATTAAAGCATAATTATTACTATTATTTAATAAAAAGTGCCATTTTTTCCATTTCAGCCCCTGCCCCTTAAAAGGTCTCTGCACGTCCCTGTACCAATCACTCAAATAATATGATTCTCATTAAGCTGTTTAAAAACAAAATACATGTAAAATTCAGATATTTGAAAATCAAAAAAAGAAACAAAAACGATGTATGCTTAAATCATCGGGACTGCATGATAAATATGAAGTTTCACCATGGGAACTTCTAAATAATGGTTACATTTATAGTATCTAAAATAGTGAGTATTAAAAGCTTACATGTAAAAGTGTTAACAGCCCACTTTTCTTTTTTTTCAAAATGAATTGTCCACATTTTAACATATGCTTTCCCTTAGCCTTAAAAAAACTGCATTTACAGTTACTCACTCGCAGTTTATACGCAGTGCTGCAATCTATGCTCACTTTCCAGTCAGCCTGTTTTCTGTGCCACTCCTTCAAACACGATAAGGCCATCAAACCGAGGCACAGACGGCATCCTGGGAATATGACAGCACACTGAGCCCTTATTTCTGCCACAGCCTGCTGTATTACAAGAATAGTTTGCTATTAGCTCCAGAAGACTGAGAGATCCTCACACCATATCAGCTGTTTAGCTTTCATCGTTCAGCCATTTGAAAATGCCTCTCTCCAACAGAGCTCTGTGAATCCCGGTGCCAGACTCACAAATGATTTGCGCTGTAATTAGTGGGCTTTACTGACTGGCTAATTGACTGTTAACACATGTGTTTGTCAAAGACACCTGCCCTCAGAGGCAGGAGCTAAAATCTTCAGGACTGGATCTTTACCAAAATACTGTCACTGCAATAATATTGGGAAGAATAGCTGTGAAAAAAAGCCAAAGGAAAAGAGATGCAAGATAAAAGCATTTGCATTTTTCTGAACTGGTTGATTGGAGTAGGCTGTTCTGTTGGTTAATTGTTCATTACATCTGTCTAAAATCACTATCGACTCAGTAATGGGCCCTAAAGTGGTACAAATCCACTAGCATGAAGGGTACACTTGTGCGAAAGGCACACATTTAAGGAAAATGTGCTTTTCACCGCTGCCAAAGTGTGCATGAAATACATGCTTTTATGCAATAATGATGGATCAAAGTGATTTGCTAGAATTTACTAAGGGGCATTTAAAATACATGTTTTGAAAACAACAAGACATTTTCAATTAAAACAGTTTAAAACAGTTTGTGATGTTTTCCTCCAGGGAATGTTACGTATTTAATATTTCAAGAGTTCACACTTAGCTGATGATTAATTATAAAGCTTGTTTGGCATGCTGTCCCGGGAGAGAGCCCTGAGCTCATAAGATCCTCAAGCCCGGGGCTTCCTCCCGTTGCAAGGCGAGAGGGCATATCGAGCTCAGGTAGATCTCGAGAACAGTGGGGTCAGTGATGAGTCTAGGAAAGGGAGGGGGTGGTGGAGACTACAGCAGGAGGTGGCCGGGGCGAGACTCCTGCGGGAGTCGAAGCTCGTTTTAGTCACTCCTGCGTGAGTTAGAGCTGAGGATTGAGGGCCAATGGGAAGAAATGAGAGTGGCGAGTTAACTCGCCGAAAATGAGATAGAGAAAAGGGGGCGGAGAATCTCGACGCCGGAAGGAAGAAAAGAAGCAGGAATAACCATGCATGCGTGCGCACGCACGCCTTCACATGCGAGCAGCGCACGTGCATAAACACGCATGCTAAGCCCTCATAATGCGTACGCACGCACACGTACACATATTTATACATACACACTTGCATACATACGCATACACATATATATGCATATATACATGTGTATACGCATTCCTAATGGCCGGGGGGGCAGTGATGACTTGTCGAAGCCGAAGCTTGGAGTGACCCCTGCGGGGGTCAGAGCCATGGGGGGCGGGATTTAGTAAGAGTGGGAAGAAAGGAGGGGGCAGTGATGGCTCTTACTGGAAGCGTGACTGTAGAGGGGTGGGCTGGGGATGGGCTTGGCGGGACCCCTGCGGGGGTCGAAACTCTGTGAGACTCCTGCGGGAGTCAGAGCCGTGGTGAGCGGGAGTGAAAGGGAGGCGGAGTATAGCTCGCGCTTGAAAGGGGGAAGAAGAGAAATAAAAGGTAGCTAGGTTGCTACGTGGCAGAGTCATGCTCGTGCCCTTGAATGGCAGAGTCGTGCTCGTGCCCTTGAATGGCAGAGTCGTGCTCGTGCCCTTGAAGTCCGGGTGCTTCATGGCAGAGTCATGCTCGTGCCCTTGAACTCTGGTAGCTGGGGGTCTGCTGGAGAGGATCAGCTGGCCTTCCTTGAGATAGTAATGGCTGAGGCGGATGTCGGAAAACTTCTATTAAGTGTTTTTGGAACCAAAGCGTGTTACTGGACGGTTAGCGCCATCAGTAAAGGGGGAGCGAGGGGGTTGGGCTCTTGGGCTCTCCTAAAGTGTAAAAGCTAAGAGGGTCTGGAAAGGGTGTGTGGGGGAGGGGGATGTCAAAAATGTTAATGTAATGTCCTTTCCGTGTCTGGTCTGTTTTGCTTGTTCAACAAAGAATGAAAAAGTTTCTTTATTCTGCAAAGTTAGATCAGACACCGTGGGTTGATGGTGGATGTTATTGTGAATTCGGAACTTTTTAGGAAGCCGAAAGCTAGGGTGAACATAGTGTCGAGGGTGTGAGCTATATGTGCAGAAAGGTATCAATGAGTAAGACTCCGCTAGAGCGTCACAGCAGTTGCTGTGGTGCTAAGGGTGGGTGTAGTTCAGCGGAACATCTCCGCTACTGCAGAGGTGCATTGGTCAGTATGGAGGCAATGTGCACTCCCGCAGAAGCATTTACTGCTGTATGAGTGCAGGGGAGTGTGAGTATAGTGGTATTTGGAAATTAGAGTGAATATGAGCTCGTTTAGAGCATTGCTGTTGCAGCAATTCAAACTCGGGGCGACCCCAAAATGGGTCAGAGTTAGAAATACATGTGGGTGGAGGTCACCTGGAGAGGATCAGCTGGGCTTCCCAAAGGTATTATAGCTTTCCTGTTGTGTAAGCATGCTAAGAGGGTTAGTAACGGGTTTGTAGGGGAGGGGATATCAAAATGTAAATAGAATGTCAACAGAAATCAGTCCAAGGCACTCGAAAAATGTGAAAAAATTGTAAAAAGCCTTTATTCACATGGCTATATCGTATAAAAACCTACGCGTTTCGGCAAAAAATGCCTTCATCAGGGTAATAGTGATCAGGTGCGTCTAGAGTCACATGACTCAATTAGATATTTCAACTACACTTAAATAATGTAACAAACATAGTCAACTATCATCAACATGAATTCAGCATTGATAGAGGGGAACAAATATACGCATATGTACAAAACAGTATAAGCATATATATATGCTATAATGAGAATTAAACAGAAAGCACACATCATTATTGAAGATTGTTCCTATCCCTTAAATGTACAATTTCAGCTCTTGCCATCAAAAAGACGTTTTAGGCAACCTCAAGTAAAGAAAAAATGTGTATCAAATGTCCTTTGTACCGACTGCCATTAGACTTTTAAATACTGGGTTCTAAGTATGTAAAGGGTTTTAAATAGAGTTTTTTATTGTGATATATGTGATGACATTGAATGTATTTGTGTTGTCTGTTTTTTTCTGTGATGTAATGTGAACGCTGATGTGGTTGTGAGGTGAGGCCAAAGATAAATTTCCACTTGTGGACAATAAAGAAAGAAAGAAAGATATAAGCAAAAATAAGTATATAGAAAATAAACCAACATATATGCAACAAATATACATATATACACTTAAACATGGCACGTATATACATATATACATCTATACAAACACATACATATATATACTTACATAAACATACACATACGTGCACACATAAGAATGCATATACAAACACATACTGTATATATTCAATAATAAATAATGGAAATCTGTAGAATATCTATAGAAAAACTGTTTTACAAAAAAGAAGAAAAGTCTAATTCACCATTTAAACCTGGAAATCTAGTAGCTTTTAATGTATAGATCCAAAAAGTCTCTCTCTGTTTTAATCTTTTTATCCTGTCTCCTCCTCCTATAGAATTTCAATGCCAACTATTTTTAATAAACTGGGATTGCCATGACCATAATTTTTATAGTGTAAGGCCATCGGATATTGTGGATTGCAGGTACGTATTGGGTTTTTATGCTCCGCTAATCTCAATTTTAATTTTCTCTTAGTCATTCCTATATAGTAACATCCACATGGACATTCTAGTCGATATACAACTAATGTGGTATTGCAATTAATAAGTGAATTGATCTTAAATTCACGACCTGATGATAAATCTCTAAACATATTTGTCTTAATTATGTAATCACAATGATTGCAATTACTACATCTGTAGTTTCCAGTTGTTTGACTTAACCAAGTATTAGTCTTCTTAGTGGAGAGATGACTTTTCACAAGTTTATCTTGAATAGTTGGAGCTTTTCGGAATACAATAGAGGGGGATACAGGTAAAACTT
Organism: Danio kyathit; assembly: GCA_903798195.1. Lineage (NCBI taxonomy): Eukaryota > Metazoa > Chordata > Actinopteri > Cypriniformes > Danionidae > Danio > Danio kyathit. Next base: position 17,298,577 of record LR812533.1, on the reverse strand, counting down.
CCCTGAGATGGGGATCACTCATTAGGATATTCCAATTATTTTTTACAATTCTCTTGATTCTGTTTGCATCTGTACTATATTGTGTGACGAAATAAACAGAACTTTCTGACTGATTTGATTTAGGTCTTTGTATTAACAGTTCATCTCTGCTGCTATTTTAGCTTCACTTATAGGTGGCGCAGTAGGTAGTGCTGTCGCCTCACAGCAAGAAGGTCGCTGGTTCGAGCTTCGGCTGGGTCAGTTGGCATTTCTGTGTGGAGTTTGCATGTTCTCCCTGCATTCGGTGGGTTTCCTTTGGGTGCTCCGGGTTCCCCCACAGTCCAAAGACATGTGGTACAGGTGAATTGGGTTGGCTAAATTGTAGTGTATGAGTGTGAATGAGTGTGTATGGATGTTTCCCAGAGATGGGTTGCGGCTGAAAGGGCATCTGCTTCGTTTCATTAAGCTGTGGCGACCCCGGATTAATAAAGGGACTAAGCCGAAAAGAAAATTAATGAATGAATGTATCACTTATATCACTTACAGTAGTCATTTAGCCTTAGTGTCCCACCAGTGACAATGTACAGCCATATTGCACTGCTACGAGTGTGATATTGCATTTATACAACAGTTCAACGCATGAACTGTTTAAGGAACTACTTTTATCCGACATTCCTTCACATCTCCAGCTGATGACAGAACAGCAGAAACCCTTACTAATTCTCCAACATTATTTAGAGCTAGTATTTGAATGATTCTCTAGTATAATATCTAAAGTGATGACAAAACAGGTGATTTTGTTCACATTTTAAGATTGTAAGGATGAACAGCATAAAATGTCATCAGTCTACAGACATTTCTCAGTATTTCTCTGTTGCAATCGGGAGATCACAATAATTAACCTTGAGAAACCCAAAGCAACGCAGACACTCCAGATTACTGTTATGTTTGCGAAAATGAAAAAAACTCTAAACACATGCGAGCATTTCTTCTTTCTTTTTTACTGACCTAGTCTGCAGCAATGAAAACAAGACACTCATTAGAAACAAACAGATGGCCAACCAAAAAATAACTCAAGGTTACATTTCTAATGTGTGAGTCCCATCTCACACTTATTAAACTTACAAATGGTATAAACACAGCACTACAACAAACAAAATAGAGAGAGATCGACTTAGAATGTCACTTACCAGTTAAAAAATGATTTGATCAGCTGTAGTTTGAAATTACGAGTTTGAGTTTTTCTCCTCTAAGGGCTTATTATGCTCTGTCATCATCTTGTGGATGGACAAAGTCAAACGTCTTTGCTCGGCTCAGTATGACAGGTGACAGGCTGATGGATGCCAACGCGGTTTATCAATGAAATTATGAATATTTAAAATATTAGGCACTATCCTTATAAATCAATATTTTCCAAATGATGTTTAACAGAGCAAGGACATTTTCACAATATGTCTGATAATACTTTTTCTTCAGGAGAAAGTCTTATTTGTTTTATTTTGGCTAGAATGAAAGCAGTTTAAAAAAAAATTAAACAACATTTTAGGGACATAATTGTTAGGCCCTTTAAGCTAGATTTTTTCTTGACTATCTACAGAACAAACCATCATTAAACAATAATTACCCTAACCTGCCTAGTAAACCTAATTAACCTAGTTAAGCCTTTAAATGTCACTTTAAGCTGTATAGAAGTGTCTTGAAAAATATCTAGTAAAATATTATTTACTGTCATCATGGCAAAGATAAAATAAATCAGTTATTAGAAATGAGTTATTAAAACTATTATGTTTTGAAATGTGTTAAAGAAATCTTCTCTCCGTTAAACAGAAATCGGAGAAAAATAAACAAGCGGTCTAATAATTCAGGGGGGATAATAATTCTGACTTCAACTCTATATATATATTCAAATTATGTATATATTTATAATATTTATGATAACATTATCAAGTCAATTATTGTGCCTTTTGTGTACACTAAAATATTGTAGAGGGAATGCAAGATAAAAGTATTTGCATGTTTCCGAACTGGTTAGGTTAAAAACAAAGTAAGGAAATTGGCAATAAGCATACAAATATTATAAACGGGGGGGGGGGGGGGGGGGGGGGTGCTCTAATGTAAAGGCCTCTAGATTACGCCTAAATAAAATATGAACATGCCTTGATTTTTATAGTCTTTTCACTTAACAGAAATAATGTACAGTACAGAATATAAAGGCATGGTGCAGTGGAAAAAGCATTAATATTGTAGAATATTTGCAGATCTCTTGCATGTCCCCATACTGAATGTAACCCCAAACCATGATCTTCTCCAAACTTGACTGATTTCTGTGAGAATCTTGCGTCCATCCAGGTTCCAATAGGTCTTCTGCAGTATTTGTGATGATTGGGATGCAGTTTGTTGAACAGATGATTCATTGGAAAAAAATATATTTTCCACTACATTTCCAAATGATCAAGTTATTATTTGTTGTTCTTGCAACTGGGATCAATGGCAAGGCTTTTGTCAGGCAGTGTATAAGCATAGTCAACTAACTTCTCAAAAGAGTGAATAACGGAGCACATATTAGTGTTTATCAATTTAAGTATGATAGTGTTGCTGCTAACCTTTCAGCACAGACTTTACTTTAGAAAAGTGATCTAACAAAAACTTTTGTTTTGCTCTAGTCGATTTGATCTGAATTATTAAACTAGTCATTTGGCCCCATAGCCTGTTTAAAAGTAGCTTGCTTTTCTCTTGTTTTGTTGCCGTTATTGTTTGTGCTCAGTGTGTTTGACAGCTGTGGATAAACACTGTCTGCATGGGAGAAAGAGATATGTCCCTGCCAGTCAATCACAGCACCAGTTCACTTTGTCAAGGTTTTATTTAATTTATTTTTTTTTGGTTAAAATATGGAAGATTAAACAAATGCTTTTACTTGCTTTGAATTTGCAATGCAAAGTTGAGTTCATTCCCATTTCTAGTGTTGTAAAAGCACACTACAATCTGAGTGCTACATTTGTGCTCTCTCCAAAACCAAATCTGCATTCATTTGGACTAAAGTTTTCTTTCTACAATTTCCCTGCACCTCCAACAGCTATTTTACATTTTTAAAGCCTAAGTGGTTGTGTGCTTATGTACTGAAGCCTCTTCTTTTTCTTTTATTTTCTTTCTTTCTTTCTTTCTTTCTTTCTTTCTTTCTTTCTTACTTTCTTTCTTATAGTTTAGTATAATTTTATAATTTCCATATGTTCTGACTGATTATTTGATTTTTTAACACAATGGTGTGCAATAATCAATCAATCAATCAATCAATCAAGGCTGAAAATGTCTTTGTACAATTTCTGTACAATTTTATCTGGATTATTTTCCATTTCAACCTGAACTGGTGTGTAACAAGTAAACAACGTGTGTAAACAATGAATTAAATATATACTGATGATTAGTTCACTTGATTTATGACTTTGTATAATAATTATTCATTAGGGCTGTACAATATTGGAAAAAAAACTGATGTTGCAATATTTTATCTTTCTGCAATAAATATTGCGATATGAATAGTTTTACCAGACGATTTGAAGAGCTCTATTTGATGGCTTTCTGAGGAGTCGTACTGTATTCAGGTATCGAATAATCACAATGCAAAAGAAAAATGCTTTTCTTATTTTGTCTTGTCTCGTTTCTAGTCCAAATATTTAAAAATGTGTAGATCAAGTAAAAATATTGTATTATTTTTACATTCAGAGGTAATAAGTTATACTAATTGTTATTTATTTCTTTAAAACAAGCAAAATTATCAGCCAATGGGGAAATTAAAATTATATGTAACTATCTGGACTAGAAACACGACAAAAATTCAAAGTAAGATTTTTTTTTTGCATAAATTGTATAGAAAAATACAATTAATCATTCGTATGCCTACACACATCATCATTTTTTGATTCCAGATGTTTTAAACTTTCTTGAAATGTACAGTCACAGGCCTTAAAAACCACACGCAAATCATAAACTTTCACACTATTATGGTTAAACCCCTCAACACTGCATCTCTTAAATGTGACTATTGCAAATGTAGGGACTTGTGGAGCTGCACTTCGGTGGATTTGATCTTCAGTGTTTGAACTTTCAGCAGTGAAAATTAAACCACACTGAACTAAACTAAACTGAACTTCAACTCTGAAACGTGCACTTTACTAGAACTATGTTCAGCTGCTTTGACACTGTCTACATTGTAAAAAGCGCTTTATAAATAAACATGAATATTTTGAATATTGAATATTGTTGCAATGTTGACACTCTTTTTCTCTTAAACTGGACAAAGCTGAACAAGGAGACATTGTCACAAGGTTGTTGACATTGTTGTAAGTCAGTATTGTTCAATGTTTGTTCATTGTAGTGTATACATTGACTGACTTACTAATTCAATCTTTTTTGTAGGTGAACGAATACATTTTTTTAAAAATTTTACCAACGTATTAGTAAATAGAAATGAACATCACCTAAGAGTGTTAACTATTAGTTCATATGAACCACTGTACAATAAATAACCAATGTGAACGACTGAATACTTACTGAACAATATTTTTTAAAATAAGATTATTTCACTAACACTTGAATAGTTCTCCAATTCATCATATCTCGCATTTGCATTAAATTCATTTTTTTTAATTATTTGAAACAATGTATTGTTAAGGCCCTCTATGTCGCCCACACCTGTGAACTCAATAACAAGACTGTGAACACATTTCCTGTGAATGTACTGTGATATGTGCTATAGAGAAGTGAGTCGACTGAGAATCTGTCCTTGCTGCTGCTAACCTTCTGTAGAGCTGAGGTTTGTCATGCAGCACAGCACATCCAAACAGACGGCAGCTTGTTAAAGGTAGTATTAAAAAAAATGACACAAACAGAAACCTTTTTCAGCAGCCTTTAAAGAAAAACCCCAAAAGAAACTCACCTTGTCTGCTTCTCCAAAGAGAGTTACAGAGCCTCAAGTGTGTGTCTTTGGCTTGTACATTCAAAAAAATATATACATATTTTAAAAGGAATATTGTAATATTTATTTTGAATATTTGAAGTATTCAGCTGCAATTTAAAGTCTAATATAGGTTAATTAGGTTAATTAGGCAGGTCTACAACAGTGGTTTATTTTATTGGCAATGGGGTATATGCACACAGACTTAATTTTCAGCCAGCCAGCCTCAGGGCTTCAGGTGAACTGTCTTTCCATTACAAAATTGTCACGTTTAAGATCTGATTTCTTTAAAAATCAGTGATCTTCACTGCCTGATAGATATATGACATGAAGTGGGTCTCAGATGGGACAAGAAGCAATAAATTAAATTCCATTTCCCCCGCCGTTTCTTTAAAGAGGTGGTTCAGAGTGTATTTTTAAGGCTTGGTTGTGTTTATAAGATGCAAAGCAATGTGTGCTCATGCTTCATTTGTTAAAAAAATTAACACAATTACAGTAACACAGTAACACAGTAACACAAAAGTAACATATATGTTACTTTAATTATATACAGCTCCTCAGCTAACATGAAAACGACTGTCATATTTCTTAGTTCCTTTGAAAGTTCGCCCTCAAGAGGCTCTAATTGGTCAACTAACATAAAGAGCTATGATTTGCGGATCGGGTCCACATCACCAGGAAAAGCGTCACGCCTCCACGCAGTCAAAGTAGCTGTTAGCCATATCAGTTTGAGGCCGCGTTTACACTAATACGTTTTAGTTTTAAGACGGCATTTTAGAATGAAAACGATCCGTGTCCACACTAGCGTTTCACACAGCGTTTCTGAACAGCTCTCCGTCTACATTAAAATGGTAAAAACGCACATCACGTGACCACACACACTCTCTCTGGCATGCACTGCAGCGTGCTTTGAGCGCATACCCATATGAGAGTTGTGCGTGTCGGACCGTTCATCACGGATCTCCTGCTGGATCTAATCTCACTATATTTGTTAAACGTGTTATTTAATTCATCTTGTCGTCTATATCTAACTACATATTCCCTGACTTTGGTCTTTTAAATCTATTACTTGTTCTCTGGTAACGTGTTTTGGCTGAGCGCAAAGATAAGTTAGGTTAATATCTTAATTAATGTAACCGCGGACACCGATTCTGCACATCTGACTGATTGTTTGTCTTTATTTTCTCTATTGTATAAACTTATTGCACGTTATATTTTTATAATGGCCATTATTGATCATTACAACAAATATTCAGCAAAAGAGAGGGTATCGTATTTTCAATGAAAATGAAAGAACGCAGTAATGTTATAGTCTCAGTTTTGTTATAAATATGCATGAAGATGACGGTCATATTATGCAGCTACACGACGCCTCAACATCTTTTAAGTTGCTAACATCAAAATGAAAATAGGCAGTTCCTCACATCATGTTTTCATTTTATTGTCAAGATAGTGAAACAGCATAGCCAGGGTGATGTGAATGACTATAAAGTACACACTCGGGATTTTGATTTCCATATCAAACTTGCTAGTCCAAACTTACACGAAGAGGATGTAAGACTGAACTGTGTGAAGGATACTTAATATTGAAGAAAAAGCCCCAATCAGATAGGCGAGTGTCTGCAGCCCCGCCTCCGTTTTCAGATGTCTTAGTTTCCCCTCATCCACACTGAGACGGAGCAGCAGCATTTTAGAATGAAAAAGGCCTCTCCAGCGTTTTCAAAACTGTCTGTTTTCGGGGCTCAAAAACTCCGGCGTAGTGTGGACGGATGGCGTAACCGTAGCAAAACTTATGCTTTTTAAAACTAAAACGTATTAGTGTAAACGGGGCCTGAGTCTGAATCAGACAGAAAATGACACAGAGGAGACATCTGAATCTCACACCTGCTCTCTAAAATAAAATCTGACAAGTGTCTTTCACATATTTGGGTTATAAGCATGTATAAGTAATATGAATTGTTCACATATCTTTTGCGAGTTCGTTATTTGAGATTTATAACGCAGGGAAAGCAGCCGCATAGTGAGACACTGCAGCGCTGGTGAAGATTGTGAGTGTTTACAGCGGTTTGATGAATAAATATGATTTTGTAGCTAAATTGTTAACGGTGCCAAACAGCATTTCCCATTGTTTACATCCATGTTTACGTCCCAGCTACAACATATCATTAACACTAGAACATATACATGTAATTAATCAATTTTAACAAATAAAAATACTTACAGGTTGTGGCTCACATTCCATAGCTTTGTCTATTATGGCTGGAGCTGCTCCTTCTTTGAGGAGTTTTTAGCCAAATCCAGCACTGAACTGTGAGAGATTCTGGAAGCTGTCCTTTGTCAAATGCTAGAGCTATATATTTTTAATAATTCTATAGAACAATATTAAAATTTAATTGTAAGCACTTCTCTCGTTGTGTCGTGTCCTTTGAAAGGCCAAATACAGAAACAGAACGAGCTCTGTGAAAATAGCAGCATTTGGACAGCATTTCAGCTTTCTCTGTTATAACATTACAGAGACTCTAGCCACGCCCCTTTGCTGCGCGGTGTGTGTGTGCGTGGTGAACGTGCATGATCTCACTAGCCCAGATGTATTTTTTTGTAGTTTCCAAACTTTGTTCGCTGTAGGCTTTGCTAAGCTAACTCTGTGAAAGCCAATGTCTCCCTTTGAATTTAACTTTGAAAATATTGCATTCAGAGATGTTCACACATCTACATTACACATGAACTAATGTTTATAATATGATAATATTCGTATCGGACCACCCCTTCAAAATATGACAATTTATTTCACTCAGTATTTTCAATGGAGTGTCTGTGCTAGTCTGCTGGTCTTTCATTTCGTTTTATGCTTGAACAACTAAATGAATGCTTAAGTCTGCTTAAGTGCTTAAGGAGACGTGTGGCTTTTGACCTATTACTTTTCTATGTTGCTTCAGGACTAATTTCATATATTTGTTTCTAAACTAATAAAATGTTTAGTGCGGTGCAATTTTCTTTCCAAAGATACATGAACTGTGAATGCAGTTATTCAGCAACTGTTAATGTTTTACTTTGGGATGGTCATTTTTGAGAAAGTGCCTCTGACAGTGAGGGAAAGAAGGACAACGATATAGTTTCGGAAAACTTTTTACAGAAATCTCATTTTGCATGCTATCTTCATCAAATTTGAAATATAAACTCATGAAACACTTGCAATAATTTTTATGATTACATTAATGTTTTCATGTGTTTGTATATGGAAAATCAAATATTGAACACAATACAATTTTTTTCTCATGACTTCATAATGTATAACTTTTTTATATTTTTGAGCATATAGGTTAACTAAATAATCACATTACAACATGAATGCTGTAAAGCAACCTTGTGAAATTGAAAATATTCACAAAAAGCTTTCACCGGAAGTTTATCCCTGGCTGAAAAACACTAGCTGTGCATATTCCCCTTGGAAAAAAAATATTCTCGGGGGCCAATAACATTGACCTTAAAAATTGTTTAAAAAAAAAACAAAAAAATAAAAGAAATACTTTCTCCAGGAGAAAGGAATACTATAGGACATACTGTGAAAATGTCCTTGCTCTGATAAGCATAACCTAGGAATTATTTGGAAAAGATACAAAACAAAAAACCTTCAACTGTGTGTACAGTCAGATTTAAAAAATCCTCTTTAATTGAAACATCTTGTTGCATGTTGTTTAATACCACATTAATTAAGCAAGGCAGTGAACCTTATTTTGAAGGATTTAAAAAACCTGCACTTTTGTTAAAGCACTCACAATTCTGAAACGACCCTTTCTGAAGCAGGATTAATTTTAGAATGAATAAAGAATACATTTCTGGTTTTGCCTTCATAATCAAGAGTCATTTTGTTATGGAACATTGTTCGCACCTCTGAATGAAAATAAAAGGCAAATGTTACTTGAACATTTAAAATTGTGGCTTTTTTTTTCTTGTTAAGTTATATTTCTCAAGATATCTTCAAATTTGTAATACTTTATTTGTTATATTCCTTTTTACTTTTTTATTTTATCCCAAAATGTGTGTTTTCACATGTTTTTTGTTGTTGTACACAATTCATTCATTCATCTACCTTCAGCTTAGTCCCTTTGTTCATCAGGGGTCACCACAACAGAATGAACCGCCAACTTATCCAGCATATGTTTACACAGCGGATGCCCTTCCAGCTGCAACCCAGTACTGGGAAACATCCATACACACTCATTCACACACATACACTATGGCTAATTTAGTTACCGGAGCACCCGGAGGAACATGAGGAAAACTCCACACAGTAATGCCAACTGACCCAGCCAGGACTCAAACCAGCAACCTTCTTGCTGTGAGACAGTGGGTCGCCCCTTATTCAACAAAACTTTCTAATCACTGTTCTGCAATATTTTCTACATTCCTAATTCATTTTCTAATTATTGTTTGTAATATTATCTGCTTCCCTTTCAGCCCTTCAGATGCTCTGTGAATTATATTATTAGAGCATCACCTAGTCTGTTTGACTGTAAGCACAACACTAATTGACTACAGTAGATTTGATCCTCTGATTATTGCAGTGTGTTCAGTGTCAGAAGCAGATCTGTCCTCTTGTCTTCATTAAATTAATCCTCTGCTCCTCAAACACACAGCAAAACCACCATTTACACCAGATAAACCAGAGCCACCAGTTCTGAGTGCATGGATGTGGAAGCTGTGTATGGAATGCCAAAGGTGACAAAATATAGAAATAATAACATAAATAAATGCTTAATCGTGGAAGTAAATCATTAATCATTCATTCATTTTCCTTCGGCTTAGCCTCTACAGCAGAATGAACCAACTATTCCAGCATATTTTTTAGGCAGCAGATGCCCTTCCAGCTACAACCCAGTACTGGGAAACACTCATACATCCTCATTAACACACACACATTCATACACTATGGATATTTAGCTTACCCAATTCACTTATAGTGCATGTCTTTGGACTGTGGGGCAAACCAGAGCACCCTCTGTTTCTGCATCTGGGCTTTCAATGGGACATGACACAATGAAAGTGTTTACAATTTATTTTGAATTATATCTCAGAAAGGCGATGCAGTGGCGCAGTAGGTAGTGCTGTCGCCTCACAGCAAGAACGTCGCTGGGTCGCAGGTTCGAACCTCGGCTGGGCTGGGTCAGTTGGCGTTGGAGTTTGCTTGTTCTCCCTGCATTCGCGTGGGTTTCCTCCGGGTGCTCCGGTTTCCCCCACAGTCCAAAGACATGCGGTACAGGTGAATTGGGTAGGCTAAATTGTCCGTTGTGTATGTGTGTGAATGAGTGTGTGGATGTTCCCAGACATGGGTTGCGGCAGGAAGGGCATCCGCTGCATAAAAATCGTGCTGGATAAGTTGGCGGTTCATTCCGCTGTGGCGACCCCGGATTAATAAAGGGAATAAGCCGACATGAATGAATGAATATATCTCAGAAAATAAAAAACAAAACAAAGATATAGCTCTCTGTGCAAGGCATTTTACAAAGGACAGCTTCCAGAATCTCTCCCAGTTCAAAGTGGGAGTGGGAGTCCAAGCTCCCACTCAAAGATGGAGCAGTTCCAATGATCATTTATTTGTTAAAATTAATATCTTGCATAGTTTCTGGCATTAACTGTGTGTTGTAGCAAGGATGTAAGGACGTAATCAAGGATGTAAACACCGGTAAATGCTGTTTGGCACCTTTAACAATTTAAGTACAAACAAATTCATATTCATCCATCTAACCCCTGTAAACTCCCACAATCTTCATCGGTGTGTGCAATGTCTCTATGCGGCCACTTTCCCTGCATTCTACATTTGAAATAATAAACTTGTGTTAGCAAAAAATATGTGAAACATCTTGCAAGAGTTGTATATGCATGGGTTCAGCTATGCCCTTTTCTTTTCCTGTGTCTGATTCAGGCTCATACTGAAATGGCTACACTGATATTATTTACACAATAGATCGCATGGAAATATTAATAGTAGAGGTGTGACGTTACTTGGTGATGTGGAGGTGATCTGCGAATCACAACACATTGGGTAAGCTGACCAATCAGAACCTGTTGAGGGCAGGCCTTCGGAGGAACCAGAACATATGATAGTCATCTTCATGTTAGTGGAGTAACATTATAAAATTAAGGTAAGACATTTTTTACAAATGAAGCATGAGCACATATTGTTTTGCATGCCATAAACACAATTAAGTTTTAAAAAACACTCTGGACCACCCTTTTAAAGCCAACATCATTCTAAGCATGAGCGTTTTCTGCACAGTGGTGACTTTAAATTTTTAAATAATGATATTAAAATCTAACAAGTCTTCCTCTTTATTTAAAACACTTCATTAGTACACTTACTGTCAAATGCTTTCCCCTCCCTTTAACCTCCTGCTCTACCAAATGGTTGACCATATCCAAGTGGATGCTACACACTGGTGGTGGTGTGGAGAGACCCCCCCCTCATGATTGTGAAGCGCTTTGGGTGTATGGCCATACACAATAAATGTGCTATATAAATACACATTACATTACATTACATTATATATTTTGACTGGAATAAATATTGATTGTGTAGCATAACACAGTTAAATTTACACTTAAGTACTGCACAGAGTTTAGAAGTTTTACGGTCCCACTTTATATTGTGTCGCTTATACCTGTGAACTTACATGGTAATTAGATGTGTAAGTAGTATGTAACTACAGTGTATGTACACACGTTTACATAGTATTTACTTTTGTATTACTGGTGTAACTACACTCATGTAACAACCCACTGAATAGTATGTGTAAGTACAAATGTGTAACAGGACATTGGTAACAACAGTAGGAAAGTACACATCTGTAACAAGAATTAGGAAAGTGCATTGTGTAACAACAATATGTACTTGCAGATGTTTTCCCACTTCCACACCTGTTTGCAGATCATGCACTTGTGAACACTGTATGGCAGAACTAATGCTGCATTAGAAGGTTTCACCTTGTGATACCAGTGTACTTACATGGTAACTCCACAGGAACTGTCCACTTAATATAAAGTGTAAAATGGTCACAAATTACTGTGTAACTTGTAGAAATATCTTCTATGCAACACTTTAATAACAGTGTAGTTACATGGTAACTCCACAGGAACAGTCCACAATATAAAGTTTAAAATAAAATTCATTTTTCTTTTTGGCCTAGTCCCTTTATTAATCTGAGGTCGCCACAGCGGAATGAACCGCCAACTTATCCAGCATATGTTTTACACAGTGAATGCCCTTCCAGCTGCAACCCATCTAAGCCGAAAAGAAAATGAATGAATGTATGAACAGTAATTTGTGACCATTTTACACTTTATATTGAGTGGATCCTGTGGATTTACCATGCAAGTACACTTGTATCACAAGGTGAAACCTTCTAATGCAGCCATACAGTGTTCACAAGTGCATGATCTGCAAACAGGTGTGGAAGTGGGAAAACATCTGCAAGTACATATTGTTGTTACACAATGCACTTACATAATTCTTGTTACAGACGTGTACTTTCCTACTGTTGTTACCAATGTCCTGTTACACATTTGTACCTACACATACTATTCAGTTGGTTGTTACATGAGTGTAGTTACACCAGTATACACAAGTAAATACTCTGTACCAGTGTGTACATACACTGTAGTTACATACTACTTACATATCTAATTACCATGTAAGTTCACAGGTATAAGCGACACAATATAAAGTGGGACCAGTTTTACTACTAAAATTACTTTTATGAGTTCTGGCTCCAAACCATCTGGAGTCAAAAAACGCTGTGGGTGACAACTTGTTTACCAAGAGGCTTAATCCTTAATTCTCTCTTAATGCTTACACCGGTATATGCCCTTTTCAAGACATTAGACAAACTAGGAATGCATATTTTATTTATTTCTAAAAGTCTCATGTTTGGTGTCTTTCTTCTCCCTACATAATTCTACAGCTCATGATCTAGGACACAGGACGATAACTTGTATGCATGGAGTAGTTTCAAACCATGAGTTAAAGTTTTGTCTGTCTGTCTTGAGACGGTATAGACCAGCGAGGAGAAACAAAGAAAGTTTCCCACGTGACTTTTCCTCTCATGCCATTAGTCAGTCAGGAGAGACTGGGAGTTACCGGACCAATATCTTTAAATACCTGTGACACCCCCCACATCATCGCAGAAGGCCTGTTTCCTGTACCTCCTGACTCGCCTGAGTCAACATTTCTTATTTTCCCAAAAAGTATGACTTAGTTCAGATCTGTGCAACAATCTCCATGCAAACGATAAGACTTCATCTTCCAAGCATCACATAATAATCACGGTAAAAGAGATAGAAAGACCCAGAAAACAGGTATTAGTCATGCGTTTACGCTGTGCCTTTTAAAGTGTTTACATACTTGGTGGTTCTTAATTGTTGTGTGGAACTGAATTTTGCAATTCTTTTATCTAAACTCTTTTGTTTCCTCGCTTTCTTTCTTTGCTGTGTTTTTGTTACGTTTTGTACGTTTGTTTGTTATATGTATATAAATCACGCTATAACCATGTTGAATTTTCTTTGGTTTGCCTCACAGAAATGGTCACTTTAACAGTAAAAGATCCTTGCTTCAAGTTTATTAATTTACTAAAACTTCTAAACTGTTCATCTACTTCACAAGAAGTAGTTATAATTCCCTTTCTAAATAAAAAAATAATTACAGAGTCCGCTCAGACGAGCGGGTGAAGTCATTGTTATATTTATGAACTTAAATTAACTATAAAATAATTCTGAATATTCATAATTAATAATAACTTAATATTATTAATCATTGATATTCATAAATTGAGCTAATTTTGCTACAACTGTTCATTTAAAGAATGATTTACACTACACAGCATTGTTCGTTTACAAATAAATCTAACCATCATAATCCTGTTGCACAACTAGACTTGATATAGGTTTTATTGTAAAATCATATTTCAAAATCAACTTCATATTTTCTGATTTTTCATAGTATATGTATTGATTCCGGCACTTTTACCATAAACAGACATATCTACCATCTGGTAGAAGTTGATATTTAAAAAAAATTAAGGAATATGTATAAAAAATGAGTGTTTTATAGCGACAATAGGAGTTAAGAAATGCAATCCAAATTTTGTGTGTGGCAGTTAAAGGATTAATGCAAACACATCCACTACCAAGTTAGTTTAGCCAACTAAAAATATTCCTGTAGTCTCAACACCAATCATTTAATCTAACTTTTATTTTCAAATTTAAATGAATTGAACAGTACAAATAAGCTGTAAAAAAATTCAGCTCAAATTATTTTAAACAAGCAGCAGAAATGTGTATGTTTATTTATTACTATTTTTTGCCATGTTTGGCATACCGTAATGATGTGGTCTGGTGCCCAATGTGTACCATCTGTGGAGGTGGCAGGCTAAAGTAGAGACCCATGTCTGGCACAGACAGGGCCGTCCCGCACAGATGGCCCAATGCAGGGAGGTGACATTGTCTTGGGAAGATGCCTCAACTCACAATGGGACATCCAGGTCTCCTCAGTGGAAAAGCTGGTGTGAAGCTGTAGGGCGGTGTGCATTTGCACTCAGGACTGATGCTGAGGTACATCACATTGCCAAGGAAAACATTGTGGGATACAAAGTTTTACTTGGAATAATTCAGTTTAATTAATTTTCACATTTAATTGAGGGGTGGAGGAAAAATGTGACACTATTAACCCTGTAAAGCTTGATTTATGTAGTTCTGAATTACATAATAAAAAATAATGGTCTAAAAATGTCATCTGCAAGAATAAACATTTACAGTCAAGCTGACTATATTTATCGTAACCTTTATATATTTATAGTTGTAAGGTGTACACTATTATATAATGTTATTGCTTTGCTTATTTTGCAAATATGTAACAGATATAAAATCCAAGCATTACAATTATGCAAACAGCAAAAACAAAAAGAAAAAAAAAAGCAGACTAAACAATATATTATACATTTATTACATGTTTTATACATATACTGTACATTTCCCCCTATTAAATTTGACATTTTGGGATAAAATATTCCTGCTGCAACTTCTGATTGCAATTTGCTCATTTGCGATGCAATTGTTGTCACCCGTTATAAAGTTTTATATACACACAATCAGTATTTAATGACTCTGATCATATCTCTTTGAGGTTGTTGAGGTAGTTATTTAGTGAACAGCTGCCACAGGCTTAAAACATGTGAACTGCATGGAAAAAGCAATCTTTTATGACCTTTGGCTTGATTTTTATCAAAAGTATCTAGATAGATTTTTTATTGATTAATGTTTTATAATTAATAATAAAACTAAAACTAAAAATACATGCAGTACTATAAAAAATATTACTACTAATAAAACATTATACTAACAATACTACAAAAAATATATATTAAAATATTTGTTTTAGAGCATAGGTCTCAAACTCAATGGGTTATATGCACATGGACTTTTAATTTCAACCAGCCAGCATCAGTGCTTCCGGTGAACTGTCTTACTATTATAAAATTGCCACGTTTAAGGTCAGAATTCTTTAAAAAAAGATCTGTGATCTTTACTGCCTGATAGATATACAATATGAAGCTGTCGGGCTGCAGGTGTGAGAGACGGCTGAGTGGTACTGGGCTGCCTGTGAGTGCTCTAAGGCGGGGGAGGGGCCGACGGCATTACCCCCAGCTTGCTGAGAAGAACAGGAACGATACAGTATAGACAGCTGAGAATATATATATATATATATATATATATATATATATATATATATATATATATATATATATATATATATATATATATATATATATATTCTGTATATACATATATAAACTCCAGTAACATTATAAAAAGTCACTAGATTTGATGCTAGTTGCTTTTATGAAAATTTGTCGCTGGGGGTGGGGGTGGGGGGGGGTGAAAAGTCAATAAATATAGTGACAAATCGCTAAGTTGGCAACACTGGTGCAGAATACACCTCCTCTTAAAAAAAACATTAAAATAATTCATGATCATTATTATTAGTAGTACAATTATTCTTATTATTGTTATTATTATTAATTATATTATTATTATTATTGTTGTTGTAGTTATTAATAATAATAATAATAATAATAATAATAATTCAAATGTTATACTGTAAATGGTTTAAAGATTTACAACTTTGATAAAAGGTTTTGATCCACTTCAAATGTTGACTACTATATTAAACTGTATGGGCAGCTATGTTAGGATAGTTTTAGATTTGAAAGTGAGATAACACTTGTTCGAACAACACAATTCTTAAGCTTTTTTGGGGACAACTTAATTGTTTCATGCTCAATCCACTTAAATTCGAGAAAAAAAAAACTTAATCGATTTGTGTTGGGACAAAATGAAGGAATTGTGTGGAACGCAGCATTTTTTATAGTGTAGTTGAAAAAAAATAGTTTGAATGTAAAATAGTTTGTTTTTAAAGTGATCTCAAGTCATATTTCGTGACTGTGTTCCTGCACCCGAGTGTTTGTTAGTGTGAGTGACCGAAAAAAAAAAAGTCAGCAAGACAGAAGAGACTGTGGCCGGATTGAGTTTCTGGTTCATTAGAATGACACGGTGCAGCGGAGACTGTATGAGTCGCGCAGATCAATCGTAAGCTGGTTGCTCTTGGGGAGAGAACAATCTGGAAATATTGTATTACAGCCAGACAGGGAGATGAAAAGTAAGATACATTCTTGCGGTTGGCCTCAATATTGCATTATCTTGATGTCGCATGATGTATTCCATACTATTTACATCTACAGGAACAAGAGCTTTGCCAATGTGCAGAAATGAAAGGAAGAAGAAGAAGAAGAAATAAGGTAAGAACTGCAGAGAAAAGTCAGGGAGTCGTGATTCACTGTGGTTATGACCTTCCATATGCGCTGAACGAGGTGTTTTTCTTATTTTCAAGGTTTCTGTGAGATGACAGTACAGTCTTTTAATAAATGTAGAAGACAAAAATTGGGAATTCATACATTTAACAATCACCAACAGTTTTGGTCTCTGTGGAATTAATCTTTAAAAAGTGTCACAAAAAATGACACCATTATTCAGGCTAAAGTGTTAATATATTTCAGCCTTTTTCAAGACCTTTTTTGGGAAACTAAAATTATTTGTTATGTTTATACCCTGTTCTTTTCCATGAATATATTAATTTATTGTGCCTTGAAGTTTGGATCTTATTTTGGATATTTATTTAATATTAACGCTGAATTTTAGGGGCAGCGTGACTGAACATGATTCAGTGCCCTGATATCCTCAGCAAATTAATTTATTTTTCGTTCTTAGATTAGAAGTAAAAAAGAAAAGAAGTTGGAAATACCTTTGAAGACAAGCACTCAGATATACACTCACCGGCCACTTTATTAGGTACACCTTACTAGTACCAGGTTGCCCCAATCCCCCCCCCCCCCCCCCCCCCCCCCCCCCCTTTTTTTTTTTTTTTTTTTTTTTGCCTTCAGAACAGTCTTAATCCTTCATGGCATAGATTCAACAAGGTACTGGAAATATTCCTCAGAGATTTTGGTCCATATTGACATGATAGCATCATGCAGTTGCTGCAGATTCGTTGGCTGCACATCCATGATGTGAATCTCCCGTTCCACCACATCCCAAAGGTGCCCTATTGGATTAGGTTCTGGTGACTGTAGAGGCCATTTGAGTACAATGAACTCATTGTCATGTTCAAGAAACAAGTCTGAGATGATTCGTACCTTATGGCATGGTTATGTCATGGTTACGTTATCCTGTTGGAAGTAGCTGAACTGTTAATACAAGGCAGGTGTCACGATCGCCTGCGATCTAAACTCCATAGATCACTGGAAAACATGCACAATTGCTAACGAACTACAAATCCGCCATTTCATGGACTACAACTCCATACATGCACTCCGCTCACACACACACACACACACATGTTCCTGATCCTGACTGACTGCACACATGCCACTGGAGGATTGTCAAGGACTGATTACACACACTATTTAGGCAGCAGAAACACTCACTCTAGTCGCTGAGTGTTCTGTTAAATCTGTTAAAGTGACATTACAACACGTTTTCTTTGTCTTGCTTTGCTGTTTTTGGTCCTCGCCTTGTTAATCTATTTAACCATGTCTGCTGCCTGCCTTTTGACCACTTGCCTGTTACTTTGACTGCAACTCTGGAATGCCCTTATACATCTGTTTGCTCCCGTGTTGATCATTGCTTGCCTGACTTCCCTAATCAACCTGCATTTTGATCTGAACCCTGTTGTCAGTGTCTCATCCCTCTGTTACAGCAGGATGGATTGATGCTTTCATGTTGTCTATGCCAAATTCTGACCCTGCAATCTGAATGTTGCATCAGAAATCGAGACTCAGCAGAACAGGCAACGTTTTTCCAATCTTCTATTGTCCAATTTTGGTAAGCCTGTGCGAATCAGTTTCTTGTTCTTAAACAGGAGTGGCACCCGGTGTGGTCTTCTGCTGCTGTAGCCCATCTGCCTCAAGGTTCGATGTGTTGTGTGTTCAGAGATGCTTTTCTGCATACTCAGCCTGATCTCATGAGGAAACGTAAGTATTTTACGTTTTGTCAGTTTAGTGGCTAGTTCAGTCGCACGAAAATTTTAAAAAGGAGGCGTGGCACCTAACCCCAACCGTCATGGGGTGATGAGCAAATCGCACTAATTAGTACGAATTAGATCGTACGAATTCATACGAAATAGCCACTAAATCAAAAAGTTACGAATTGCCGTGAGATTGTGTTGGCATACCTCAGTTGTATCGAGGGATTATTTGAGTTACTGCTGCCTTTCTATCAGCCAGAATCAGTCTGGCTATTCTCCTCTGACCTTTGGCATCAACAAGGCATTTGCGCCCAAAGAACTGCCGCTCACTAGATATTTTCTGTTTTTCGGACCATTCCCTGTAAAACCTAGAGATGGTTGTGCGTGAAAATCATGGTAGATCAGCAGTTTCTGAAATACTAAGACATGTCCATCTGGCACCAACAACCATGCCACATTGAAAGTCACTTAAATCACCTTTCTTCCCCATTCTGATGCTCGATTTGAACTGCAGCAGATCATCTTGATCAAGGCGACAATGGGGGCAACTATTGTCCATGTCTACATGCCTAAATAAATTGAGTTGCTGCCATGTGATTGGCTGATTAGAAATTTGTGTTAACAAGCAGTTGGACAGGTGTGCCTAATAAAGTGGTAGTTGAGTGTAACTTGTGCTGTTTAGAATGACTTTTTGATAAATATGTAAACATGTAAATATGTGCTGCAAACATTCTCTCATTAACTAAAGCAGCACCAAAAATAAAGACAGCAGTGAGAAAGCACTGGTTAAGAAATGCATCATGGACATATGAAAATGTTTGTTTCATGTCGATAGATGAGGACATTAACATTTTATTAAAGAAAACTGTCAAATAGAATACAGTTATAACCTTTTACTTTGACTTGTATTACATTACAGACAATATTAACATAAGTTATGTTTTGTTTGGTCACCTTCATTTCATTTGTAAATATACATCCTTTTCTGTCATGCAGACCTGCAACACGTTACAAAAAAAAAGTTGGGACAGAAGCAGCTTAGGGCTAGTAATTACATACAGTAAATTAGTTAAATAATGATGTGATCTGAAATAGGGGATGTCTAAAGGTGACTGATGTAAGATTTGGTACAAAAGCAGCATCTAAGAAAGGTCTAGTCCTTTTGGAGCAAAGATGGACAGTGGATCTCTAGTTTGCCAACAAATAAGTGAGAAAATTATTGAAATGTCTAAAAACAATTTTCCTCAAAGAAAGATAGAAAGACAATTGGATATTTTACCCTCATCAGTGCATAATATCTTTAAAAGGTTCAAGAAATCTGGAGGAATTTCAGTATGTAAAGGACAAGGGCGTAAGCCTAAGCTGAACAACCGTGAATTCTGATCCCTCAGGCAGCACTGCATCAGGAATCATCATTCATCTCTAAGCAATATTACCACATGGGCTCATGACTACTTTGTCAAGTACCACAATACATAGTTACATCCACAAATAGCAGTTAAAATGTACTGAACCAAAAAAAAGCCCTATGTTAACAGTGTCCAGAAGCACCATCAACTTCTCTAGGCTCAAATGGTGGAATATTTAAGAGTGTAGAGAACGATTTTGGATATAGCCCAAAGACAGAAACTGATGAGGATGCAGACCAAATCACATACTCTCTTAGCTAGGTAATTATGTGTATTGTTCAAATTTACTACCCTTAGTTATTTTAGTGGCTTTTTTTGCCCCATTGATGTCCATTATACTCATACTGTTTGATTATAAAGTGTTTACACCATGTTATCATGCATTCTTGATTGTTGATGGTTTTACCTGTAGGAAAGAGGTAGATCTGTAATTTTAATGTTGATCATCAGTTGGCAGCATTGACCCTTTATATAGGCCTGGGTAAAAAAAAAAAAAAAAACTGCCTTTTATATGGAGTTCTATAGAGTAAAACAGCAAATTATAGTGTGCATGCATAAATACACTTACTTGGTTTACTATGTTCTGAGAGCTGAGCTGCTTGTTTTTTTTATTTATTCATGTTTTTTAAACATATCAAGATAAAACACACTCATTACACTTAATTTTTTCCCCCGAGGTCTATCTAAAGTGTTAATGGTGCAAACTGATTATCAAGTGTAAAAATGACAAATTTTACCTCTCACAACAGGGTAAACCATCAACAATCAAGAATGGATGATCATATGATGTCATGGCTTTGGAATTAAAACATGTTGTTATAATGCAAGTCAATGAGGCAAAACAGTCACTAACATAATGAAATAGTGGTAAATTTACCCAGAGTGTGTTGATTAGATTAGAGAATTCCAAATAATTTTCCAAAAAATGTGTCAAAATATGATTTGTTACCAAAAATCATTCTATTTGCTGAAACACAGAGAAAGTTGTGGCCACAGTAAGCCTCAAAATCACCCTAGAGTGGATGAAAAAATCCCTGACAGCACACAAGGGTTAAAAATAAGCCGTTTATATATATTTTGAAGGAGTATGGTATAAATGAAAACAAGCTACTTTAATCATATTGCTATTATTGCATGAGCAACTAATGTCAGACGCATCAATATAATTGACAAATTGTCTCCCAAGGCCTCCATGGACAGTAAAGTGTTCATCAAACTTTCAGAATCGTACCAGAAGCAGCAGGTTACCCACGTAATGAATGTCCTCATTTATAAGTATTACTTCATCTTTTGTAACATTCTGGCTTTTATTGCACCTCTCTTTTGAAGACAAGTATATGATTTTGTATACAGCTTTTTTAACAGTCCAAAAAAAGTAATAAATAAATCAGGCACTGGTAAAACACATCTTTAATCTTAAGAAATAGTACTAATTTATACTTTGCAGAAAAAAAAAAATATATATATGATAACTTTCCAGCAGGTGCTAATTGGGCCACAGTAACCAATTGCCCCAAGGTTTTCAAGATGAAGGATGCAGTTATTTTGTCTTTGAGATAAAGAAACCCATGTTCCCACCGTTTTTTTTTTTTTAACAAATCTCTCGTAGTAATTATCATATTTTGCATCCTTTCTGTCTTAAAATCCACCAGTCCCTCTGAGATTTTTAGGGAACATTTAAAAAACAAAATTGCAGTCTAAAATGACAAATTCTTGACGGCTTGTCTAAAATGTAATCATTTGCTTCACTGTTTGAGTTTTGCTGTGAAAAAAACACATAAATCTTGTAAAAATGAATAAATAAATAAATAAATAAAATACAAATGATCTCAAGAACCACAACATCCTGGAGGGACTGACCACCGCCAACACACTTCACAGAATGCATAAACACTGCTAGCAGACACTCCCTTTGCATTTCAAATTCCTAAAATTTCTATTGGATTGAAGTCAGGTGATTGGCTGGGCCATTCTACAGCTTGATTTTCTTTTTCTGAAACCATTTGAGAGTTTTGTTGGTTGTGTTTTGGATCATTGTCTTGCTGAAATGTCCACCCTGGTTTCATCTTCATCATCCTGATAATGTAAATGTTGGACTGAAGCAGCTACAGTAATATTTATTTACAATAATGAAGGGCAGAAGGTTGCTGAATAACTACTGAGAGATTTCAGCTGCTCTCTGGGCTTTCACTGCCTTCTTACACCCCCCTTTCTTCATGTGTTCAATACTTTTTCCCTGTGTCATTTCATTTTATTCCACATAACTTCATTTGTGAAACTAATTAGATTTGTTTTCTGTTCATATATGGATTTTTTTGGTTGTTATCAACATCTGGTGAAAATTTAAAGCCAACAGTACCTTCAGAGATATGCTTTCTGAGAAAAATGGTTACATGTTGAATACTTATTTCGCCCACTGGTTCTCAGGAGGGGTAGGATGTTAAACAACAGTGTTATGGGTGTCATCACCAATGAGAACATGTTGAATGGGCCTAATGCTCACTATATATATATATATATATATATATATATATATATATATATATATATATATATATATATATATATATATATATATATACAGTTGAAGTCAGAATTATCAGCCCCCACCCTGAATTATTAGCCCCCCTGTTTATTTTTTTCCTCAATTTCTGTTTATTGGAGAGAAGATTTTTTCAACACATTTCAAAACATAATAGTTTTAATAACTCATCTCTAATAACTGATTTATTTTATCTTTGCCATGATGACAGTAAATAATAATTTACTAGATATTTTTCAAGACACTTCTATACAGCTTAAAGTGTCATTTAAAGGCTTAACTAGGTTAATTAGTTTAACTAGGCAGGTTAGGGTAATTAGGCAAGTTATTGTATAACGATGGTTTGTTCTGTAGACTATCGAAAAAAAATTAGCTTAAAGAGGCTAATAATTTTGTCCTTAAAATGAATTGCCACTGTGTATGAAATGTGCTATATAAATTATTGGCTTTTCTTTAACGGAATGGCTTTTAAAAAATTTAACTCTGCTTCTATTCTAGTCGAAATAAAACAAATAAGACTTTCTTTTGAAGAAACAAAACATTATCAGACATACTGTGAAAATTTCCCTGCTCTGTTAAACATTATTTGGGAAATATTTAAAAAAGAAAAAATAATATATATATATATATATATATATATATATATATATATATATATATATATATATATATATATATATATATATATATATATATATATAAAAAAAAAAATATATATATATATATATATATATATATATATATATATATATATATATATATATATATATATATATATATTGGTGGTGGGCCGCTTGTTCTGCGTTAATAAGAGACTCTTATTGCGTGATAAAAAAAATATCGCCGTTAATATATTTTCAAAGTTGGGTTGGGAGCTGGGTCTATTCTACGCAAGCTATGATGACTTTCACTTTGATTTTTAGCGTGGATGTATACCTGACCGTTGAGCCGTCTGACAAAAAAGTGCCCTTCTTAATCAAATCAGCAGGATTGCCTTCTGGATCTTTCACTTACTTTGAAGACACTATTGACTACGTTTACATGGAAATCTGTAATCTAGTTATTTGCCTTAGACAACAATATAATTAAGGTGTTTACATGAAGTGCTTTCATGTAAGAGTTTCCTGTAATTTTGGGCGACTTTAACTGCAGTTCAGCAGTTTTATTTTAACTTATGAACATTTCATTCATGCCCCTGTGACAAACTAGCGTATTAGACACAAATAAAGAGTAAGGACTGGTGAGAATGTTATGGAATTTATTAACGCATGCCGAATGGACTTCCGCATTTTGCGATGTGTGTGTGTGCGTGTGTGTGTGTGCCGCAGCCCTGCACAGTTTATTTCCAGCCCTGCTTCAACACACCTATTTGTAGGTATCAAACAAGACTAAAGCCCTTAGTTATTACGATCAGGTGTGTTTAATTAGGGTTGGAACTAAACTGTGCAGGGCTGCGGCCCTCAAGGAACTGAGTTTGACATGCCTGTTCTACATGATGGTAATAATTTGATTGCGGTGTTTACTTCAATAATGCCACTAATATATGCATACTCCACGTCTTAATTCCATTTCTGTTTAGCTCAGTTATGACTTTAGTCGGATTAAGGTAATCAAAAATCGCTGCTTCGAGCTTATGTAGGCCTACAGTTCAAAATTCATGTTGAAATAGGCAGCACTTGTAATCAAGTTAATTTTAATATATTTGTGCTGTTGCATGCTTATGCTGCTGTTGGCAGTAGTAGTTAACTGCATCCATTTGATTGTTTTGACAGTTCAGTTAGGTTGCAGCTGTACAATAACTATTTTTACGGAACATCGCACATAAAATGGCCCCACAATCTGACAGATATCAGAGAAATATATCTGTCTAGAGAAACCCCACCTGTCTCTGTGACCACCTTGGCTCTGAGAACTGCACAAATAAAACTTAGGAGTCAGGCACACAGCCTATCTGAAATCATGGCATATCAGAAACACTCACTACCTGTCAATCATTGTGTGTATTTGGGTTTGCTGCTGTGTCTTTGGAGGGATTTCTTTTAGGGTGAAATCATGGGTTGAAATCACAGGTGACTACTTTTGCAAGTTTCTTGCCAACACTGAAACACTGAAAAACATGAATATCATTTTATGTGTTTGAGTAAAATATACTAAAACTGACTGAGATGATCGTGAATGAAGAAGCTATTCTTCAGGCACAAAAATGTATTCTAAAAAATATCTCACCACTTAATAGTGCTTTCACGTGACAATCAAATACCATTCCACCAGTTTTGCCAAGTCAGTCTGGATTTTTTTCTATGCTGCTCTTTTCATGCAATGCACATGGCTCACCATACAATATTTAAAAGAATGGTTTGATAGTCTCTTGGCTCAGATTCCTTTTTGTTTTCAAGTGGGCTGAGACCATCTCAGACTGATTGTTTTGGTGCAGATCCAAGCATGATTACTCTGTTCACACATGCCCAAATAAACCAAGCTAATGTAGACAATGTGTCAGATTCCAAATCAATGAGTCAGGTGTGGAAAATTCTAATATGAGGATTGTGCAAATGATTTTTTTTGCAATGAGATGAAGAAGAAAAGCACATTGCAGGTAATTTCTGGTGTAATCACTCAGTTGATGGAACTTGCCACTGGGACAGTAATCAGAAAGTAAGTTTCCCCTTTGCTCATTTTTTCTGTTCACACCGTCAGCAGGAACTCTGAAGTGATGTAAGCTGACCAAAAATATTTCATTGTGGCATTTAACATTTTATTGTGCGGGGTGGGTTTTGGGATAAAGAAGATGTGATGTAGACAAATCAAGGTTATTATATTATTTTAAATTTCATTAAAATTTTAGTTTAGTTTTAGTTTGTTTCTGCAATGGTTTTGTCAGTTTTTTTTTTTTTTTTTGTGAACATACAGTCAGATCCATAAATATTGGGACATCAACACAATACTAACATTTTTGTCTCTATACACCAACACAATGAATTTGAAATGAAATGAAGGTGTGCTTTA
Source organism: Danio kyathit (assembly GCA_903798195.1). NCBI lineage: Eukaryota > Metazoa > Chordata > Actinopteri > Cypriniformes > Danionidae > Danio > Danio kyathit. The sequence continues at coordinate 17,273,120 of LR812533.1, read as the reverse complement.
GCTGCAGACTGTCAACTTTAATTTCAGGGTATTTACATCCAAATCAGGAGAGCGCTGTAAGAATTACAAAAGTTTGCATATGTGCCTCTCACTTGTTAAGAGACCAAAAGTAATGGGACAGAATAATGATCATAAATCAAACTTTAATTTTTAATACTTGGTTGAAAATCCTTTGCAGTCAATTACAGCCTGATGTCTGGAGCCCATAGACATCACCAGACGCTGGGTTTCATCCCTGATGATGCCAGGCCTCTACTGGAACTGTCTTCAGTGCATGCTTGTTTATGGGGCATTTTCCTGTCAGTTTTGTCAGCAAGTGAAATGCATGCTCAATCGGATTCAGATCAGGTGATTGACTTTGCCATTGCATAACATTCCACTCCTTTCCCTTCAAAAACTCTTTGGTTGCTTTTGCAGTATGCTTTGGGTCATTCTCCATCTGCACTGTGAAGTACCATCCAATGAAGTATCCGGCTGTATATGAGCAGATAATATTGCCTGAAACACTTCAGAATTCATCCTGCTGCTTTTGTCAGCAATCACATCATCAATGAATACAAGAGAAGCATTTCCATTGGCAGCTATACATGCCCATGTCATGACATTACCACCACTATACTTCACTGCTTAGAATTATGAGTAGTTCCTTTACTTCTCCTTACTTTTCACTTCCCATCACTCTGGTAAAAGTTGATCTTGATCTCATCTGTGCATAGTGTGTTGTTCCAGTACTGTGAAGGCTTTTTTTAGAACTCTAATCTGGGCTTCCTGTTTTTGAGGCTCACCAAAGGTTTGCATCTTGTGGCGAACCCACTGTTTTCACTCTGGTGAAGTCTTTTCTTGATTGTTGATTTTGACACACATGCACCTACCTCCTGGAGAATGTTGTTGATCTGGCCATCTGTTGTGAAGGGTGTTTTCTTCACCAGGGAAAGAATTCTTCGGTCGTCCACCACAGTTTCTGCGATCCTCCAGGTCTTTTGTTGTTGCTGAGCTCACTAGGGCGTTTCTTCTTTTTATGAATGTTCCAAACCAGGGGTGCTTAACCCTGTTCATGGAGATCTACCTTCCTACAGAGTTCAGCTCCAACCCCGATCAAACACACATGCACCAATTAATTAGGACCTGAACTTCTAACCTGAACCTGTTTGATATGGGTTGTAACTGAAATCTGCAGGAAGGTAGATCTCCAGGAACAGGGTTGAGCACCCCTGTTCCAAACAGTTGTTTGGCCACGCATGTTTTTGCTATCTCTCTGATGGGTTTGTTTTGTTTTTTTCAGCCTAATGGTGGCTTGCTTGACTGATAGTGACAGTTCTTTGGATCTCATCTTGAGAGTTAACAGCAACAGATTCCAAATGCAATTAGCACACTTGAAATGAACTCTGGACCTTTTATCTGCTCATTGAAATTAGGATAATGAGGGAATAACACACCTGGCCATGGAAGAGCTGAGAAGCCAATTGTCCCAATACATTTGGTCCCTTAACAAGTGGGAGGCACATATACAAACTGTTGTAATTCCTACACCGTTTACCTGATTTGCATGTACATACCCTTGTTTCATTTCAAATCCATTGTGTTGGTGTATAGAGTCAAAAATGTAAGAATGGTGTCAACGTCATAATATTTATGGACCTGACTGTATTTCTATTTAGTTTTGATATATTTAGTAAGTAAAGTAAGTAAAGTTTATTTATAAAGCACATTTAACTTCAGTGTGGCACTGACCAAAGTGCTGAACAAAACCATAGCACACATTCTAAAACAGTAAAATAAGAATAAGAATAACAGAATTACAGCAACAATGCACAATACAGATTAAAAGCCTGGGAAGGCAATAGAATAAAAATGTGTCTTAAGTCTAGACTTAAAAATAGAGCGAGAAGAAGCACTCGTAATGTCCGGTGGCAGCTGGTTCCACAAACGTGGAGCAGCGACTGCAAAGGCTCTATCTCCTTTCCATTTAAGTTGTGACCGAGGAATTTGCAGTAAAATTTTATTTGATGACCTAAGAGACAGAGGAGTTGACTGTAGGTTAATAAGTTCTGATACATAAGAAGGTGGTTGCCCATTCAGTGCTTTAAAAACAATAAGTAAAATCTTGAACTGAATTCTAAAATTAACAGAAAGCCAATGCAGGGATGCTAAAACTGGTGAGATAGGAGCATGTTGTTTTGATGCCTGTTAAAAGTCTAGCTGCCGCATTTTGAACCAACTGCAACCGTGCCAATGAAGATTGAGGGAGACCAACATATAAGGAATTGCAAAAGTCTAGGCGGGACATGATAAAAGCATGTATGACTTTTTTCCAAATCTTGAAAGGAAAGAATGGATTTGAGTATGGATATGATCATCAGCTGATAGTAACTATTCTTAACGACTGAGCTAATCAGTTTTTTCTAGACAAAGCTCACAATCAAAGATAACTCCTAGATTTTTTACTTGCGATTTAACATATGGTGTAAGACCTCCCAAGCCCCCAATATAAGATATTCTTGTTTTTGAGGAGCCAAAGAGAATAACCTCAGTTTTGTCATTATTAAGTTAAAGGAAGTTTTTTGCCATCCAACACAATCGGTCCGAGATCGCCTGAATGAGCTGGTCTGGAGCGGATCGATTGTAGTGATAAAGCAAAACGATCCGAATCAGGCTATATCACAGTGTATTATGCATATGTAATAGGCACAACGTTGTTTTAGTTGTTTTTGTTTCTTTTATATAATAAAATCCTTGGTTCTTTGCATTTGGGTCCTTGCCTCATCCTTCCCAATGTCCAACCCTGACAATTAGATACTACACTGTAAAACCCAAAAAGTTAAGGTAACTCAAACTGTTTGAGGAAACCCCACCATTTAAGTTCAAAAACTAATCCTTATGAGCACTGTGAACTTAATCCATTTGAGTAAACGAAGCAACTGGAGCACAGAAAACCCAGTAAATGAAGAGAACGCTCCGGTTACTAAGGTAACCCTCTTTCCCCGAGGGGGGGAACGGAAATGCTATGTGCAAAAACTTCCTCTATGGGATTTCATTCAGAAAGCCAATCATCTGAAAGAGTATGTAAACGGGCCAATGAAATGCCAATGAGTTGGCAGCTTCAGCTTGCACAGCTGATGCTCGTTGCAATTAATTTGGTTATAAGAGCACAGTGCAAGCAAAGCCAAAGCATCATTTTTTTAGCGGAAGAGACTTTCACCTCAACAGCTAAGGGGCAATCATTATGGTGAAGGAACATAGCATTTCCGTTTGCCCCCTCGCGGAAAGAGGGTTACGTTTGTAACCAGAGCGTTCCCCTTCGGGAGGGGAACTTCAATGCTATGTGGAAACTCAATATGGGGAAATGTATGGAAAACCCCATAATGATTGAACCTTACCTTCGCCCCCGATGAGAGGTTTGCAAGGCAAAAGAGCGCGTGAGCGCACCTGCATCACCAGAGGCACGGTCTTCCAAAGTGTTCCCTGGCCCTTACTTATCCCACTTCAACAGAAGATTTACGGATTTAGATATATTTTTCTGGAGCCGCAAATGTGTCTAGAATCATTTCTAGGAATTTAATATGACAGTACGTTGGGAAAGCGTGCAGTCTCAATAGGGAAGACGCTGCGGAGGCCACCTGCTACCCAAGTGGGGAGACTGGTGGCAAGAGAGCATATGGACTAGCCCTGAGAAGGGGGAGTATGCATATGAATATGACCGTGGCAGTATAAGCATATAGAATCGCCTAGTGGGGATCGCATATAGCGGGCACCTATACCCAAAACGCGGGCTGACCAGTGGGCATACCAACAACATAAGGGGCCAGCGCCTGACTCCTCCACTGAGTCAGATGCTGGGGGCCTCGGAGAAATATCTGGAGGGTTCGCCAAGCGGGGAACTTTACTGACAGAGCGAAAAAGCGCACATATCTCCGTGTTAGAGAGAATGGCCCAGCAAGCGTTTTACAACACCTAACCGAATTTCTCATTCACCACGTGAGGAAATCGGCTTCCCTTAAGATTAATAATCTCGCAATGGGTGTCACCCAGCCCGCAGCTCTACAATGTCTGTTTGAGTGGCGCCGCATGCTAACGCCGAAAAGGATGCACGCTTCGAGGATCACTCTCACTCCTGGGGGACACGGCTCGGCAGATGAGCGAGAGAGATGGCATTCACTGTTCAGTGGTTCCAACCTCTGTTTGGATACGGCACTTCCCTTCTGCCGATCACCATAACAGATAAGGAGCTGAGTACGGTCCGTATAAAACGTAAAGCGCAAAGGACGCAGCAAATAAAGGGGCTGGGTCTGCCTCCTCCGTGGGCAGCATTTGCAGGTTCACTACAGAGCTGAAAGAACCCTGTAGGAAACTAGGGCACCTAGGTGGGCCAGGGTCTCAGGTAAATGTGAGAGTGGGCCGGCCCAAAACGCTGGCACATTTCGCTGACCAAAAATGCCTCGAGATACCCACCCATTTGGCCGATGCGAACGCGACCAGCAGAGCTGTCTACCTGGACAGAAATCTTAAGATACTGAGTCGAGTGATCGAGCAGACCTCTCCTAAGAGAGATCTCCAAGTGGGAATGAGAGGGATACAGGAAGAATTAATATCCAAGTCTCGTGCCTCTGGGAACTGGATGATGAGACGATGCTTCCCAGCGCGCCACCATCGCCGCGTCCTCAGAGCGGGGATGATCGTAACACCAACCCCTCAGAGCGGAGGGGACAGCCTTAGCTCCAGTCAACTGAAGGAGGATAGCATCACTCTGATCTGGCATGTTCAGGGTTTCCTTCTCGGGGAAAAAGGCAACCACACAGCAAATAGACTCCTCTTCAGGGCATGGGCATGCCTCGTAGAGGGTGCTCAGCCTGAGTGACAGTGTTAACTACCTAATCGGTAAGTCCTCCATGCTCCATCTATGAACCATACGTGGGGCATAGATCTGGGCGCTGGTGCCAAACGGTGCTTGTCCCCTGTTTCCAGGGGTGTGCTAGGGAGGGGCCATCATGAGGAGAGTTGGAAGCAGGTCCGATTGGGCCAGAGAGACGCAAAACAAGAGCTGTTCCTCGACCTCTCTGACTTTACACAGTATCTGTGCGAGTAGGCTCACTGGAGAAATGCGTATTACGTACGCCCCGAGGCCAGCTGTGAAGCCAGTGGACTTTGCAGGGTTCGCCAAGTGGGGAACTCAAGTGAGAGCGCACAAATCTCTAAGTTAGAGAGAGAAAGTCGCAGCCCATAACAGCTGGCCAGTCGGGGGTGGAGTCTCCATTTTCCCAGGCGAAACTGCCGTGAAAGCACATGGGCTGCACGGTTGAGCTTGGTGGGGAAAAAATGGAATGCATCGATTGCGCCGCGTATGACTCCGGGGGAGCAGACTGCGAATGAGGTGAGACATGCGGCGAGAGCGGATAGTCCCCATATGGTTGATATCCGCCACCGCCAGCATGCTGTCCGTCCTGACCAGCACGTGATGTCGCTCCAGCACCGGTAAAAAATGGCGGAGAGCGAGGAACACTGCCAACAGCTCTCGGCAATTGATATGCCAATGCAACTGGGTTCCTTTCCACAGGCCCACAGCTGCATGTCCACAACACACGGCACCCCAGCCTGTGCTGGAAGCATCTGTCAAAACGACAATATTTCTGGACGCCTGTCCTAGAGGCACTCAGGCCTGTAGGAACGAGGGGTCGTTCCAGGGGCTGAGGGCACAGAACCACTATTTTGCTGTCGAACTCTCTCAGACAGTTCAGCAATAGCTGAGCGCGCTCTCCGGAGAGGCGCGCTGTCATGGTGACCGAGTCCAGCTTCAACCCGAGAAAAGAGATCCTCTGCACGGGGGCGAGTTTGCTCTTTTCTCGGTTGACCTGAAACCCCAATAGTTGGAGGTGCTGGAGCACCTTCGTTCCTGTGCATAATCAATTGCTCCCAAGAGTGGGCTAAAGATCAGCCAGTCGCCGAGATAATGGAGTATGCGGATGCCCGCGAGCCGAAGGGGCGCTAGGGCACCATCCGCGAGCTTGGTGAAGACCCGCGGAGACAGAGAGAGCCCAAAGGGGAGGACTTGTACTGCCAGGTTGTACTGCCGATGGGAGGAAGCGGAGGGGGAGAAATCCTTCATCAGACCATGACAGCCCAACCTTCGATGCAGCGATAGACATCTGAGCCTCGGTGTCATCAAGTGAGAGGGCGGCCATCCGAGGATGGAGCGCTTCTCTCACTCAAAGTTTGGATGGAGCGCGTGGAGGAGCGAGAGGTCCGCAAGCCTGAGGGCAGCAGATTTACTCTCACTGTGACCCTCAGATCGGGGGAAAACTGGGGTGGGTGGCCCTTTTGCAAGAGCTAACCGCGATCTTAACTGCGCAACAGACAAGCCACCGCAGTGATGGCATGCACTGCCAGCGAGCACCGCATTAACATGCTGGACCCCCAGACATGAAATGCAGTGCTCGTGCCCAACATCCGAGAACAGGAAACCACTGCATCCAGAAACACACAGTCGGAGCGACATCTTGAAAAAGACACGCTGCACGACCGTGTTGCTCTTTTAGGAAATTTGCAACAATACATACCACTCCCGAAGGAAAACTCAAACCAACTGAATATTGTAAAACCCAGTAAGTTTAGGCAACTCAAACCGTTTAAGGAAACCAATTGCAACAAACCATTTGAGTTAAAAAGACGAATCTATATGAGTACTTTGAACTTCATTTAAGCTGAAGTAATGAGGTATTTAAATAACTCATTACCTTCAACACTGAGTTCAAAACTCTTTTCAAATGAGTAGAATTAATTTTCAATCAATTTTAAGTTAACTACACATTTCAATTGATACAGTTGCCTATTGAGTTTTACAGTGTGGTTAATTAGTTAAAGTTATTAGTAACTAATAAAGTTATGGTAACTAATGAACTTTTTTCTTAATTTGATTGTAATGCAATACTGTACACCTTTTGTAAAGTGCTTTGAAACAATAATTACAGTGAAAAGGCTGTAAAAATAAACTTGAATTGAACTGAATTTCTTCACTTTAGCATCCCTACTACTGAATGATATAAATTGCCATGCTGGCAAAGTGTAAAGCCCAACATCTTCCAAAAGACATTCATTATTCTTTCAAGAGCTTCACAGCTAATTTCAATACTTTGGCTGCACAACCACCTCAACTGAAATAGAAAAGTCTGAAATAGCAGAGATCTGTCATGTCCTATAACGGGCTTATCAGATGCGATAAAGCAAGTGTAAAGTCTGACTTTGCAGTTCTGCTTGAGAAAAGGCAGAAATGCGAGGACGTTTGTGTCGTCTCCTGCTGACTAATACATTCTCAGCTCTAATTAGACGAGGCTTGGGGGTGCGAGGCTCTGCAGTGTCATAATACACGTTTACAGTAGTTCTCTGAGGCCGTCCGCATCCCCGCCGCCTTTCATTAGTGCTCGCTGAGGACTGACCTCAGACATTTCACCTGCGAAGACTCACAAGTGAACCCACACACTGGCTTCAGCTTTTCACTAAACAGCCACATGAAGCTGATTCTGCTGTGACATTTCAATTTGAGAGCTGCAGTGGGTGGCAGAGAATTGAAACCAATGTTATAATTTTGTTAGTGGAATCAAAGGGCTGGAATGTACACATATATATATAACATTAAAGACATGGGGTGCAACTATGATTATGAATAAAACAACCCTGATGACCCTATCAGGGTTAATGTCTCTTAAAATATGATAGATAGATAGATAGATGGATGGATGGATGGATGGACGGACGGACGGACAACAGAAAAATAGATAGATAGATAGATAGATAGATAGATAGATAGATAGATAGATAGATAGATAGATAGATAGATAGATAGATACTGTAGATAGATAGACAGATGGATAGATGGATGGATGGATGGATGGATGGATGGATGGATGGATGGATGGATGGATGGATGGATGGATGATAGATAAAACTACTTCCGGGGGTGAAATCACGGAAGATATAACAAAACAGGAGGGTGGCGAAGAGATGGGTCTGATATTTGAGAAACTCCCGAGAAAAAGTGAGTCTTGGCAGGTATGTGTTTAATACAGGTGGTGTAATGTTATTTTGTGCCTTATATTTATCTTATATGTATCTTTTATTTACTATTGCTTAGATGTTTAGAAGTGCTAATGTTTACGACTATTACCCGTTCACTGCTCTTGTGTCTCATGGAGGAGCAGAAGCATAAAAGGAGGAGTGATGACAGAGGACCAGGGGGGTATTCCAGAAAGCTGGGTTAATTTACCATCTGCTAAACACTGAACTCTTGGTTGATTAACCCAAAACCTGCTTACCGTATGTCGGTTCCAAAACAGCTGATGAGAGTTAGTTAAATCAACCTCCTAAAGATAACCGCGGGTTAATGCGTGCGCACGGCGCTTACATGAAGGCATTTTCAGCAGATCGCCGAATTCAAGAGTCACCATAAAAAAGTCACGGTGAGAAAACGCACTTTACAGAGGGGGAGTTGGAGGTTTTAATGCTGGCATATGAGGAATTAAGGCCAATTATAAAGAAAAAGCAATACACATCTGCATCAACGAAGGAAATAAATATAAGATAATAAATAGATAAAAAATAATAATAATGATAAGAGAAAATTCATTAGTTTAATAAATTACACATGCCACCCTCCCTTTATTGTAATGAAAAATTAAATGTAGGCTAACTTTAACATCCTTTTTGAGTATGTTGTGTAACCATTCATGCATTTAATTGTCCTGCCATTAATTTCTTAAGGCCACAATAATAATGTGTGTTGCCTATATAAGGCTTACAGAAATTGTTATTCTTCTGGAGCTAGAAGAACACTCTAGTATTAAACACTCTAGAATATTCTTTCTGTCTTGTAGCTAACAGAAAGGAGGCTGAGGAGAAGTGGTTAATTTATTTAACCTTAAACCACACAGTCTGTCACAGTTGTAAGTGATTGTTGTCAGGTAAATTTAGATTCTTTTTATGTTTTTTGTTTTGCGTGCAGATGAAGTTGCTGAAAGGTGTGTGTGTATAAAGCAATGTAAAAATCTAATAATTCATTTTATTTCAGGAAATAAATAAATGAACAGTGCTTCAGACCAAACTATTTAATTAATTTGACAAATCATTTCTCTTAGAACTCTTGCATCTTATTGGTCTGCTTGGGTTACTGAAGTTTCCTCTGGGTCAGGCTGAGTGCAGGGTAGGGTGTCATCATATGCAAAAAGGGTATCCTCTGTCCTCCAGCAAGTAACCAATGTAGTGCCCAGTATGATTGATATGATTGAGGTGTGTAATACAAATATAGTCAATAAACATAAAAAAACTGTATGTAAATCAAATGTATCCTGTTGTGATGTGTGTCATAATGAAGAGTCCCTGAAAATTATTGTATCATGTACAGTACAGACCCTGGACATTTAGCCTCAACCAGGTGATGAGGTGGGGTCATCACATGTGAGCTATTGTTAGTGGAAGCAGTGATGAGTTTAATAGTTGTAACACCAACAGATTAAGGACGGAAAATTAAGTTGTTAATATTAAAAAGGTTAAAAATGTTTCATATTATCAGTGTCCTTTATTGACTGATGGAAAGAGGCTGCAATTAATTAATACAATTAATTAATACAAAAAAAGTGTATCAAATAGTTCAGTGCCAGGCATACTGTACAGATGGACACGCTATTGCCACATTGTACAGTAAAATACCCTGACGCAAAAACAAAGAGCTGCACTGAGCGGTATGTTAACCATGGTAAGCGCAGACCTGCGTTGCGATTTGTCTTGTTTGATTTGAAAAGGTTTGTTAAATACATTAATGATTCTTTCGAAAAACGACAACGCTCATTCAAATATTTATTTGGTTATGAAAAGAACTATGCACTTACAAGCCTCTCACGATGAAAAAACTGTATATCTGTGCTTCTACGTCCATCAAAATTTTCATCTAAAGAGCCCGCAATGCTCAGAAAACTCTCTGAAACAGACAAACTCTGGAACATAACCTGCTACAGAGCAGGTTATCTTCAGCAAGTAAGTTGCTATGGCTACTTACCATAACCCAGAAGTTACCTCCGATTTTGGAACCAAATCTCAGGTTATCCACTTACTTACTCTCAAACTTACCTGGGTATGTCACATAACCTGCTTTCTGGAATTCCCCCCAGGTCTGAAGTTTATGATTTGTTTTCAGTTTCTGTTTAGGCGATAGCAGACCATGAGGGGCTGTTGCCGTCCATTTGTTTTATGGTGATTTTCATTATTCAATTTATTATACATTTGTTGAGAAAGTTTTAAGAAAGTTTGACATTTCTCTGCTTCAACTATATTAAAATATGTTTTCGGTAAAATACAATAAATGTATTCAGAGTACTAAATGAAAAATGAGTGAATTTACAAATACAATATTTTAAGGAACAGGTCTTGTCATGTTTCAGCAATTTTATGAATTTATAAACACACAGAAGTTTTCTTTGTTGTACTTTGGTATAAAATATAATCCCCCCGTCTTTTGTTTTTCATTTGATCAGGAAACCACAGCCGTGGACAGCGAGAGAACGAGGTGTGTGTTTATTGATAAATTGTTATAATATCTGCTTATTTGCAGTTCTTTGATATAGATAACCTTGTATCACCTGTTTCTCAATGTCATGGAGGAGCAGTCAGGTTTTCTCGGCGTTCACCTCATCCGCAGCTGTTTCCTCCAGCAAAAAATATAACTCCTAACGAACATTTCGCTATTATTATTTCAAAATGAACTACCAATATTAAACACTTTACAGTTCATGTGGCATTAACTATATCATACAGTCTTGCACAGAAAGGATTACACACAGTGACAGAACCACTTAGAGAATGTACCTGTTTTAACTGTCACTGAGTCACTGACAGAGATAAAAACATCAAGTGTTGTCTAGTATTAAAAAAAAATACTTTTTATTTATTATTATCATTCAGATCGTGAAATATGTGAATTAACCTGTAAGTTTAAAAATATATATTTATATTTATGTCATTTAATTAGAAAAGTGGCAGTTTATTTATTTAATACATGGAAACAAAAAATGCACTTGAATATAGAAAGTGGTTTTTACTACAGTAAACAGGTGGATTGAGCCTATTTGGCTTATTCAGAAGTCAAATGGTTATGACAGTCTATGTAATACAGTTAAATACTAGTACACAGCCCATATTAAACAAACATTTTTAAGTGTATTACTTTTAAATTGCTATATATATATAATATAATATATATCCGTTATTGGCGTTAACGCAAGACTCTTATCGCGCGATAAAAAAAAATATCACCATTAATCTATTCTCAAAGTTAGGTTGGGAGCTGTGTCTATTTTACGCAAGTTATGATGACTTTCACATTGATAAATTAGCGTGGATGTATACCTGACCGGTGAGCCGTCTGACAAAAGAGTGCCCTTCTGAATCAAATGAGCAGGATGCCTGACTTTAACTGCAGTTCGGCAGTTTCACTTTAACTCACGAATATTTTATTCATGCCCTCGTGACAAACTGGGGTATTAGACGCAAATACGGAGTAAGGACTGGTGTATGAATACTGGTGAGAGTGTTATGGAATTTAATAACGCATGCCAAATGGAAAGATTTTGCGATATGTGTGTGGTCCTTTACTGACAGCCGTGTGTGGATCTTGTCTTAAAATATGGCGAAAGGTCCTAAAGACCGCAGTGTTTACTTCAATAATGCCACTAATATATACTCCACATGTCTTAATTCCATTTCTGTTTAGTTCAGTTATGACTTTTGTCGGATTAAGGTAATCAAAATCGCTGTTTCAAGCTAATTTATTTTCTTCACCAATTATCATAGTAGAACAGTTTCTCAAACACTTTGTGATGCATTTTGGAAACCGCAGATGAGCCCCTGGTCTAATGCGCCACCTGGCTTGAGAAACCCGTTCTCAAAGACTTATTATTTGGGTAGCACACATATTCTGAATGCCTTTGACAGAATTCAAATGAGCCATTTTAATCTAGATTAATCAGATTAATTTCGAGATTAATCTAGATTAATTTTTTTTTATCTATGCCCACCTAATATATATATATATATATATACATATATATATAATATATATATATATATATATATATATATATATATATATATATATATATATATATATATATATATATATATATATATTCATTCATTCATTTTCTTGTCGGCTTTGTCCCTTGCGGGGTCGCCACAGCGGAATGAACCGCCAACTTATCCAGCACGATTTACGCAGCGGATGCCCTTCCAGCCGCAACCCATCTCTGGGAACTTCCACCACACACATTCACACTCATACACTATGGACAATTTAGCTTACCCAATTCACCTGTACTGCATGTCTTTGGACTGTGGGGGAAACCGGAGCACCCGGAGGAAACCCACGCGAACCCAGGGAGAACATGCAAACCCCCCACAGAAACGCCAACTGACCCAGCCCAGCCGAGGTTCGAACCTGCGACCCAGCGACGTTCTTGCTGTGAGGCAACAGCACTACCTACTGCGCCACTGGGTTGCCCATATATATATATATATATATATATATATATATATATATATATATATATATATATATATATATATATATATATATATATATATATATATATATATATATATATATATATATATATATATATATATATATATATATATATATATATATATATATATTCAGTTGGCGTTTCTGTGTGGAGTTTGCATGTTCTCCCTGCGTTTGCGTGGGTTTCCTCCGGGTGCTCCGGTTTCCCCCACAGTCCAAAGACATGCAGTACAGGTGAATTGGGTAGGCTAAATTGTCCATAGTGTATGAGTGTGAATGTGTGTGTGGAAGTTCCCAGAGATGGGTTGCGGCTGGAAGGGCATCCGCTGCGTAAAATCGTGCTGGATAAGTTGGCGGTTCATTCCGCTGTGGCGACCCCGCAAGGGACAAAGCGGACAAGAAAATGAATGAATGATATATATATATATATATATATATATATATATATATATATATATATATATATATATATATATATATATATTCATTCATTTTCTTTTCGGCTCAGTCCAATTTTTTTTACCTTATAAGGAGCTGAGCCCCCCTAAAATGAAAATCCTTAAATCGCCCCTGATTAGCAGTGAATGTGAATCAAAATCCTGATCATCTGACTAAGGTAATTTTTTAGCTTCTTCCACACACTCTCTCTATGGATGTCAATGCATAGAGATGTTTCATGACAGACAGCATCCATCTGACCTTTTACATGCTCTCTGCATATGATTAGGAGAGATGAAAATAGACATGATGGTGAAATAACCTGCTTCTTTTTAATATCCTCTGTCGCACAAGGATCACTGTCATGAATGCAATTAGAATGCGATGGAGTTGCTTGGCAGTTATTAATCTATTTTTAGGACGGATAACGCGAATTAGTATGCATGAGCAAAGAACGGATAGCAAGGGTGAATGCAAAAAAAAAAAACAGCTTCTTAATTGAGGAGTCAGTTTGAGAGAACTGGGTTGCACTGCATCAACAAGACAAAAATATTGTATGTTTTTTTTTTTTTTTTTGGTTTTTGAAAAGAACATGGAATCTGGAATTAGTTTTTGTCCATCCGTTTGGTAAGTATGCAGTTTTACGCACAATGATGTCACAAGCAGAGCTTCATTATCAACAAATGGAAACCATATACAGACCTTGTGGAGCAATTTAACAGTATGTTTCCCCCGGAAAGACAAATTGCAGTATCTGTGTGCACAAATTACAGCTTCGGAATGAGTATTTGAATGCCAGCTTGGGGAAATGAAAGACATTGGTTTACTCAAAAGAATCGTGTTGTTAATTAGTGAAAGATAAAAGATGGTTCACTGGACAGTTTTCTGTTTAAATAGTTTCTTTTTCTTTTTTTAATATGCAGAAATTAATTAATATCATTTTTAGAATGTTTGTGGCATGTTTAAATTGTTTGGGATTCTCGTGAGAGGTTTATAATTATAAAATATAAATTCAATAAAGAATAAAATTGACAACGTCACAATTTTATTTTCAGTGTAGTTTTTATAACCATGAAGGTTCATTAATCCTTTAAAACTGAACAGTTTGAATCTAGTCCACACATTTCTATTACGTTTACAACAGTCCCACATCAAGCCATTTCTACACCCAATTAAACAATACAATCATTCAAACTCCGTATTTCCCCTGAAATCCAGCAAAAACGACATTATCTCCAACATGTGGCCAATGACAGGAAAGCGAAGCTGTCTAATTTCGCCTTCGTTAATAACATGATTTCAGGTCAGCTGTTCTGTAGGAGGCAGCTCTATAAATACTGATGGAAGCAGAGAGAGAAGGAGAGGCGGATTTAAATTTAAATGCCACAAGGGGATCGCTGGAGATTGAAGCCCAGGAAAACCCTGTTACCCACCAATCCAGCCACCAATCTGCATAATTCCAAAGCTGCATCCAATAAAAGTGGAGCGATACCATCTAGACAACACTTGAGAACTGATTACACTAAATGAGATTCAGAGGCAAGAAGCAGAATCTGCATTTCGCGTAAACCTTCAAGACATTGTAAATTCTTGCATATGAGAAATAATGTCATTCAGGAGCATAAAACAGGAGCTGCATCTGATACTGATCACTCATTTACTAATCCCTATATACTGTAGTGTGTGTACTGTATATATTAAGTGGACTACATCAGGAAATAATTGAGTAAGGTAGATTTGATGAAAATTACACCAATTAAAATGTAATGTTTACCTTTTTGCTTCAATGTTGAACTTTTGAGTTGAATGTTACTGTTCATTTGTTACATTTCTGTCATGACAACTCTGAGAAAATTATTATGGTAATAAATATACAGGTATTGTATGTATAATGCAATGTTAACATGTTTGGTCTTGGTGGAGTAGATCTGCTATGCTGCTGCTTTGATTATTGGCGCAGAGCAAATACAGAGACTTGCTACTGCTATTGACAGATATGCTGTCTAAGAACATAGCATACAGTACGTAAAACTGCTGCAAACATGGCATAAATGAAAGCCCCTTGAAAAATCGATACACAGGTGGAGCTGGGATCCAAAAATGCACTACACATTGCTAACGTAAACAACCCTGAGCATTTAAATTGGTAAGGGGTAAGCTCATTGGCTGATAAAGCACACGCAACCAATCACCTGCACCTTGTAGTTGATGATGTAGGAGGAGCATATTAGATATACCTATAAGAATGAGCTCCAAATAGAAAATAAAAATAAAAATTTACATGAATAAAATCTGCTTGCCAGGGTTATTTATTATGTTATTTATTTTTTGTTGACTGAGTTTATTACTTCTGTTGAACACAAAAGAAGATATGTTGCTCGTACTATCCCAGCTAACATAAGAGTAGCGAGCCACTGGTGGCCAGCTGGCGGCAAAGTCGGCAGTCTACCAGTGGGTGCCGCCCACGGTTCACCAGCGATTTGCTTATCATTATTCCAGTAGCCAACCAGGAGCTGCCGCCACTTTTTCGATGGTGGTTTGCCATCAGACCGCTGGTTTTTAACCACAGTCGGTCCACAAGTCATATTGCTCTTTTTTAAAGAACCCCTATTTTGCATTAAAAAAGGTCATATTTTTGTTTTATGGGTCTCTAACAACATGCTGATATGCGTGCAAGGTCAAAAAACACTTTCATTGTCTTATAATATGTGTTTATTTTTACCTTATTATCCCAGGGACTCCCATATGGATCGTTTAGCCATTCATTTGTTCCCAAACCCCTCCTTAGCGCGAAGCTAATTTGCAGTGATTGATCCAATGACGCAGTCTGTTGTGATTGGTCGACTGCGTTCAGCGCGAGACAGAAATAAAAGCCCACCACAGCTATGAACTGGCAGCCAGATAGTATATAAGAGCCCAATGCAGGAATGCAATAAATTAATGCAGTTAAAGACCAGCATATTGCTCTACTCTTAAACCTAACCCCAACTAATAACAACACACATTCAGTATTAATCAACACAGTGGCAAATGCTGAACTATTTTGAAAATTGACCACACCACGTGTGTGTAGGAACGGCCGATGGTGGCCATAGCAAAAGTCAAATGGCAGAGGATCGCCAATTCAGAAAGGCACTAAAAATCGGTAAAAGAAGAAGCACACGTCATGTTTTAACATGGTTTTGGATGCGATATGTGAACAGCCCTATACAGATTTAACCTGAGAGATACAGTACAAGCACTGATCTATAATTGATACGTGATTACAAGCCACGCCGAGCGATTACAAGTTACAACACACTCTTAATGCGGCAGAATACAGAGGGCGGCGTCAGAGACATCCCCCCCTCCGGTCCTCACTTTCGTTCGCGACAATCCCCCCCACCGCCCCAGTCCTCGCTGTCATACAATCACACCCCGTCTCTTGATTTCACTTTTGGTTTGAGGGCAGCATGATCATCTTTTGCCTAGAGCGCCAGTACAGTTTGCTCTGGCCCTTGCCGCAGCTGAATCTCCATCTGTCAGTGATCGTCATCTTCACGTCATGATCAATCCCGTGAAATATTGATGTACATGATTGCATTTTTTAGAAAATACGATTATGCATGGTTTGTTTTGAAGAAAAAAATGTATCTGAAATAAGGTCCAAAAAACACACTGAATGTGCCTGAACAAGACTTTTGAGCAACCAGTCTTGTAGGCTAGAATATTTACTACCCAATTATGTGAAAATTATTCTGTTCTTTCATTAAAAAAAAAACATTACAATGAATTACAATTTGTTAAGATTGTTTTGGGTGATCTTACCTCTATGCGTGAGTGACAATGGTCATGAATTCACACCTTGAGAGACAAAAGACACTCCCCCACTCACCCATCAAGGGCATTGTAAAGCAATGTCCATCTGCAAAAGCTAGCCCAAACTAAATGCTTGTATGACCATGTATATATGTGGACACCCCTCACAAATCTATCTTTTAAATTCATATTTTAATAGGAAGTTATGCAATATTATATTTGTGCACATACATTAGTCAGTACTGAAGCCAAATATGGAGCTCATTTAACAAAATAACTTATGAAAATGTATATGTTATAGAAAAAATATTAAATACAAATTTAAAAAAGAGGAAAAATCAAGAGAAGCAAGGTTTTTTTGCAATATTTAGCTTACATTTAATTGTATTATCTTTCAATTTCTCATTATGTTTGGTGACTAAAATATTATTTTCATAAATATATCTGTTTAGGAAATCTGTTTTGTTTAAATGCACCAAAATCCATTGCCTATATTCACTGAGAAATGGATCAAAATATTCATTTTCAAAATGGGCTGTACTCAACTATGATGAGCATTATATGTGCATATTACATGCACAAGAAATATATATATTTGAAATGGTATAAAACGTGTTTGTAAAACTGCTGTAATAAAAACATTCTTGTGCATTAATCCACCATTTAATAATAATTTCTGAATGACTCTGAGACACTGAAGTAGTTGAAAAATGCTTTAAACATAAGAATGAATAATATTTTAAACATGAAAATGACATTTAATCAAAATAATATTTTAAGATTTTTTATTTATATATGTATATATTTGCCCAAATACCCAATGATGATCCCGTGAGGTTAAATGGGTAATAATTTCAATTTATTTATAGGAATAAAAATGAAACAACCTTTCTAGCGCGATGTGTTTGTTTGGGGGCGTGTACTTTCTAGACAGCATGCTGTCTTTTTCTGTGCGTGTGGGCAGCTTTCATCATTGTTTTTAATATAACATTGTTTTTAATAGTGAGTATACAGCGGTTTTGGACACTGCTACAGCTAACCCCAAGGCCTAAGCAAAATAACGGCTCACAAATACAGAATTAGAAATATATGACTATGACAGTTGCTGCTAAATAGCTTGGCAGGTGAAAGTCTGTGTGCGATTTGGCAAGCAGACTTTCATTTGCTGTTCAAATCTGTTAGCTTGAGGCAAAGCATGACTTTCTTAATACATTCAGACGCGAATGTATATAATCTGCGTGAGACTCAAGCGCATGTACCTATAAAGCAGTCAGTCTGTCATTTGGTAGCCTGTGGCCAGATATGTATTATGTATACAAGTATAGCTCTGGTCTGCTTGAATATGCAAAGACTTCAAAGACTTGAGTTTTTTTTTAGTTTCTATATCATATTTCACCAACCTTGCATGGCTACAAATATAAAATATATGTGTTCTGGGCAAAACATATGTACACTATTTACACCTTTAAATGAAAAAAAAAATAGTATATATATATATTATATATATATATATATATATATATATATATATATATATATATATATATATATATATATTCACACTGTTTGGTCCCCATTTTGCCTTCAGAACTGCCTTAATCCTTTGCCGGATAAATTCAACAAGGTACTGGAAATATTCCTCAGAGATTTTGGTCCATATTGACATGATAACATCACGCAGTTGCTGCAGATTTATCGGCTTCACATCCATGATGCAAATCTCCCATTCCACCACATCCCAAAGGTGCTCTATTGGATTAAGTGAGAGTGGAGGCCATTTGAGTACAGTGAACACATTGTCATGTTCAAGAAACCAGTCTAAGATGATTTGTGCTTATGATATGGCGAGTTATCCTGCTAGAAGTAGCCATCAGAAGGTACAGTGTGGTCATAAAGGGATGGACATGGTCAGCAACAATACTCAGGTAGGCTGTGGCTTTGACACAATGCTCAGTTGGTACTAATGGGCCCACAGTGTGCCAAGAAAATATCCCCCACACCATTACACCACCATCACCGGATGGATTCATGCTTTTATGCGGTTGACGCCAAATTCTGACCCTGCCATCTAAATGTTGCAGCAGAAATCGAGACTCATCAGATCAGGCAACATTTTTCCAATCTTCTATTGTCCAATTTTGGTGAGCCTGTGCGGATTGTATTTTGATGAGCCTCAGTTTCCTGTTCTTAGCGAACAGGAGTGGCATCCGTTGTGGTCTTTTGCTGCTGTAGCACATCTGTCTCAAAGTTAGATGTGTTGTGTGTTCAGAGATGCTCTTCTGCATACCTCGGTTGTAATGAGTGGTTATTTGAGTTACTGTTGTTTTTCTATCAGCTCAAACCAGTCTGGCTATTCTCCTCTGAACTCTTGCATCAACAAGGCATTTGTGCCCACAGAACTGCCGCTCACTGGAATTTTTCTCTTTTTCAGACCATTCTCTGTAAATCCTAGAGATGGTTGTGCGGGAAAATCCTGGTAGATCAGCAGTTTCTGAATTACTCAAACCAGCCCATCTGGCACCAACAACTCTGCCACTTTCAAAATCACTTAAATCACTTTTCTTGTTGCTCAGTTTGAACTGCAGTAGATCGTCTTGGCCATGTCTACATGATTAAATGCATAAAGTTGCTGCCATGTGATTGGCTGATTAGAAATTTGTGTTAACGAGCAGTTGGACAGGTGTACCTGATAAAGTGACCGGTGAGTGTATATCACATAATATACCACTGCTAGAGGTTGAAAACACATTGATAGGATTTTTTTTTAAAGCCGGGGCACACCAAAACAAAACCAGTGCAGACAAAACTCAACTGATGCCTCACAAAGCTGTGCATAAACACACCAAACGGACGGAAGCTAAGTCACATCACTTCCACTCTGATTCGTTGCTAAATAACCAATCAGATATCTCTCTTCAGCTGACGGATTCTACATGCTGAATTGGGCCAACGCAATCTGAAGTTAATTTGACAACAGTCGACTTCTGGAACACACCAAACCAACTAGCTGGACTGACGCTGACTGACGGCCTGTCTGTCAGTTTGGTGTGTCTCAGCCTTTAAATGTAAATGCTCATATGGTTAAATGCATTTGAACGACTACATAAAATCACTTAATTTTCACCTAGTGATCAAAATGTTCATTATGGGATATATAGTATATATTGGGAAAACTCACTAAAACAAGGTATCCATATTTTGCTGTATTATACTAAAACACATGGTCTAAAAAAATCTACAAAATCATAGTCCATATTGTTTTCATTTACCTTTAAGCCACATAAAATCAATACATTTTTGATCAGAGGGTTACTGTGAATTTAATGTAGAGCACAAAGAAATATTATAAGGTACCAATGCACACTGTATGGGAAGATCACATGGGATGTAAAGTCATTCATTCATTCATTCATTCATTATATTTCAGCTTAATCCCTTAATTATTTGTGGTCGCCACAGTGGAATGATCCGCCAACTATTCCTGCATATGTTTTACGCAGTGGATGCCCTTCCTGCCGCAACCCAGTACTGGAAAACACCCATACACTCCTACATTCACACACACATAAACACTATGGCCAATTTAGTGTATCTAATTCACCTATAGTGCATGTCTTTGGACTGTGGGGGAAACCGGAGCACCCGGAGGAAACCCACACGAACACGGGGAGAACATGCAAACTCCACCCAGAAATGCCAACTGTCCCAGCTGAGACTCGAACCAGTGACCCTCTTGCTGTAAGGTGACAGTGCTAACCATTGACTCACAAAACTCGCAATTTATGTGGTTATGTCTCTGTAAACAGTGTCCATATGAGGCGCTGGACCTGGGAAAACCTGAAACCGCCCTCCCCTACAAACACTGTAGGGCAGGGGTGCCCAAGCCTGTTCAGCTTAAGAGTGAAGAGTTGCAATGAAATCTGAATAATAATGGTCACAGTAGACTCAACTGAACATGTTAATATCAAGAGGAAATGGGACCTGGATCAGTGAAAACATGTTGTTATATCAAGGGGCCTAATTGCAATTGTAGGAGCAAACAAATTGTGCACAACACAGCAATTCTGACTATAACTTATTTATCATTTGTTATACAAAGTGAGGAAACAATCCTGCAATGGGCTTCATATATGTATAATCCTCCTCCTAACATTTAACCTGTACGTATAATATGGTTCAAAATAAAATCGATTGCCTATGGTCCACTCATGCCTGCGGTCTCACTTTCCACATAATTAGACCAACTTTCAGTCAAAAGTGAGGTGACCCTGCATTAAGTGGCCAGTGTGACAGCTGTTTATATTCCTGAAGTGTCCTTGTGGTGTCCAGGATTGAGTGTGGGTGAATATTCTACCAACAAATGATGAAGGGGTGAAGTCTTTTTAATATCTCAGTGCTGCTGCCTGACAGGTCCAATTACCACTTGAAGCTCCTCTGTGGTTGCTTGGTGGACAAACACAACCTACATATAGCCCCAAGGATAAGGACTACTCAGCTAGACTGAAGAAAGGCAAAAAAGGGAAAACACTGTATGATTGAGACACCTTTCAAATCAGCTCGAGGTTGAACTCTTTAGAAGATGCTGCCTTTGTCATTCTCAATACTTCTCTGCTTGTTTCTGTCCGCAACAGTGTAAATAAAACAAACTGCTATTCTGAGTAGTGAACAAAGGGAGTACTGTATGCTATCTGTCATTCATGTTGGTGGAGATGTAACAAAGGAATAAAGGAACTCCCGCTCAACCAGTCACAACACGGTCCATCTTGAGCAAAGTTATAGACAGCACCAGCATTGTGAAAAATTCAAAAAGCATTGAGATGTCTTCCTTCTCAGTTTTCCTCCTGACTTACAGAGACAATCAAAACACCTCAAGGCAGTTTAATATTTTTGCCAGCTTTCACCAACACAGCTTTTTAGATGTTGTAGTCAAGATCCATTTGGCGTTTTGAGAGATATTTGTTTTAAAAGGTTACTCTTGACATTTGTACAGTACCTGCCAACTTCCACTTCTCAATGCCCTCAGTAACTTGGCAGGTGACATAATCTCCAGTCCCAAAACACCAGACCTGGACTTTACCAAAGTTGTTCACATGTCCAAACTAGACTTACTAGAAAATGTGCCTGTGGCGACATTTCTGCAAAATTATGTACACTGAATTACACGGTGAGTGGCACTGAAAGTGTGCACAGAACATGACAACAAACCAACAAACAAACAAACAAACAAACAAAAAACATTCTGAACTGTGAAATGTAATTCCAGTATTACATTCTTCAAATCTAGATTAGGTTTGTACCAAATCTGCATAATGTCAGTCTATGGCCTTTATTGGTTGCCCACAAACAATGTCTATTTTGACCCACAACACTGTTGTTGTACCTAAGGTTTGAAAGAGTTTAGTTTATGTTGATGACAAGTCATGTTGGATGTATTTCTGAACTGTGAAGTAGGGCTGGGCAATAAAATCGGTATCAATATTTATTGACCGAACACTATTGTCAATATCGATTAAAAATAAAACAAACAAAAAAAAAACATTCGGTATCAAGTTTTGGTATGAAGTGCTAAAGTTTCATTAAAATGTGGCTGCTGAGCGTGCGCCTTGGAAGGAATGACAATAAGCTTAGAGTGTAAGTTTGTCATTTCCAATGGAGGACCTTGCACGACACACGTATTTTCCAGGCTCACCTAGTTGAAAACATCTGAACTTTTCCGAATGTTCATGCAAGTAGAACTAACCAATCTTTTTCACACTTTGTATGGAATATACACATTTCAGTAATGGTAGAATAATTACCTCAGACAAACACAGCACATCTGAACACTGCAGTGCTTTTCACTTTTCTCCATGAACTTGCATCAGAGCTGCATCAATAGTTTGTCAGTTTGTCATCCTCTAAGGAAATGGTGGATGGTCGCCTAGTTACAAGAGACGCCAGGGGAGCGCGAGTGCAAAGCTCATTGTAAATGGTCAAGGAAACCACACGCTCATGTTTGTCACTTCAGGTCAGAATAACAACAGATGCGAAAAACGAGTGCCGTGGCTAGCATGAGTGAGGAGATTGTAAATAAAAAAGGATGTAAGGATGTCGCTAGAGTGGCTTTTTGGTTTCTTTTTTTGTGCATCCCAGCCACTAGCACCCCATATGATTTTTTAGCATGGGGGTAATATAGTTATTCAAATTCACAATTTGTAATGTTGCAGTATGAATTTGAATAATGATGGTTAGTTTCTTTACTTGAAAGCTCAGATTTGATCATCATAATTTGTTTTGTCTACAGAGTTTGAGGTTTACTATATCATTATTATTCACATCCTACAGTAGTTCATCTACCCTAACGCTTGCTTTGATTGTTCAGAATTTGCACTTTACCATTGCACACACTTTGTAACATTGTATTTATCAAGTTTAAGAGTCTGTTTAACACTTCTGTTTATTTTATTGTAGAAAGAGATGAGCTAATTTGTTTAAATATTTTTTGTCTTTGACTATTAAAACTATTTGCCTTAGTAATGTTGGTAAACTTAAATAAAGTGGTTAAATAAAATCTTATTACTCCTAAATGGATTGTTAATAAAAAAAATCAATAAATATTGATATCGAATGACCTGAAAAATTATATTGTGATAATTTCGCAATATCGCCCAGCCCTACTGTGAAGGTGTTATGACTGATTGACAATGTGTGACAAGCTAAATAACAACTGATCCCTAAGAATTATTCTGCTATAATGCTTGCAAACCAATCAGATACTTCATCTAAAGCATGAGAATCTAGAATGAACTGAAATGGTAAAACTGACATCAACGTCTCACACACAGCTTTGAGCTCTTTTATCTTAATTTGTGGTTTAAAGAATTCAAAAAAAAAGAAAATCAGGAGGAAATAAGTCGTTATTAAGCTATAATATTTCATTTTACAAGATGCTGCCTTTGTCATTCTATGATTTTTTTTAGTGCTTGTTACAACATTCAACAGTTTAAATAAAGAAAATGAAGCCAATCACTTTGGTAAAGATGTAACAAGGAAATCAAGGGACTCTCGCTCAGCCAATCAACACTAATATTAGGGCTTTTTTTAGACTTAAAGGCACCCTACAATAAAAAAAAAAAAACAGTTTTTTAGATGTTAATATCAGTATTGTTAGTTTTTAAGATATCTATAAGCTAGCGTGCTCCAAAACAGTGACTAAATTAGTGTTCTGAAGATACAAAACTGATATAAACATGTATAGCTTTTAGTTTGTCACTTCTGCCTAAATGGATAAGCAGTTTTATTCTTGTCACCTCATACTTCAGTTACTCATCAAATCATAACCAATTAAAATGCATATTTCAAGCACTTCATGGGACCTTTAACCTTCAAGGTTAAAAATATAATATTGATTACAGTTTATCAATTCACAACAGTTAATATTAAATCACAATGTAGCAACTATTAAATTTTAAATACTACAATATAGACAATATAATACACTTTACTTTAGTTAAAAAAATCACTATATTTTTAAATAAATTATTATAGTACATGATTAATGTAATCTCAGGGGTATTGTCCTTCCTAAAATATGATTAAAACAGCCTGATCTCATGAGGAAATGTAAGTATTTTACGTTTTGTCAGTTTAGTGGCTAATTTGAGTTGAGTCGTACGAAAATGTACGATTTTAAAAAGGAGGCGTGGCACCCAACCCTGCCCCTGAACCGTCATTGGGGGATGAGCAGATCATACTAAATAGTACGAATTAGATCGCACGAATTCATACAAATTAGCCACTAAATCAAAAAGTTTTGAATTGCAGTGAGATTATGTTGAATTAAAACCACCCTGCTTCCTTCAAATAAAAAGGAGCAAAAATGTGTTTAAAGTTTAGAGTCATTTTGAACCTCCTTCTACATTGCTTTATGTTTGCTTTTCAAGACCAACATTAATAGTTGAGACACTCCAGCAAGGCTTCACCTCATCATATATGAGGTATTTTTTTCTTTAATATAGATGATAATAATGTATTTTTCAATGACTCTGCTGTGATAGCAACAATAACATGACCTGCTTGGAGGATAGTAATGTCTACAGCAGTGCAAACACAATGGCATGAAGCCTACACTCTTCCTCTGTTTTTCTCTGCTTCTCAGATGCTAGATTCTACAGTCTTTAACAGCATTTGAGCAACCATCTCCCAAACCAAAGTTGCAGGTTCGTGGC
This sequence comes from Danio kyathit, assembly GCA_903798195.1. Classification (NCBI taxonomy): domain Eukaryota; kingdom Metazoa; phylum Chordata; class Actinopteri; order Cypriniformes; family Danionidae; genus Danio; species Danio kyathit. The sequence goes on along the minus strand of LR812533.1, from coordinate 17,248,118 downwards.
ACTCTTCAGTGCACACCTCATCTTCTGGTTTTCTTAAAAGTACAATTTCATTGGAATTATTTGTGTCCCCTTTAAAAATGACTCTTGATAGATTTCGGCCCAGTTTCACAAACAGGGCTTAGCTTAAGCCAGGACTAGACCTTATTTAAATTAGGCTATTTAAGCCACATTTATAAAAACAGCCTTAGAAAAATACATTACTGGTGTGTACCTGTAAATAAAAAATGACACTGACATATTTTAAGACATCTCACTGCAAGTTATTTTCAGTTGAAACAGCTCAAACATGCAATTTAATCCAAGACTAGCCTTAAACCTTGTTTGTGAAACCGGGGGTTCATGTTTAATGTCTCTCTCTAAAAAGCAGCCCCTATCACCAGGGAGATTAATAATTTTACTCACTGTGGTGCAGGGTGCTGGTAGCAGGGAGGACAGCAGGATTCACCCTAGGAGACCACCTAGTTTGCCTATGCCTAGAAATTGCACTGACAGCTGATATTTTATGCATTGTGTACTCTGGTTTGAAAGCTCATAGGCAAGACCCATTTGAGGTCAAGTGTTTGCATGAGCCATTTTAGACATCTTAAGCAGGGTTACAAGACCTTTCAATCCTCCACTTTTGAGCTTACTTGCAGAGACACTCAAACTGCCTCAAGACAGCTCAATATCTGCTCCTGCTTTTCAAAACACACCTTTCTAGATGTTGTAGTCAAGATCTATTTGATAGATATTTGAGTTTTAAAAGGTTACTGTTGACATGTGTACAGTACTTGTCAACTTACACTTCTCAATAACTTGGCAGGTGACAAAATCTCAAAGTCCCAAAGCACTGGACCTGGACCATACCAAAGTTGCTCAAATGTCCACACCGCACCATAGGCTTAATAGAAAACGTGCCTGGGGTGACATTTCTGCAAAATGACATTACATTCTAAATGACGAGTGAGTGGCACTAAAAGGATGTTGCACTTTATATGAAAGACATGAATGTGGGAAAAAAAGAACCTATTCTGAACTGCGTGCAATGATTCATCAATAAGTTCAATATTATGCCCTACACAAATAATATGTAGGGCATAACATTATGTAGCTCCAGAGTTTGTGGATCAATGTTCAATGATCAATGAAGGCATGGGTAAGAACAGTGATGAGCTTGGTTCACTACACAATAGAAAAATGAGTGAATGACCTTGTTGTACATCAAAACCACAGGAATTTATTAAAAAAAAATAAATAAAAAAAAAACGATTAATTTAAACTTACTTAAATGTAAGTTTTTTACATTTACATTTACGCATTTAGCAGATGCTTTTATCCAAAGTGACTTATCACAAGTGAGCAGTTTGGGAATAACCTCAGGCGTGGCATTGAGTTGGATTTTCCCACCAACAATCCCTGCAGGTACTGGGACTCGAATCTGCAACATTTGGATCACAAGTCAAACTCTCTAATTGTTAGGCCATGGGTGCCCAAATCGGCTCTACTTTTAAAAGTATAATATAGATTAGGGATGGGCGATACCACAATTTTTTAATGTGATACGATACCGATACTTTTTGTTAAAAAAATGTCGATATCGATACTGATATCGATACCACTTATTATTTAAAATGTTAATTTAATTTTTCAAAATAATGTTAATTCAAAAATTGTATTTTAGTTTATTTGTATTTAATTATCATTATTATACTATATATTATAATACTATAATACTGTTTGTATATATATATATATATATTTGTGTGTGTGTGTTCTATTTATTGTAAACTTTATAAATGCTTTGGCAAAACATTTGTAACATATGTCATGGCAATAAAGCAATTATTGAACCGAACCGACGATTTGGAAAGAAAAGCCACATGCGAGGCAAATGCTCTAACGAAGACTCTGTTTCCATTGTTACTCTCGCCTCTAAAGTAAGGTCAACAGTGGAGTAATGTCTATCAGCGCCTATGCCAACTCCTGCATTGCACACGGACTGCATCTGGGCCATAGCTTTACAGTCTGTAAATATATGTAAAACATATATTACTAGCTGACCTCTGTTACGGCAGCGCAATATGATCGACAATTCATCTGTCATATCTTCATTGTGTGGAGGTGAGTAACGGTTAACAAAAGACTACCTGAGGCTCAAATTTAACGTCAGCTATTTATCCAAAAGTTCAAAAGCAAATAGGCTATTTTGTCTTGCTAACATCCTCCTGATTAACAATCATGTGATAAGTTAACTAAAGTTTAGCCAGGGCAATATCATAGGCATACAGGCTAATGTAATGGAGAAACTGCAGCTGGATAGTGAAAATATTGCCCTCTCGTTTTTGCAGTCACACAGAATATATAATGTCAATTGAAGCCATAAAACATGTACATATAGGCTCGCTATGGAAGTCAGTGGCTATCAGTGTGTCCTACATTCTTCAAAATATTTTATTTTGGTCAACAGAAAAAAAAACTCAAAAAAAAAAATATAGATTGAAAAGGGATAGTTCATCCAAACATTTAAATTTACTCTCCCTCAAGTGGTTCCATTTCTTTGTTTCTTTATTTTGTTGAACACTAACGAATAAAATATTAAGCTATTTTAAGCTTTGCTAATATAAGCTATTTAAAAGAAAGCTATAAACTTGAAATCATTGACTTTCAGAGTAGGAAAAACAAATACCATGAAAGTCAGTGGTTACAGGTTTCCTGCTTTCTTCAAAATATTATTTTGTGTGTTCAACAGAAGAAAAAAAAAGTCAAATAGGTTTGGAACAAGTAAAAGGTGAGTAAATGATGACAGAATTTTCAGTTTTGAATTAACTATCCTTTTAAGGTTGAGTATATGGTGAATTTAGGGTGAAATCTTCTTAATAATCTCATTATAATATATTTTATTTATTAAAGTACAATTATTACAATTATTTAATAAAAAGTGCCCTTTTTTCCATTTGAGCCCCTGCCTCTCAATAGGTCTCTGCACGTCCCTGCCTTGATATTAATGGTGCACTGTAGAACTATTCAGTGCTCAAAGATTTTAGTGCACTAGAAGAATTTTGCAATTGAGACAGCACTTAAAACGGCTGATGCCCTGAATACTGGACAAGGGAGCTGACTGAGATGCTCCCTAAATTTACTTTGACTCTTAACAGTGACTACGTTTACATGGACACCAATAATCCGATTTTAATGCAATTAAGACAATACTCTGATTAAGAATCTACCATGTAAACAGCGATTTTTGATTAATTTAATCAGATTAAGGTCATAATCGAACTAAAGAGAAATTGAATTAAGACATGTGGATTATGCTGATTTTAGTTGCATTATTGAAGTGCAGTTCATGCATGTAAACACCTTAATCGAACTATTACCATCATGTAGGACTTTAAGCCACTTTTTGCAACAGGGTAGTCCACACACACACACACACACACACACACACACGCACGCACTGCTGTTTGACACTCTTTGCACCTACCGAGTCAGTGCAGACCACAGACACCTGCATCATGAAATGCGGAGGTTTTTTTTTTTCTTCCATTCAGCATGCGGTATGAACTTTCATTAAAACAACACTTTCAGCAGTTCATTCCAATATCTCATTTGTCATGGTGGGCTTGCATGAAGAGTTCGTGAATGAAAGTGCCAAACTGTAGTTAAAGTCGACGAATTAAAAATAAAACACCCAAAATTACATGAAACTCGGGAGGAAATGACTTGCTTTTTGAATGATTCTTTCATGATCTCATTTTACATGTTATAGCACATAATTCGATTAACGTCATTACGTCACCACGATATCCACGTTTCCTCCGGAGTGTCATGTAATTTCAGATGTTTCATTTTTAATTTGTTGACTTTAACTGCATTTTTGCACTTTCACATTTTTATTCAGGAACATTTCATGCATGCCCTTCTGTGACAAACGAGATATTGGATGCGAGTATGAACTGCTGGAAGAGTGCTGTTTTAATGGAGTTTGATACGGCACACCGTATGGGGGAAAAAAAAAGAAAACTCAGCATTTCATGAAGCAGGTGTCTGTGGTCCTTAACTCCCTCAGTAGGTTAAGAGAATAGTGTCAAACAGCCATGAGTGTATAGACGATCCTGTTGCAAAATGCGGCAAAAATCCTACACGTCGGTAATAGTTTGATTAAGGTGTTTACATGTCTGTACTACACTTCAATAATGCAACTAAAATCGGCATATATGTCTTAATTCGATTTCTGTTTAGTTCGATTATGACCTTAATCTGATAAATGAATCAAAAATAGCTGTTTACATGCTAGAATTTTAAGCAGAGAACTGTCTTAATCTGTCTCAGATTATTGGTGTCCATGTAAACGTACTCATTGTATGTTTGTGAGAATTATATATTTTTTTTTGAGCAGCAAAACTACTTCACATGTACAGTACTTCCAAATTGTAAGGGTGTTACAGCTAATGTACAACATGCGACAATCCAAATGAAAACTCAACCCTAAGAAATGTCCTGCTCGATAATGCTTCCAAAGGTGGTTTAGATCGATTAGATTTTTCCCAATGCATCATTGTCAGACTCTGGCTCCAACCATACCTGCCAACACTCCCGTTTTTCCCGGGAGTCTCCCGTATTTCAGACCCGTCTCCCGTATTGTTCTGTCTCCCGGTAAACTCCCGGAATTCCCCCGCCCCCCGCTCCTCAGCATTTTGGTACAGTCCGGGCTGAAACTTGGTGCTTGTGCTCTTCCGGTCGCGCGCTACAGTTCGCGCGCCCCCATCCGTGTGTTACTGGGGATTTTTATAGACTGTCGTTTGTCCATTACTGTACCGTCCCTACTCTTCTCAACGAGCTGCGGGTGATGATGCCGCCGGCCCCTCCCCTGCAGCCTGAGAGTAGAGCACCTCTCTGCGTACCGACGGCAAATGATTTAGAACAGGTGGCAGTTTGAAGGTATTTCCCTTGTACAGTCAACCCGATCTGCTTCTCCTTTATTTTAACAATTTAATTTGACCGTTTATTCTTGTTGCACAATCAGAGATGTTTTAAGTGAGAGTTTCAGAACTTGTCAGAGTATATTACGTCTGAAAGATTACTGCAAATTCCCTACTCATCTATAATGATATACTGTATTCAAACAGCAATAAATGTAGTTAAATTGACATGCTTACATAAAGCGTAGTGCAAGTATAAATGCCCCATTTATTTACCATAGGCTGTTAAACAGAAACGGTAGAACTCGATGACGTCAGTAATATGCAAATTAGCATATGACGTAATCCCCCCACCCCCCCACCGGTCTCCCGGAATTTACAAACCAAATGTTGGCAGGTATGGCTCCAACAGATCCGATAAAAACCAACACCATTTAACAGTGACATTTTAACTTACTTTCTACAGGTTTTTGAGCTCGGACTTAGATTTCACAGAACTCCAAAAGGCAAAACCACAAGAAAACAAATCTTTATTAATCTGTAATCTACCCTGCAATTAATAAAAATAGTTCGATAAGGAATTAAATTTATTTTGTGTTTAGTGCCACCGGTGTTTATTTCAGATTAAAAGTCAAGTGAAATGTTTGTACAGCTGTAGTTTTTAAGTAAACAAACAAAAAAAAAGGTATAGGCACATTTTTCCCAAGGATCTTATTTAGCATATGTCTTCCCCACAGGAGCCCCCCACCGTCTGTCATTCCTGCCCACCTGATCATCTGTTTGTTTGAGAGCATAATCGCAGAGAAGCCGTTAAGCACCTGTGTGTTATGCCACCTTCGCGATGAGGGCTTTGGATGTAAATTACCTGCAGTGTTCCAAATGCCACAGCAAGCAGTGCATTTACCGATGCAGTGGAAAAGCCCTGTGGAGTTTTTTACCCTGGCAAAGACGCTAATGCCTGGGTAATAGGTGCAATTTCACAATGTAAATGTCAGCAAATCACTGCACGCAGGAAACTCTGATGTTGTCTTATGCATCTCGCACATTACATGAAGTGTAACCTCAGAATGCCTTGTTCTCGGTTCCATCACTAAGTAAACGCAGCACTTGAGTGAAATGATATTTGCATGTGATATTAAAGCTTGTTTATTGTTGAGGCACTGCAGTCAGGCTTTATGAAAAAAAAAAGACACGAAGGTCATTTTACGCTTATGAAGCTTAGAGGGAATTAAAACGCCACTGGGAGTGTCTGGCTTGGCCAAATTTTATTTTTGGCAAGCAAAGCCAAACTGAATACCTTCAGTTACCTGGAAGAATAACCAGCTAATGGTCATATCATGTCGCTCCATCCCGTGCATAAGGACTCTAACTGAATTAATTAAGTTTGCAAGCCACCCGTGATTAATATTTTATGACACAGCACAAAGTAAGTCTATCTCCATGACAAATTCTTGGGGTCATGGCAAATGACCCCCTGCCCTTTCTATCACAGACTGTCATAAGCCTTTTACACCTCCCTACTGTTAATTTAATTAAAGCAGTCTGGCCAGTGAAAGATGCAAAGCAATTCCAATGAAACTTTTCAGAGGAAAAAAAAAACTGTCTGGCACATTGGTGCGCTGGTGAGATTCAATATAGTGTCCTTGCAGTATGAATACTGCCAATGTTTATAGTAACTATACAGTATAAGGAAAAAATAAAATAAAATTACAGGACATTTTTGGCCTGGCAGTGCATTCAAAATTGCTTTGCTATTAGATTAGCATGATTTTTTGCTGCACATTAATGACAATATATCAATTTGGGTAATGGTGGGGTTTAGTGATATGGGTTTGAATGCAAATGAGTCTTAAAGATGATGCATGTTAGTTTTTGAATCTTCTAAAGCATAAAAATACCATAATATGTTTGCAGATTTATTTAAGAAACATATTTAAATGCTAAGTGAACATTCTTGTTAATCTGAAAACAATGCTAAAGTCAGTTATTCTGCTTTGAAAATGCGAGTTACGTCGTGGAACGGCTGTCTTTGTTTTGGTTAACCAGCCCAATGCCAGTTTAGCCAATTAAATTTCAGCATCCCAGGTTGCCTCGGAAAATTTCGCGTATTTCATTCATTCAGTCAGAAAGGCTCTCAAAGCATGCGTTCGAGATCGAAATGTGACCTACGGTGGACAGTAGCAGACTCCGAAATGAAATGCAGATTCAGAGTTCCACATGAGTGGGTTATGAATTGGCAAATAATATAAATATTACGGACGTAAACATTAGGTGAGCATGTTATATTGTAACCCCATGTCCTAACACTATGTGATGAGTATTGCAGTGATAAGCAATTTGGACGAAACACGACAGAAATTTAAATACAGCCATTCAGAAGCACAGAATAGTGCACTCACTCACCAAATGGTAAGGTTTATAATCTAATTAATACATATTAAACCTCTTTAACATTATTAAATGTAGATGCTGAATCACTGATACTGTATGTGTTGTTTGCATCAATTTACAGCTCTAAAGTTCAATTTCAAACAGTTTATTTTATTTTCAAGATCTGAGGTAAACCATCTGCTGCTGCTTTCAGTAGTATGGCATTAAATGCCATGTAAAAAGTCATTCAAACTGACATTGTTAGCATTTAACCCTGAACAAAGCATGTGCGGTGTACCTGAGGTGATCATGTCATCATGTTTTCTGTTGTTCAGCAGCAAAAAATACAAACCATTTCTAAAATATAAATTTCAGGTGTTGGTTAGAACAAAAACTCCTTTTAATATAAAAATAGTCCTTCTATCGTGTGCCGTTGCATTTATTTAGAACACAATTTAAATCAGCCTCAAATTTAGGCATGATAGTCAGGCACACTGTTGGTCCTCAATCTGGCAACCTGCGCTTGCATGCGTTTTGATCCAGGAATGCAATAGCTAGTTTAACCACTTGGTGTCAAACTGCACCTTTAACTTTTCAGTGCCAGTCAGTGAAAATTGAAAAATAAATATGTGCAATAACCAATGTTCTAAAACATTACCAGATTAAGGTTAACCTTTACTTTTAGAGAAAACAAAAAAAACTTGCTTTAAGCGACTCCCTCAATGATTCACTTTAAAATTTCACAAAATGTACAAGAACTAAAGCTTTGCTCAATTTTTGCTCATAGGCAGATTTTTTTAATGACATGGTTTTCATAAAACTGAAATTACATTCTCCTTTTGGTTTGCTGATGAGATAATAAATAAACATGCATGTTCCCATCAAAACAACCTGCCATTTTGAATGTGGTAAGCTACAGATACAGTATAACTTTCATTCTTTTAGGAAATAATGTAGTTATCCATTGAATATATTATGAGCCCCCTTGTTTATTTTTTTCCCCGTTTTCTGTTTAATGGAGAGAAGATTTTTTTCTACACATTTCTGAACATAACAGTTTTAATAAGTTATCTCTAATAATAGTTTTATTTTATCTTTGCCGTGATGACAGTATATAATATTTTACTAGATATAGTAAAGACACTTCTATACTAGCTTAAAGTGACATTTAAAGGCTTAACTAGGTTAATTAGGTTTACTAGGCAGGTCAGGGTAATTAGGCAAGTTATTGTATAATGATGGTTTGTTCTGTAGACTATTGAAAAAAAAATTGCTTAAAGAGGCTAATAATTTTGTCCTTAAAAAATTAAAAACTGCTTTTATTCTAGTCGAAATAAAACAAATAAGACTTTCTCCAGAAGAAAAAAAATATTATCAGACCTAATGTGAAAATGTCTTTGTTCTGTTAAACATCATTTGGGAAATATTTAAAAAAGAAAAAAAAAAATTCAAAACAGGGCTAATAATTCTGACTTCAACTGTGTGTGTGTGTGTGTGTGTGTGTGTGTGTGTGTGTGTGTGTGTGTATATATATATATATATATATATATATATATATATATATATATATATATATATATATATATATATATTAGTAGCCATCAGAATTATTAAACCCCCTAAATTATTAGCCCCCTGTTTATTTTTTTCCCTAAACTCTGTTTAACGGAGAGATTTTTTCAACACATTTCTAAACATAATAGTTTTAATAACTCATCTCTAATACCTGATTTATTTTAACTTTGCCAAGATGAGAGTAAATAATATTTTACTAGATATTTTAAGACACTTCTATACAGCTTAAAGTGACATTTAAAGGCTTAACTAGGTTAATTAGGTAAACTAGGCAGGGTAGGGTTATTAGTCAAGTTATTGTATAACGATGGTTTGTTCTGTAGTCTATCGAAAAAATAGAGCTTAAAGGGGCTAATAATTTTGACCTTAAAGTGTTTTTTAAAAAATAAACTGAAATAAATCAAATAAGACGTTGACCAGAAGAAAAAGTGTTATCAGATATACTGTGAAAATGTCATTGCTCTGTTAAACATAATTTGGTAAATATATAAAAAAGAAGGAAAAAAAATCAAAGGAGGGCTAATAATTCTGACTTTAACAGGTAGTATTGTTTGCAAAGCAAACCGAAGATTGTGAAAATGTATTTATTTATTTATTTTTGTTGTATTACAAAAAATACAGTACACTAATTGCCTTTTTTTGTTTAAAATAAAACTATGACTTAGGCCAAAGTTTCTCAACCTTTTTTGACTTCAGCATCCACCTCTTTCAGTCAATCACCAAACATGAGAGAGGCCAAGCTTTGGTCATTTTAAATGAACACATTAATAATTAAATTAAACAACTACAGGATACTATTTAATAGGGCTTGCACGACTACTGGTTTCTGCTAATGGATTTCTTTTCAAAACAATACTCGCTTTACTCGACTACCCGTGTTTTGAGCTACCAGTTAAAAAGACACAAAGAAATCCTTCTCAGTACACGTTTTATTAATTCATAGCCGAATGCAACAATTTCATAGGCCTAACATAAATTGTCAAAACATTGATATTACATATTTTTTTATAAAGTTACAGAGTAATTTAAAAAATAAAATCTGCACACAACATTGTAATCTTAACATCTGTGTCATAGGCTTCCTGTATATGCGAAGCAAAGTCGTGTTCATCCTGTAATACTTTAATAATTTATTAAAGTAATTTTATTATTTAACAAGTTTTCAGCAATAATAAGAACTAATAAGTGAAACTTACTTAAACCTGTTTGGAAAGAAGAATAGTTCTCGTCAACAATACAGCTCACGTGCAAAAAAATAAATAGCCTAAATAAATAAATAAATCATTCATAAATAAATAGTTAAAATTGAAAATGCATAAAATAATAATAATAATACTAAAGAAAAAAGCTTTAGGCTAATTATTACCTTTTAATTTTACATTTATTGTAGGCTATAGAAAGTAAAAGTAGTCGGCTACCCCGAAACCTAAAATGCGTCTTGAAAACTCATATTCATAACGCAGTATTAATAAAAGTAATTAAAACATGAATAGAATTATTCTAAAGTAGGCTAAATTTCATTGAGTCTCATTTGATTTCTGCTACATTTTCAACAGTTAATAAAATAACAAAATGAACGAATATATTAGTGTTCAACCGGCCTGAAGATTATGCAAACAACCATGTGCGTGCAAGTAGTAATCTGTTATACAAGTAGCCTAATAAAAAAAAAACTTTAACATTTAAGTTTCAAGCAGTGATAACAAGAATGAAAATTATTTTGCTTCGGAAAAGAAATAGTTCAACAAGTGACAATGTACAGCCAAAGTGAAAATCAACCATAAATAAACTATTTATGAATAAATTATTTAAATACATAAATAATTATTCAAATAATACATAGAATATAAGTAGACACAGTAAACGAACAAATGATTACATGATATTTTAACATGCAGACATTATGCAGAGAATGTCGTAGAAAAAAAACGCAACGCAATTATGAATAAAATGCCCGTCTTGCAATGTAATCATTTACCCTGTTTTCGACAGAAATAAGGAATAGAATCTTACTGTACTTCATCGGACATTATAAAGAACACAAGTAAGTCATCCCCGTTATCATCCTCTAGCCAAAGACAGTCTTTGGTCGAGCTTGTGGAAGCGCATGTACGTGAGAGGGATGCAGGCTTGCTCTTTGCCTTGTTACAGTGTTGCCGGCCAAAGAAAAATTATTTCACTTCGTGTGCTAGTGGCAGCGACAGCAAGAAAGGATTTCACTTGCTTGGATAGTAGAGGAAACCGATGTTCATTACATGACCATTCAAGAGGATTCCCTAGTGGTGTAGTCCGGGCTATACGCACGTATACTCCGTATGCCTACTTTTTTCCATGAGCTGTTTGGGTATTACGACTTCTGAGGATCAATAATTGCGTATACCCTCGGTATACTCACTTGTTTTTCTGATTAGACTTCCCTAATTTACGTGTATTCGCGTCCCCTTTAACTGTATACCAAATGGTTTTTTTACTTGCATCTTATTTGTTGCAATCAGTGGATTTTTGTTTAATTTGCGGCATTCCCCGCCCCCTGACGACCGCAGCATCTGTGAGAAAATTTCGAGAGTTTTTCGATAATGATGACAAGTCAACTAAATGATGTCTCGCTGAAACACCGAGGTAAAATTATTTTAAAAAAGCATGGGCATCGCTTTAGCCCCCTATATTTCTATTCAGTCCCTCTAAATGTTTTGCGATTTTCTCATGAACTGTACACTACTAAAAGATCACCTTAGTCCCTTTAAATTTGATAAGAAAACGGCGGCAGACTTCCGCTCCTCCGTTTTCAACTCGTTTTTCGTTTAATCAGCAAACCACAGCTCTGCAGAGTGAGAGCAGAAGGTGTATTTATCTATAGATTGTTATAATATCTGCATATTTGCAGTTCTTTGCCATATAAACACTTGTATCACATGTACCAATCGGGTTTCCCCATCTACTGTTTCCTCGGCGCTCCCCTCATCATCACAGCTGTTTCCTCCAGCGAAAATGCAACTCTTAACGAACATTTATCAATTAACTATGATTATAAAACACATTACAGTGCATGTGGCATTATATATATCATACATTCATGCACAGGATTAAACACAGTGACAGAACCACTCAGTGAATGTACTCATTTTAACTGCATATCAGAGTGAGATCAGAGTGAAACATTATGTGTTGTATCTTGTTAAAAATTATTTCCTATTATGACATATTATGATAGTGAAATATGTAAATTAGCCTGTACATTTTTTAATATGTTTATATTTATGCCATTTTGAATGATAAAAGTGGCAGTTCTATTTAAAACATGGAAAAATACTTGAGTATAGGCTAGTATTTGAGTTTTTGAAGAAAAAAACTTTTTATTTTCCTGATAAAAAAAATATATATATATTGTTATATTAATTATATAGGCTCATTTTACAAGTCCCTTTAGAGTTAAACAGTTGGCTTTTACCCAGGTTTGACCACAGCTTAATATACTCAGCCAATCTCCGGGTCTGCTGGGGGCACTATTAGCTAAGCATAAATCATTGAATAGGATTAGGCTATTAGCATCTCACTTTAAAATGAACAAATTTGTTATTTTTCCTTTTTTAATGGATAGTTCATTCAAAAAAAGTAAAATTGTCATCCTTTACTCAACCTTTACTTGTTCCGAACCGGTTTGTCAGTTTTTATTTTGTTTAACACAAAAAAAGGATATTTTGAAGAAAGCTGGAAACCTGTAACAATTGACTTCCATAGTATTTGTTTTTTCTTTCAATAGTTACAGGTAACTTATGTAAAAAAAAAAAAATAATAATAATAATTATATATATATATATATATATATAGTTTCGTCGTTTCTTTGCCTACTTTTAAAATTTGGGTTGGGTGGGTAATAGTACACCACTTTTTTTTTTAGGACTACACCACTGCCTATAATGTTATTGTCAGGCATCTAAAATAATAATAATTTGATCCTCAATTGTAGTTGGCTGCTTTTAACCTTGGATCGTGTTGTTTGTTGGAGACATTTGTCTTTATTTCATTTATGGTAAATGCACGCTCGAGTAGTCGATTGTGTCTAACATCGCCGCCTAGTAGTTGAAGTAGTCGATCTCTCGACTAGTCTATGCAAGCCCTACTATTTAAATACATTTTAGTCTATCTCGCAGCCCCGCTACCTACTGGTTAAGAACCATTGGTCTTGGTTTGTGTAGAGTCGGGACAGGATGACATGGGTGAGATGGGGGCGATACTGTTTTTTTATAATTAATTATTTTAATTAACATCTAAGTAACATCCCTAAAATAAACACCAACTCTGTGTAACTGTTTCCTCAGGATATTGCAGACTCAAACAACTGTCTGGGAACTCTGTTTCACACCAACTGTATATATTTTAGATTTTATTTTTATTTTTTTAACTAGCCTGAATAAAGTATGTTTTCTTATTCAGCTGCTGCTTTGTATATAAAGTTCAAGGGAATTTGCCGGAAAGTTTGTGGATTTGTATTTCACAAGAAGCCGGCTGTACATTAGAATAATTTCTGTTTAAGGCATAAGCCTCATGAATTTTTAAAACAGCAGTTTCATCCAGTTTCCACTTTTTGTATTTTCAGCAAGGATTTTCCTTTTCCTCTTAAAAATGTCTTCACTGTACCTTTCTCTAATCTTTACACTTTAAATCATTTCCACAGTGCAATTATGCATTCAAAGCAGACACTTAGACTTTATTTATATTACATCTAAACAACCTTAGCTTAAAGCTAACAGAATATTCAGTGCTCAACAGAGTGGGACCCAATTAGTGTGGCCAATTTTCTTTGCTCATCAACAAGCATTCTATGTCTGCTATTTACTGGGAAGTGTATTGTGGCAACAAAGGAATGCCTTTTATCATAATATTCAATTTGTGCTTGCTTCTTATACTGTCAACAAGGGACCATGTGAGGCGTGGATCAAGTGTTGACAATGAAGGGGACTCGCTGAAGAGACTTGCCTTTCTAATTGCTCTATTGTATATTGTGTTTATTGTTAAGCCAGACACACTGGATTTGTGTGGTCTTGTAGCTAAACAGTCTTGTTTATCATGCCGTGCAGAGAGTAGAGCATAAGTTGGTCTGAGACTCAGACAAAAAAAGCATTGTGTTGGGTTTAGCCAAAAGGGTATTTTATGAACCATCCTTTATCCCATGCAGGCTCATTTGAAAAAAAAAAAGTGCCCCAGTGACATTTCTGCAAAATGATATTACGTTCTACTTTCACAGGTCTTTCAGAAGAGTCCAGTGCTAAAAGTCTGTTCAGTTTTAACTGAACCAATATCATTGGTTGTCGTACATATCACAGGTGTTAATTCATGTCCAGTGTTAAAAGTTTGTGGGAAAATCTAAATTTATAATGTTTATTTTGTTCACATTGTTATTCTTTAGATCAGGAGTGCCCAAACTCAGTCCTGAAGGGCTGGTGTCCTGCAGATTTTAGCTTCAAACTTGCCTCAACACACCTTCAAGGATGTTTCTAGAAAGCCTAGTAAGAGCTTGATTAGCTAGCCCAGGTGTGTTTGACTGGGGTTGGAACTTAACTTTCCAGAACACTGGCCATCCACAACCAAGTTTGGACATCACTGCTTTAGATCATTCATTAATCTGTGCAAGTTAATTGACTGAAAAAAAAATGTTTTGGTATAATTCAATCAAAGTCTGACCATTTGCTTCTGCGTTTGGAATGGTGGTTCTTCTCTGTTGATATTAATTTGACGGCTTCTGCCATGATGTTCTTAACAATGCCCCTCTTACCATTAGACTGCTATGAGGAAAATATGTGCAAAAAAACCCCACACCATACTCGATATTCCATTTCAGTTGGAAGTACATGAGCACACTGAAAAAAAATGTCAGCAACTTCAGGTTCACACAGACTTTAAATAGTTGATGTACTAGTACTTTTATACTTTTATCATTTTTTTAATGACAACACAACACCAATATTAAACCCTATAGGTTGTTTTCACATGACGTCGTTGATGACGCAAGAAACTCAGATGGAGGGCAGGGAGTGATTCTTCTACACAGGAATCGTTATCAGAACATCAAAATATTTCTGTTTTATGTTGTTTAGAATTGTTTAAATTGGCCAAAATAAGAAATGCCAAACAGTTTCATAGAGTTATACAGACTTCCAAAAGTTTTTGCTCATAAAGGTGGGGAAGTAGCTAAAAAACAGAAGAAAAGGTGGCATGTTATAAACATTTTTTCAATACATCTATGTGTACAAACTTTTTTTGAACGCAATAATTCGTTTGATAGCACCAATAAAGATTAATACATGCCTAGCTATGTGTATAAATATGTTAATGTGTTG
The DNA here is from genome assembly GCA_903798195.1 of Danio kyathit. Classification (NCBI taxonomy): domain Eukaryota; kingdom Metazoa; phylum Chordata; class Actinopteri; order Cypriniformes; family Danionidae; genus Danio; species Danio kyathit. The sequence goes on along the minus strand of LR812533.1, from coordinate 17,232,934 downwards.
TATAAAAATCAGATACAAACACCACCACACGTATACGAAATCCAGGAGAATATAAATGACATACCCTGACATGCAATTTGGCTTATTTTGCAATAATCCAAGTCTTTACTGGCATTTCGGTGGAATAAACAACGTTAACATTGAGATACGCAGAAGCAGTGAATGTTTGTTGATAGCAAGTTCATTAAGTTCATTCCCCTTTACAAAAATAAATAAATAATATAATGTAAATAACTCAGTCCTGGAGGGCCGGTGTCCTGCATAGTTTAGCTCCAACTTCCTTCAACACACCTGCCTGGAAGTTTCTACTATACCTAGAAAGAGCTTGATTAGCTGGTTCAGGTGTGTTTAATTTTGGTTGGAACTAAAATATGCAGGACACCGGCCCTCCAGGACCGAGTTTGGACACCCCAGATGACTACAACAGTTTAATTTAAGTAATTATCAATAGTTTGCTTTCAAACACTAGAGTATTTTTCATGTAATGTAATAGCTTATACAGTATATACCGCCTCGATGACAGGCAAATATATTTTAGTTCAGTAGAAAACTCGACCCTCTTCATAATATAAGGATCAAGCCCAACATATGTAGTTATTTTTTATTCGCATCTTCTTTGAAATATGGTATAAATCGCAAAAAATACACTTTCCTCTATGTCTCCCATTTAGATTTTTACTTTCTACCCCTCATCTGAATTTTGCACGTCACCAGAACCACGTGATTGAAAACAACCTATTCAAACTTAACAGAAAACATGATAGTAAACTTAATGACATAATCAACCATGTCTTTAGTTTCTACAAACTTTTATTTTGACTCATGCAGTATTTGCAGTATTTTGTTATTATTATACAAATCACAAGTGCATTTTTTTAAATCGGATGAGCTGCCAAACAACCAGACATACATATCTGAAGAATGTTTTAGTGTACAAATCATACACTATGGTAGAGTGTGTCTTTTGTGAAAACCTCTATTTGTGTTTTATTTACTGTAGATGCTTCTTTCTTTTTTCATCACAGTCTATATCATTTTCGTTGGAGCTTTCAGTGCAGTGCACAAGTAATACTGAACAAACAAAACATTAATGCATAGTATGAATAAGCAGCAAAGCAAGTGGATGAAAATTATTTTGATGCCAACTACAATTATGATCATAATCTGTGTGCTTTAGAACAACAATATGAAGTGTGACCACCTTGTTTTGGTTATCAGTAGATAGGTAAGGTAAGAGTTTTTTATGCCAACTGAATGCATTCACTCACATGAGATTTTACACTTTAAAACCAAACTGATCGAATGGGTTCATTTTTAGTCCTCATTCAAGTACTTAAAAATAGTTTGAAAATACATTGGATACTTAAATGCAACACTTTGAAAAAATACCCTTACCTCCACAATGTGATGGAGACTTGAAGGATGAAATTCACAGCCTTGATATCCATGGAGTTTCTGTCAAAGTTCTTCTACAGTGAGTCAATGTTTAGGGAAAGCAAAAAGCAATGTATTAGAAGTGTAGTGCTGTACACTGTGTCCAACCTGTGACAATATTGCTTGCATAAGTGCAATAATGCTTCCATACCATGTGCTATGCTGTTGTAAACGTGACTCCTTAAGACAGGGATGTCAAACTCAATTCCTGGAGGGCTGCAGCCCTGCACAGTTTAGCTCCAACCCTGCTTCAACACACTTAAGCTGCGGTCACACTAGAGTTTGAGCTTGCAAAATTCTGTCGTACGGCACTGCGGAAAGGGGCGGGATTAAACAAGATGATTAGACATTAAAAAAAGCAAGCGATTGGTCCATATTTTACATTTCTGTACAGAGAGGTCATGTTTTGAACCTCGATTGGTCTCACACAGTCAAGTGATGCAATTTCGCAGGTCAGAGTTCAGCAAGCTTGAACTTTGCGAAACTTGACTCACGACCTTGCATCTCTGGTCTGACGCATTCGCGTGCGTATGAATAGAAGTCTATGGGGAGAAAAGTCCAGTGTGACCGCAGCTTCAGTGGTAGGTCTTAAACAAGCCTGAAGGACACAATTAGTTTGATCTGGTGTGTTTAATTAGGGTTGGAACTAAACTGTGCAGGGCTACGGCCCTCCAGGAATTGAGTTTGACATCCTTGCCTTAAGATAAACACTTCAGAGTAACCAACAATAGAACATATACAAAACAGCAGGACTATTATATTATATTATGTTAGAAAGCATGCAAAAGTAGAGAAGAAATAGCAGATTTCATGGCAGGGCTGCACTCATTATAATGTCTGTTATAGTTAAATGCTTGTAAAAAAAGGTGTCTTTAGTGACGGTTTTCAGTTTATTTTTGCTTTTTTTTTTTTTAAAGCTATTATGGTTTCAGCAACTTGTGTGAAAGCTGACAACTCTCCATCGAAGCGAACCAGAGAGAGTTTTGGAAAGAAGCAAGGCACTACAAGAGGGACATCTTTTTGTTTCAATGAGTAGAACATAGTAGAAGATTTTTAGCTGAAACTATGGTTATTGGTGGTAAAATACAAGTCAACAGCTACTGGCACTCTGAGAAAAAACATATGGGAATCAGTACTTTGTGAGTCAATAGAAACAGAATTAAATAAGAAGGAATTTAATCAGTCTGTGAAAAACAAAACATTCTTACTTTTAATCTAAATGATTCAGAGTATGTTCGGGACAATCTAAAGTGCAAGGTTCTTGATGCAAGGGCGGACTTAGGGGTTTGGGGGCCCTAAGCAATTCCAGGTATGGGGCCCTAGCATTGAAACTTAAAACACTCTCTCTCTGTATGTATGTATATATATATATATATATATATATATATATATATATATATATATATATATATATATATATATATATATATAAATTTTATTTATTTATTTATTTATTTTTTTGTAGATTTTTTGTAGACCATGTTGGTGTTTCATAACATCTCATTTTTACAAGGTAAGTCATTAGCCCAACACTCAAACTCCAACCTGGAGGACCAGGACATACACTCATACACTACAGACAATTTAGCTTACCCAATTCACCTATAGCGCATGTCTTTGGACTGTGGGGGAAACCAGAGCACTCGGAGGAAACCCACGCTAACACAGGGAGAACATGCAAACTCCACACAGAAATGCCAACTGACCCAGCCGGGACTTGAACCAGTGGCCTTCTTGCTGTGAGAAGTCACACTCAGTCAAACTAATTTTGTCACCAGTTTTGATATGAATTGAATAATTGCTGTCTGTGAATTGGCGGTCATTTCTTTATTAGTTATTAGTTAGTTTGTTTATAGTATTGACTGTATCTATTAAGAAAATGCTAACTAACTGTACATGGTTAATTTGTGAACTTGTTTTTTTTTATTTGTGAATTTATTACATTTACTGCAATTTTACATTAAGAAGATAAAGGTTCCTCTTTAAATATATTTTTATCATGCAGTTTATTTACACAAAAACTAATCTACAGAGGAAAAAAAATCGGTCCCACTTTATGTGTCGCTTATACCTGTGAACTTACATGGTAATTAGATGTGTAAGTACTATGTAACTACAGTGTATGTACACACGTTTACATAGTATTTACTTTTGTATTACTGGTGTTACTACACTCATGTAACAACCAACTGAATAGTATGTGTAAGTACAAATGTGTAACAGGACATTGGTAACAACAGTAGGAAAGTACACATCTGTAACAAGAATTATGTAAGTGCATTGTGTAACAACAATATGTACTTGCAGATGTTTTCCCACTTCCACACCTGTTTGCAGATCATGCACTTGTGAACACTGTATGACAGAACTGATGCTGCATTAGAAGGTTTCACCTTGTGCTACCAGTGTACTTACATGGTAACTCCACAGGAACTGTCCACTTAATATAAAGTGTAAAATGGTCACAAATTACTGTGTAACTTGTAGAAATATCTTCTGTGCAACACTTTAATAACAGTGTAGTTACATGGTAACTCCGCAGGAACGGTCCACAATATAAAGTTTAAAATAAAATTCATTTTCGTTTCGGCCTAGTCCCTTTATTAATCTGGGGTCGCCACAGCGGAATGAACCGCCAACTTATCCAGCATATGTTTTACACAGTGAATGCCCTTCCAGCTGCAACCCATCCAAGCCGAAAAGAAAATGAATGAATGTATGAACAGTAATTTGTGACCATTTTACACTTTATATTGAGTGGATCCTGTGGATTTACCATGCAAGTACACTTGTATCACAAGGTGAAACCTTCTAATGCAGCCATACAGTGTTCACAAGTACATGATCTGCAAACAGGTGTGGAAGTGGGAAAACACCTGCAAGTACATATTGTTGTTACACAATGCACTTACATAATTCTTGTTACAGATGTGTACTTTCCTACTGTTGTTACCAATGTCCTGTTACACATTTGTACTTACACATACTATTCAGTTGGTTGTTACATGAGTGTAGTTACACCAGTATACACAAGTAAATACTCTGTACCAGTGTGTACATACACTGTAGTTACATACTACTTACACATCTAATTACCATGTAAGTTCACAGGTATAAGCGACACAATATAAAGTGGGACCAAAAAGGTCTATAGAAAAAAAGAATTTTGAATGCTAGGCCCCTATACCTGGAAATGCTAAGGGCCCCCAAATCACTAAGTCCACCCCTGATTTCACATATATAAAAAATATATTTCAAAATATTGCAAAAATGGCCATTTAATTTTTTTCGAAACCATTGGAATTTTAAATATGATATATCTATAATGTTATATTTTCCATGTGTTCATACATTCATTCATTTATTTTATTTTCGGCTTAGTCCTTTTATTAATCTGGGGTCACCACAGCGTGAATGAACCGCTACCTTATCCAGCATATGTTTTATTGCCCTTCCAGCTGCAACCCATCACTGAGTGTCTATCGATGTTTCCCATTCATACTCATACACTACGGACAATTTTTTTAGCTTACCCAATTCACCTATACCACATGTTTTTGGACTTGTGAGGGAAACCGGAGTACCCAGAGAAAACCCACGCAAACAAGGGGAGAACATGCAAACTCCACACAGAAATGCCAACTGATCCAGTGTAGCAGAGGCCAGCTAGTAAAGTGCTGTGCAGGTAAACCTCACTCCTCTGACCTCTAAAGGTGCTCCAGCAACAGACGCTAGAGGCCATGGTCTTTAGCCACCTTGGTAGAGCAACTGACTCCCATACAAATTATCGCCGGTTCGATCCCAGCAGGTTGGGTGCAGTAGGACCGGTGGGATACATTGGTGCCGTGACCTGGATGGGAGTGAGGTTCAGGGGGGGGAGTGTAGCAGAGGCCAGCTAGTGAAGTGCTGTGCAGGTAAATCTCACTCCTCTGACCTCTAAAGGTGCTCTAGCGACAGATGCTAGAGGCCATGGTCTTAAGCCTCCTTGGTAGAGCAACCAACTCCCATACAAAGAATCGCCAGTTCGATCCCAGCTTAGAGCAGGTTGGGTGCAATAGGAACGGTGGGTTACACCAGCCAGGACTCGAACCAGCAATCTTCTTGCTGTGAGGAGACAGTGCTAACCACTGAGCCATTGTGTCAACCCTGGCCATATATAGCATATTTAAAATTCCAGTAGTTGAAAATAAATGAAACATACTTTTATTTGCAAAATTTTGAAATATATGTTGCATATATACAGTATATATACCCTATATGTGATTTGAATATATTTCCACGCATCAGATTTCTACATGGGACCTGCTTCATATAAAATAAAACCTTTATAAATTGTATTTTATATGAGACCAATTTAATCATATGAAAAAAGATTGCTATTCATTTCTCCTAGCGAAGCTTTTTAATGAGGAAAAATTACAGAGCCCAGTGCCCATAATCAAGATAACATTCTTTACTTTTTCTACTAGGATAAAAAAAACTGTTCTCAAGATTTTTGGTAGTTTCATACAAAAATAAATCTCAAGTATGGATAAAATTACATTCTAACAGCCCTTTTCCGTAAACCTCCTGCTGAAAAAAAAAACAATATTATTACAGGTCAGTGTTTCTAACAGCTTTCTAACTCCAGATTAAATTGTATGAAATGGAGTACACGTCTTCTCCACTCTCCGTGTCTGTTCTATTTGATAGAGCATCCAGGCAATGAAGTAAATCTGCTCTCGACCACATTTCCTGTTGGAGATGGAGAGGTGAGGAGAGAAGAGGAAGTGACTGATCCATCCTCATCCATCAAAGAGACATAGTCCTGCCGTTCAGTCTGCCGCAGTTGTCACAGAGCATGTTTACTTTCCGAGCACAAGACTATTATGAATGAGACCCTCACTCCTGCCTACCGATGCTAAGCAAAGAGATTGTCAATGTGCGCTGGATTAAGCGAGAGGAGGCTATCAATAATGTGTGCTCAGTACTGATACATGCTAAGACCCCTTTGTCATGTCATGTTTCGGTCCTTCAGCGACAATGGGTCAATATGGCCCCCTGGATGGGTAACCAATGTTATTGAAGAGCTTCTCTGATTGAATTTCATGCAGTGTGATTGGTTGACAATCATTTTGAAAATAATTCTTCATTCATGTCATCTGTAACTGTGTCATTGTGGTTACCCTTGGCTTCCAGTAACTAAGTAAGAGAAATGCTCCTTTATATAGGCCCAATTACAATTTTATCCCTTAGCAAAGGTTAGGTAGCCCTTGAAACAGAGATTTTTCAGGACCACACTTGAAACCAAAGGGTGCAAAAATTCCCAGAATAAACTATCTACAACGGCAGCATAGCTGCACACGGAAGTAAGGAGATACTCAAGCATATGTTTTAATACATTCATAACGGCGTTCACGCTAAATTTCGCTATATATATAATCCATAATAATAACTCCTGTATAGACCCACAACATACTTTCACATCTGACTTTCGATGACACTCAAATACCCTGTCAGAAAAGTCTAGTGGCTGGGAATGAGCTTTTTACAGTTGTTTTTGTGTGTTTACATAGATAAATGCACAGTACAGTTACGATCTTATTGCCGCATTATATCATTATGATAACATGATATTGTTTCCTTCAGTGATTTCCTGAAGATAAATACCAAAAAATAATGCAACTGAAATAACTACAGCAATCGGCAATCTCATATGAAGCAAGAGATTGCGATGACATATGATGACGTTTGCAGGTGTTGTAGTGCTGTATTTCTTAGGGGTAAATTCTGAAGCCCTTCCCCTTTACAGTCTGTTTATAGGGGCCAAGGGGAAGGGGAAGGAGTAGGGGTACAAAAAAAGAATTGGGATTGGGCCATACTTTAATGGTCCGTTTCCAATGAGTGGTATGGTATGGTACGGTACAATTCGGTACCAAAAAAGCTACCACAAAGCGAACCGTACTGTACCACTTTTTGGGTACCCTTTGCAAAGGTTACCTAGCACGTTTAAAGGGTACCAAAAGGCGGAGCTAGATGCGCAGCTGAACACCATTGGTTTACAGAGAAACGTTACTAGCGCGTAGTCAGCGCGTAGCCAGGAGAATGAAAACAAAGGAACTGCCATTTTTAAATACACAGCCAAGACATTACACCGTAACAATATATACATATAGTAACAAGCCATGGTCAACCCAAGCTTAAACAAACCTTGTCATTGTCTTGATGAACAACCACAAAGCCAAGAAGGACAAAATCTGGCACGTCCTGTTTTTGTTTTTCGAGGCCATCTAAAAGTGCGAGCGGTTTCACTTTCTCCAGAGAGATTGCGTGCACTCACTGCGCGTCTATATTTGAAATAACAAACTTCTTGAGCTAATGATAATAACGTGTGCGTGATTATTGAAGCGCTTCCGACACCCGATCCTTTCAGAAATGGACAAACGTAAAAGTGAAGTGCAAAAAAGGGGAAAAAGGGGAAGCCGGAAAAAAACAAAGTAGCAAATGATTCTTTCAGCAACCTAAAACATTAACAAACTGCCATGTTTAACTATTATCATCACTCTTTGGACTATTATGAACTCAGAATGACGGAATTAATTTCTAACAAGACGTTACATGTGCTGGTGAAGATTAAACATACAGATGAGAGGTTTGCACTGACTGGGCTATATGTTGCATGTTGTTTTTGAACCCAAATAAGGACTAAATGTATGCTGTGTGTAGTTTTTCTGTAATTGGTAAAATATAGGAGACTGGGTCTGTATGTGTTAATATATGTTTTATTGATTTTATTTTATATAATTGCAGACGTTACAGTAGGCTATTTCTGCACATCATTGATCTGCAGTTATAATCAAATCCTGTTCATAGAAAGGTTAGTAATGAACATTTATACACAAATATTTATGTGTGTGAAACATCTGTTTTGTGAGAAGTGTTAATGATGAATGATGTCGACTGAAACTTTCTGTCGTACACCACATCATCGGTACCTTTTTGACAGTGGAAACGCAAGCCTGATAAAGGTGACCCTTAGACCCTATTCACAAGGGGCATTAGCTTCAACGCTTCCCATTTACTTTAAATGGGTGACGTCAGACAGTGCCGAACTGCATTGTGGATCCATCGGCGTCATTTCAGAGGTGTTGCTCGCTGCAGAAGTTGGGACTTTCTCAACTTTTCAAGCACCGACGGAAGCGTCAGCCAATCAGATCGCTGTATGCAAATACACCAGCTCAGACAGTGGTCTATTGCTGACTAATTTCATTGGCTGAAATTCAGACACGCCCTCTGTCAAGCGTTGACGCTGAAGCCCCATGTGAATGGGGCGTTACCGTACCGTACTGTACCACTGTTATGATCACCAGCTACAACTACAGCTACGGACTACAAATCCACCATTTATGGACTACAATATCCAGTCATGCACCAACCGGTTCCTGATCATGACTGATTGCATACACACAGTTGATGTGATCATTGATTATTTGGACTATTTAAACCCCTCTGTTCCACACACATGTGCTGAGTATTGTTAAGCTCTTGCTATGCTTATGTAAGGGTTTTTCCTTGTTTCCTGTTTCCAGCGTTTTTGACTTTGGACTGTTTTCGTGTTTTTATTCTTTGCTGCCAGCCCTGAACCTCTCGCCTGTTTTTGGATTACGCTTCTGGATTGTCTACTATACGGTTTGTGCTGGTTTTTGTAATGTAATGTAATGTAATGTGTATTTATATAGCGCATTTATATAGCGCATCTCTATGCAACCACCACTCAGTGAAAACAGGGCATAATATAGATTTATTTATTTTTTTTAAATCAAAAATGTTTTTATTAGGGTAAACAGGTTTTTGAAACAAAATTACCCACATGAAAAACTACTATAATAATTTACAATAAATGCTATAGTGTTTTAAACCATATATAAATGTATTATACCATAAATTACAGTATTAGTAACAATTACTTCTGTAGTGTTGGGCAAAAAAGGAGTATTACACTTTTAAGCATATTTTAATCTTTTTTTAAAAATCTCAAAAATGTAACAAATGTATGCGCATATTTTCTTAGTAGAAAATATTCTGAGGGTCTTAAAATTTAGGTGAAAATCATCAAAAATGTCAGCAGTGGCCAAAAAAAAAAAAAAAAAAAAAACTGACAGGGAAACAGTTAAGGATTATAGGCAACATAGGCTCATTCTGAAAACGTAGCCCTATATCAGGGGGCTATTCAATTGGCGCCCCGCAGGAATATATGCCAATATGCGGGCGCAAGGGGAGCAACGCGCTCACGGCTGTCAGGGTGCACGCATTAGAAAACATCTCATGCTGTAGCGGTGAGAGTTGTGCTTAGCTTTCAGTGCAATGTAAACAAAAGACATGTTAGACGAACTATTATTAAAATGATTATGTATGTATGAACGCAGATGATAACAACAGTTAATCTAAGGGTGCTTTCACACTAGCACTTTTGGTCCGCACCAGGGTTCGTTTGACGTCATAGTACGGTACGTTTAGCTAGTGTGAACGTGTCTTCTGAACTCGGGTGCGCACCCGTGAACCGTACCCGAGTCCGCCTGAAAGAGGTGGTCTGGGGTACGGTTCATGCGAACTCTGGTACGGTTCACTTCTGGTATGAATGCAATCGTACCAAATAGCGGAAGTGAACCGGCAACTGTACAACAAACTATCGTTTTCAAAACGTTCATTCATGTGTGTGTGTGTGTGTGTGTGTGTGTGTGTATGTGCGCCACGTATTGTACCTTTAGCGGGACTGAGCCAAGCACAGTGATACACAGTGATGTCTGCTTGTCTCCTCCAGAAACAGCTTCTGCAGACACTGTGTGATGTTCTGAATGTTTATAATATTTTTGCAGCAGACAGACGCGAGTCGCTTTCTGTATGTCTAAAACTTATGATTCAGTAAAAGCAAATCGACCGCGATGTGCGGAGGTCTCCATTTTGGCGCTTTGCTTTCGTGACTGTCACCTAGCAACAGCCGTAAACAAAACAGCAGTACCGGGGTTCAGAAGGAAAAAAGACAGTGTGAACACAAACCAACCGAGAAGGTGGCAAGGGGGGACAATCGAACTTGGGTACGGTCCAGGCAATTGAACCAAGTGTGAAAGCACCCTAAATATTGGCGCCGACCTTCATAACAATTATTATTATATTATTTTCTCCCGTTCCTCTTTATAAACAAACACATAATAAAATTGTGTAGCCCTATAAGCACAGAAAAACCTTCAGCATAAAAACTATTACTAATGAAAATGCCTTTTAAATGTTTTTTAATATTAGTTAGGGATGTCCAGATCGAAATCTGCTAATATAAAACTTAAATTTACATTAGACGTGATAACTGTGAAACACTGATTATTCTTCAGACTATAATCGTACAACCAAAATCTATAATTGTTGCATCCATAATTGTTATGCAGTTCAAAACATAACATAAGAACGTATCTGAATGTAGAAGAAGCCTACTTAAGCAATACACTGATTTTGTTGTGCTGTGAAATACAACATTTGAATGTTTGTTAAAAAAACTTATTGTCCAATGCAGTGATATTATATAGTTTCAAAATACAATATATATTAACATTTTAATGTAGACAAATACAATGTGGGTGTCTGAGGGAGCAAAAATACAACATATTGGCTCTTATATGCAGTTGTGTCATCATTTATATTGCAAGTCATGTCTCTCCGGCCCTTCGTTTGGGATGCTTTTCATGAACTGGCCCCCGTGACAAACTAATTGAATAGCCCTGCCCTATATACATTTCTGGAGATCGCGAATTATGTAGCCAGAGGAACGCATGGCTGCATTTTGTCTTTAAAATGAACGCTATGGGGCGGTATGACAGTGTTCCTTTTCGTGCTTATTAGCTGACTTCTTATCTCCATATGGACACCTTTTCCGCTGTTACGTTTGTCCAGTGGCTCGCTGCATACGTCAGCGGACTTGTGATGTGGAGCGGAGTCAATCAGTGCTTTTGAAAGCACTATAGGATGGGTTTAGGGAAGAAGGAGGGTGAATCAGTCAATCAGTCAGTCAATCAGTCAGTCGACAGTGGTCTCTGGTGGATTTACGCAAGAACAGCAGGCACAAATGTGTGTTTTGATCTCAAAAAGTGTACACAGTGGCCTCTGGTGGATTCACGAAAACAAACAAAAAAAATAAAAATACATATATCCTGGGACATATTTGGCGCTCTCCAGAAATGTATATATGGGTATGTATTCAGAATGAGACTGGGTTTTCAATGTTCAGAATAATGTTCTTTCACCTTTTGTTCAAGAAATATACTTCAGCCCACTCTATTTTTTGTTCCATCTCAGGGTTTTTAGATAGATAGTAATGGGTAGTACGCAAGAAGGTTATTGACTTGTGTATGCTCACCATTTACAATAAATGTAATTTCACTCAAGACATCTGTTCAAAACAAACACCAGCAAAATATCTTGATATGAAATGTTCCATGGGGCCTCCCAGGCAGCTCTCAACTGTACATTAGCAGAGTTCTGCATTTGCATTTTGTTCACATTATGAAGAGTCATTTTCTTGGGTTGATGATGACACATTTTACATATCAAACAACCCTCCGCAAAAACACAATATCTACTCATTTTATCATGCTCGCAGGCTTGACAAATACAACAGAAGCGGAAGGGTTACGTAAAGGTTAAATTATTCTCATAATAATGTTAATGTTTCTGGCATGTAAACCTCAAACTGGCTATAAGGCGTTCTCTAATGTTAAGACAGATGGAAATACATTGCCTTTCAGCTAGACCTGCTATTTTTACTCTTAAAAGACAGATTCCTAATTACATTCAATTACCGCACAGGAAAGTGATTACAATGCAAGGGGACCGTTACGCCAAAGGACAAAATAATCTAGCGCGTCTCCTCAGGCCATGAGCAGGTTTTGTCATTCATGTAGCGTATTAAGTCAGACAGACATCCTGCACAGTTGCAGGGGGAAAATTTCTTAGGTCACCGAGTCATATCAAGCGCAACATGACTTCTGCAGCAGGATAAGAGGTTTCGTCTGGTCTCAATCATCCCCGCCGCTTTGTGAAATCACTGTAGCATTAAAGCGGGAGAGAATGAGGCCAAAGCGGAATGGTGGTCTCCCAGGTGAAGCAAGCAGCATAAGTAGACCCATTGAAGCTCACTGAGGAGAGTTTACTGCTATTTACCATGTGTGGCTTGAGGTGAATTCGCCACATGCAGGCATGTATAAATTGTGAAATGAAGGGTGAACGCGGTGGTTTCCAAACATACACTTTAGCTAGGCATCCATTACAAATATATGTTATGAATAAGGTGTGCTTAGTATGCTATTTTGGAGTCTCAGGCTCCTTTATACTGCAACTTGTCAGTCTGGATGAATGATGGTTTTTTTTCTGTGTATACATTTTGGTTATTTAGCACTGGAACTAAGAATGCTATAAATACTAGAATGGCCATAGCAGTCTTTCTGATTGTTCATATAAGACTGTAGCGAATTTTGCCATGTCACATTTATATTCTAAGCTTCTATAGAGATTTTAGAATGATTAGGGGTCGCCACAGCGTAATAAACTGCCAACTATTCCGGCATATGTTTTACGCAGCGGATGCCCTTCCAGCTGCAACCCAGTACTAGGAAACACCCATACACTCCTTACCAACATACACTATGGCCAATTTTATTTCATTCAATTCACCTATAGCACATGCCTTTGGACTGTGGGGGAAACCAGAGCACCCAGGGAAAACATAAGCAAACAAGGGGAGAACATGCAAACTCCACACAGAAATGCCAACTGTCTCAGCCGGGTCTCTAATCAGCGACATACTTGCTGTGAGGCGACAGTGCTAACCACTAAGCCACCGTGCTGCCGATTTTAAAATTAAGCTTTGAATATCTGTAGTCATATTTATACAGCCTATAAATCTATACGAGTTACTAGATCACCCATAAACGAGTGTATCTCACTGTATCTGACAAGTGGGAGAGCATTTATTATTTATTTTTTTTTGCAATTTTTCTTTTTTGATCATACAAGGAAAAAATACTCAGATTACTCTTTTGCGTTTTGCAATTTTCACAAGATATCAATGTTAGAAGGAAATTTTGTGTTATGGAATAGCTGTACTGTTGACCTTGATTTAACACTTTAAACTTTAAAAATGCCTAATACAGAATGCCTAATATTGTCTTGACAACCCTGCTGAAAAATCCAGCTTAAACCAGCCTAAGGGTGCTTTCACACTTGGTTCAATTGCCTGGACCGTACCCAAGTTTGATTGTCCCCCCTTGCCACCTTCTCGGTTGGTTTGTGTTCACACTGTCTTTTTTCCTTCTGAACCCCGGTACGCTTGCGTCATAGAGCTGCTGTTTTGTTTACGGCTGTAGCTAGGTGACAGTCACGAAATCAAAGCGCCAAAATGGAGACTTCCGCACATCGCGGTCGATTTGCTTTTACTGAATCATAAGTTTTGGACATACAGAAAGCGACTCGCGTCTGTCTGCTGCAAAAATATTATAAACATTCAGAACATCACACAGTGTCTGCAGAAGCTGTTTCTGGAGGAGACAAGCAGACATCACTGTGTATCACTGTGCTTGGCTCAGTCCCGCTAAAGGTACAATACGTGGCGCACATACACACACACACACACACACACATGAATGAACGTTATGAAAACGATAGTTTGTTGTACAGTTGCCGGTTCACTTCCGATATTTGGTACGATTGCATTCATACCAGAAGTGAACCGTACCAGAGTTCGCATGAACCGTACCCCAGACCACTTCTTTCAGGCGGACTCGGGTACGGTTCACGGGTGCGCACCCGAGTTCAGAAGACACGTTCACACTAGCTAAACGTACCGTACTATGACGTCAAACGAACCCGGGTGCGGACCAAAAGTGCTAGTGTGAAAGCACCCTAAGATGGTTGGCTGGTTTTAGCTGGTCGACCAGCCTGGTTTTAGAGGGGTTTTAGCCATTTCCAGGCTGGTTTCCAGCCATTTTCAGCTTGTTCTTAGCTGGTCAGGCTGGAAAATGACCAGCTTAAACCAGCTAAAACCAGCTTGACCAGCCTGGTTTAAGCTGGACATAGCTGGTTTTGGCTGGTCAAGCTGGTTTTAGCTGGTCAACTCCTAGCCTGACCAGCTAAGACCAGGCTGAAAATGGCTGGAAACCAGGCTGGAAATGGCTAAAACCCCTCTAAAACCAGGCTGGTCGACCAGCTAAAACCAGCCAACCATCTTAGGCTGGTTTAAGCTGGATTTTTCAGCAGGGAACTAACACAAACCCAGCCAATATTAAAATGTTTATTAAGTTGGAATCATTTTAAAATAAAACTAAATAAAATAAAATAAAATAAAATACAAGTTATATTTTGAAGAAAGCAATCGAATTAACTTTATAGAAAAAACAAAAATTAGTTATACATGATTTGTAAAATAACAGCAGGCCTGTAGCCAGCCTGGTGAAAGTTCTTTTTTCCTCAAAAAGTAGAGCTATTTGCAGTTTTTCGCCTAATTTTCTATTTAATTATGAGATTTAAATACTGCATTTTAGTGACATTTAAAGCATTATTTTTAGCTGGATTAGCTTGTCGGACGGTCATCATAACCACACTTTTTGATGTACCAAAAATATTTCCTAAAGGTTTAGAAAAAAGAAACATGTAAAAATACTTATTTTTTAAATTACATCTCATATCATTAGAAAAATATATAGGAATCTGTTAAAGTTTATAATTATAAACTGTAGCCTATTGTCAATTATTAGGCAAATAACAAACTAGCCAGAACATTCGACTTTCCTCAGATTTTGGCCCTTTGAATAATACAAAATTAAAACATAATGATAATAATGTAGAGCTTCACGATTTTTCTAGTCTCTCTTGTAAAAAAAGTACATTTGAAAATTAATGGATTACAACAATTAATGTTTATTATTTATTATAGGCTAATTAGCATTCAAATCAATTTTAATATGGGCTTTTGATGCTTAACACTTTTTTATTGGTCATTTTTTGTTTCAAGAATAAGATTTAGAATAAAAGGTACTTTTGTTTTATCTGTTTAACAACAATACAGTAGGTCAGTAGTGAAAGATGATTTCAAATGACATCACAGATTGAGTGTTTTCGTGCACATTTGGATGTTAGACTCATGAAAAAAGTGATTAGCTGAAGTCATGCCGAAGCGACAGCCATGCAACCCCCCCCCCCCCCCCCCCAAAAGTATGGAACTGAACAGATCTTACGGTTTGCATCACATATCTAAAATATTTCCAAATTCATGGCTGTTATAGTAAAACTGCTCAGTGGCTCACCTGGTACACCATTGTTTTCAAAGATTTAGATGCAATAAAGCATTAATGCATTAAACTTTAAGTGCCACTTATCAATCACAAAATGTCCATAAACCAGTGTAAGTACAAAAACACATAATCTCATGTCAATTTGTATATTTTTAATTTAGTGACTTGGCCTTGCACAAACTTAAAATCGCACATTTTAGCATGATTTGCTCATACACCAATGATGTTTGGGTCAGGGGTTTAAGTTTAGATCTCATGAATTTGTATGAATTAACAACTTTTCTAACAACACTTAAAAATAGTTGTGCTTCTTCGTGAGCTCAGGCTGAACAAAAATATACAATATTCGCTTTAATATTCAAAATTACTGCAAACATGCTAGAAACAACATTCTATAATTATTGCATAAGCCTGGAGGCCTTATATTGAATTGATTTTTTTAAGTCTAAAGAAACCAAGACAAATATTCCATCTCAATCAAACTAGTCATTTTTAACAACAGATCAATGTAGCTAACAAAAATATGCTCTGCTTTTAAGTACATTAGGACTAACAATTTGAGAAACACTGTGCAAAGATACAGCTGCTAATGCAGCCCCAAATAAGCTTATCGAGAGCTCTGTGGTTCACAGAACACATTGCATGAATTGTAAACCTCCTAAAACGGAGGGCTTATTAGCATCTCCAATTTAATTTCTTCTCTCTTTTATTAGTGAACCTGTAAAACCCTGAAGGGATCATGGCAATTACCAGTGGTTATATAAGACAGATTGCTATTCTTACATCGAGGAACACCTGGAACCTCATCCTGTAACAGAACATTTTGGTTATGTATCTCTGTACACCCAACACATGTCTATGTTTGATTAAAACCATGTGCAGCAGGTTAAATGAGTGGGAATTATTATGGGACTATGTATAATACATTTGCAACCTCCTAATTTCGTAGATACATCATTAATAAAAATAATTGGTTATTTTAACCAAAATGTAGATAAAATATAGACAAACAAGTCTTTCTATGAAGCCTATGCTCATAATAAATTATAGCTCTGTTTATTTTATTAAAATCAAGCAAAACTATTTTACAAATGTGTCTATAAAGACAACAAAACAATAAGACTTTACGTATAATTTCCCACTATCATCTACTGTTTTTTACCTGCCTAGTAAGAAACTGACTGTAAGATATAAGATTTCAGGCTGCAATCTACTGCTTTTCCTGCAGTTCCCAGATGAAAAGTTTAATTTTAACAGCCGACTTTGAACCACTGAACTTATGGAAGCAAATCTTTGAACTGAAATAAAATGAGCTGAAAATTGCCTTTTGAATTTGAAATACATCATATTTTTTAAACAGAACTGAATATTTTGGAGGTGAATTCTGGAAGTTGAATATGAAGCATTGCATTTAAGTATAAAAATGTGTGTTGAGTTCAAATATGCACAGCTTAAATGAACAGCTATGTTAAATTTCAGGACCTAAAATACAAACCCTGGCAATTCAATTCATTAAATTGCAAGCAGTTGTAAATTTAATCTATTCTTTTTTTTCAGTTAGTGCTATTCGACAAGCTTTTTATTTATTACTTTTGGCAACAATTTTGTTCCATAGAAGTGGGACAAACCAATAATGATGGAGAAAACTCGTTGCCACATTTGCAAATATTAAAAGGGTGGTTCACGCTCTGATGCAAGTGGTAAAGGAATAAACTCAAGGAATCATTGGTCACATGTTCTCATTCTGTTTGATGTGAGCAGATGACTTTTGTATTTGTCCCTCTGTGACATGTGATGTCCTGTATATTGTCCAACTTCACCCATGTTGTTATCCCATATTAGTTTATTCAGTTTACCTGATTATTTCTTGATTTGCTCTCTTTATAGCTTCCTCATGTTCACTGTCCTGTGCCAATTCATAGTCTGTGTTTCTCCAGCATTCAAGTTCTAAACCTTGATCAGTTTCTTGTCTTGTCTTGCCAACTCAATCAAGTCTTTATGTTTTGGTATATGGGTTGTTTTTTAACATTTCATGTTGATTTTATTATTCACAAGATGGCGCCGAGCATGGCCGCCGTGTTGCGAGCTCCCAGCAAACTTCGTTGTATTTTGTGTGTTTTACTTGTATTTTTGTTGTTTTTTGTGCTGGATGTACACACTCTTATTGCCTACGACAGACACACACTTCGGGAAATTGGCTCCCTTGTCGCACACCAAAGACCGGACTTTGAGTTCTTCAATGACGCTCTGTTTACAAACACAACAACAGAGCCGTTTGTCTGGGCCACACAACCGAGGCGGCGACGCAAAAGCAGCCGGAAAAGAGGAAAAAGAGCTGGCGTCCTGTCAGACTAAGACGCCGTGGATTTCGACCCCCACTCCCCACCATTCTGTTGGCTAACGTTCAGTCACTGGACAACAAACTTTGCGAGCTACGGGCGCGCATTTCCTTCCAATGGGAAACAAGAAACTGCTGCATTATCTGTCTTACAGAAACCTGGCTATTTGCGGAGGTACAGTACCAGACACAGCTGCTGAACTTTAGGGGTTCTCTGTGCACCGCGTGGATAGAACAAAGGAACTCACAGGGAAAAGCAAAGGAGGAGGTGTTTGTTTCTTTATTAACAACTTATGGTGTGATGAGAGAAACATACACCCAGTTAGATCATTTTGTTCTCCTGATCTGGAATACCTTATGCTTCGGTGTCGACCATACTGGCTACCAAGGGAATTCACATCGATGATTATTACGGCTGTCTACATCCATCCTCAAGCCAACACAGAGCAGGCGCTCAGGGAACTGTATGGAAGCATAAACGAGCAGGAAACCGCACACCCGGAGGCAGCGTTTATTGTTACAGGGAACTTTAACAACGCCAACCTCAGGAAAATCGCTCCAAAATACTTTCAACATATCACCACAAACACGCGTGGTGATCGTATTTTGGACCACTGCTACTCTCCGTTCCGGGATGCTTACAAATCCCTCCCCCGCCCACCATTTGGCAAATCAGATCACTCTTCTGTTCTGCTCTTGCCTCCTTACAGGCAGAAACTGAAACGGGAACCACCCACCATCAGGACGTTTCAGAGCTGGTCAGACCAATCGGATTCCATACTTCAAGACAGTTTTGATGACGTTGACTGGGAGATGTTCCGGGCAGCTTCTGATGACGACATCGAAGTGTACTCAGACACCGTTACGTGCTTCATCAGAAAGTGCATAGAAGACGTGGTCCCAACAAAAACTGTCCGTATCTACCCTAACCAAAAACCATGGATCAATTGCGAAGTTCGAACAGCCCTATCAGTGCAAACTTCCGCCTATAAATCCAGAAATGCTGAGGAACTAAAACTAGCAAACTACAACCTCAGGAAAACGATCAAAGCAGCAAAACGTCAATACAAAGACAAGATAGAGGATCAATTTAACACCAATAACGCAAGGAGCATGTGGCAGGGACTTAATTACATCACAGACTTTAAAAGTAACAAATCCGCCACTGTGAACATTGCTGCGTCTCTCCCGGACGAGCCCGCTTTGAAGGCTAGGACAGCACACACACACAGTGCGCTCCCGCGGCCGATACAGAAACCGCCAGCACACTCTCTGTTTCTGTAGCGGATGTAACGAGATCTTTCCGTCGCGTGAACATCCAAAAAGCTACAGGCCCAGATGGCATCCTTGGACGTGTACTTAAAGCATGCGCACACCAGCTAGCGGGGGTTTTCACGGACATCTTTAACCTCTCGCTCTCTCGGTCTGTGGTTCCTACATGCTTTAAGACAGCTACTATCGTGCCAATACCGAAATCAGCTAAAACCACATGCTTGAATGACTGGCGTCCGGTTGCACTGACACCCATCTACAGCAAGTGCTTTGAGAAGCTGATTAAAAACCACATCTGCTCTGTACTGCCCGCTAAAACTGACCCTCTGCAATTTGCATACAGAAACAACCGCTCCACTGATGATGCAATTGCTTTCACCTTGCACACTGCTCTGTCTCACCTGGAACACAAAAACACATATGTGAGAATGCTGTTTGTGGACTACAGCTCAGCATTCAACACCATAGTGCCTGCCAAGCTGGTGGTGAAGCTCCAGGCTCTGGGCCTACACAACTCTCTGTGCAACTGTATCCTGGACTTCCTGTCAAGCAGACGCCAGGTGGTCAGAATGAATTAAATTTGCTGATGACACAACAGTGGTGGGCCTAATCAACGATAATGATGAGACGGCCTACAGAGAGGAGGTGCACGCTCTGACGCAATGGTGTCAGGAAAACCACCTCTCACTCAACATCAGCAAAACCAAGGAGCTGGTGGTGGATTTCAGGAGAGAGAAGAAAGAACACACTCCCATCACCATCAACGGGACACCAGTGGAGAGAGGCAGCACTTTCAAGTTTCTTGGAGTACACATCGCTCAGGATCTGACATGGACTGCCCACACAGATGCAGTGCTGAGGAAGGCACAACAACGCCTCTTCTTCCTCAGGCGTCTCAGGAGGTTTGGAATGAGCCCCCACATCCTCTGCTCGTTCTACACCTGCACTCTGGAGAGCATCCTCACTGGCTGCATCACCACCTGGTACGGAAACAGCACCAGCAGCAATCGCAAAGGTCTACATAGGATCGTGCGTACTGCTTGACGCGTAGTAGGAGGTGAGCTTCCCTCCCTCCAGGACATCTATACCAGGAGGTGCATGAGGAAAGCCAAGAGAATCATCAGCGACTCCAGCAACCCAAGCCATAGACTTTTCTCTCTGCTACCCTCAGGCAGACGGTTCCGCAGCATCTGGTCACGCACCAGCCGACTGAAGGAAAGTTTCTTCCCTCAGACTATCAGGCTGATGAACACTTAACACACCCCACACAAACTCTTCCATACCCAGCACTGCACACCATCAAGATGTAGCATGCACTGCACTTTAACAAATCCATACTTAAAACAATACTGCCTAGGTATCGCTGTCAACATTGCCAATTTTACATTGTCTTGTTTTTTTGTGAGTATGTTGTTGTATATTGCACTGTCTGTATTTTGCAGTCTGTATTTTGCACTGTCGTTGTATTTACACTGTCTGTATTTTGCACTGTCTGTATTTTGCACTGTCGTTGTATTTACACTGTCTGTATTTTGCACTGTCTGTATTTTGCACTGTCATATTTACACTGTCTGTATTTTGCACTGTCTGGAGCCAGCACCTAAGCTTTTCACTTATCATAGCACACGTGCTGCTGATGATGTGACAATAAAAGTGATTTGATTTGATCATAAAACCATCATTTTCACATTGCATTTGAGTCAAAGTTCCTTTCCCACCCACAAACCTGACATTATATTTTTCATTGCAACGCTGTGTGTAAAAGTAGTGCAACTGTTTTGCAAACTCACCATGGAGAATGTAAATCTCTGTATTAAATTAAAGCTGTACAGCGGCATGATATTATTAAAGTGCCGTTTTTATTTTGAATGAGTAAAGAGGCAGTTCAAATGGCCCTAGTGTATTTATGAGCAACATCAGATTTAAATGTATGCCATTGTGATTGAGGTTTTTACAAATCAGCAATGGATTGCTGGGGAATTAATCATTCCCACAGCCCAGGTTGATTTGATTACAGACTCTCCATGTGCGCTTATGGAATTCAGGGCCGTGAAGCTGTTGATTGTTACTATTGAAAGAACCGCAAGAAAGCCATATGTGCATTAGAGCACTGAGGCTGTGTGATGAGATGATCTTCCTAGCGTTAAATATGTTGGATCAGCATGATTACTTCAAGTGCTTGCAAAATCAGAAAACCTTCAAAAACACGCACCATATTGAAGGCCGTCTGGGTCTTTAGTAATATGTTTATTGAGTCTGAAATTGGTATTTCACACTCTTAATTAAACATGAATACAGATTATGTTTGATATTGAAAGTTGAAACAAGTGAATGTGGGATTTCTTATAGGAAAATCTACATTTTTAAAGTTATTAGACTTGCATGTGAGCATTGCAGTGTTTGATCATTATTTGATGTCACTAGTGCATGTCTCACTATATGCATAGGAGGAGTGTGTAAAGCTGAGGAAAGCTTAGTCCTCCCCTGGTCACAGACAGGGTATGAATACAGATGGGAATACTGAAGGGAATTTTACATGGAATAGGACCATTCCTACATTCTGATGCCTTCTGGGCTTTGAAACCTTTGAAAAAAGTGACTTTTTTCAAGTGTCTCTGCATTTCATCATAAACACTTTTTATGTTAAAGTTTCCAAAAGTCATTGAGGTCAACACAAACTTCCTTTTATTTACAAAGACCATTAGCTGACAAATAATTGAAATTTGTGATTTAAAGTCGAGCATAAAGGGTTGGACAAAGTCTCAATTTACATATAGAATACACACATGGGTGTGTAAAAATAAATTCAGCAAGGAAGCATTAAACTGATTATTTCTAAAAGTTGTGTCATAATTCTAAATATTCTATTTTTAAAATCACAGCAATTCTAATGAGTCAGAGAAAACGGAGGTGAGGATCCACATGCAGCTTTATTGAAGAATAGTCAGGCAGGCAAAGGTCAAAACAGAGACAGACAGGAGCATGCAGATAATCCAAAAGCATGGTCAGAATACAGTTGAATGGTCGGGACAAGAGGCAAAACAACATAAACAGTAAAGCAAAGGTCAAAGGCAAGGCAAGGCAAGGCAAGTAGGAATGGCTGACGTTAAACTGATGTCAAAACTGTTTCAAAACACTGCTTCAAAGCATGATTCGAAACACCAGGTCATGTGACTACATCGATCCAAAGCATCGGTCATTTCAGAAGCGTTACGAGACTTGGCGAATCTGTGTTTGACTGACAGGGTCGGAAAAAAACTCATGTAGCCTAGTAGACCGTGCATGTGAGTAAATGTGCTGCTAAAGGCCCAAGTTGAATCCCGATTTGTACAACTACTCTGAAATTATGACTTGATGTATTTTAACCCTCCTGTCGTGTTCACATCCCACCCCTTATTTTAGTGTTCCCGGTCAAATTTGACCGGTCTGTTGGTAACTGCTCTTAAATTAGCACAAAAAAATATTTTTCACCACCAATTTTTTATTCAACATTCTTAGCTGTGAACAATGTCTCAAAGTAGTGTTTCATATGATTATAGAATTTGACAAAATAAATGCAGTGAAAAAACAAATAGGCACTGAAAAGGTATTGCAAAACGAACAATAGATGACAGAAATCAAAATACTTTGTTTCATTACAAATGAAGCTTGCTAAAACTATCACAGGGTCTGACTAAAGAAAATACAATTTTAATCCATCTGAATGATTTATCAACCAGCAAAGCACAAACAAAACGGTATCCTTTCCTGTGTACAGAGTGCTCGAATTTTCATTCAGTCCTTCAATTGGACTATATTAATGTACTAATATAGGGGATAGTGGCTGAGGATATAGCCGGTGAGTATGGACACAAAACTATTACTAGTTATACTTTGGTCATTTTTGAGCAAGATGATAACGGTCTAATCCTAATCCTGATCTAATCCAATAAAATGATTGATGCTAAACTAAGCTAAAAGTGCTCTTGCTAGACCTAGAATTGGGCTGAATGGAGATTGGCTGAAAGAAAGAAAGAAAGAAAGAAAGAAAGAAAGAAAAAATTAAAAAAAGAAACACACACACACACACACACACACAGATGGGTTCACATAACAGACCTGTTTAGTCTGTGTGAAAATATGATACATTGTTTTATCAGGAAGTTGATTCACGTTGGAGAATCCAACACTATCTCATGGCAATTCATAGCTTATTGATTTAGTGGCTAATCTGTATGAATTCATACGATCGCATTCATACAATTTAGTACAATTTCCTTATCCCCAATAACGGTTGGGTTTAGGGGTGGGGTTGGGGGCCACGCCTACTTTAAAAAAATCATACATTTTCGTATGACTGAACTCGAACAAATTCGGCACAAAATTGACAAAACCTAAAATAGTTATGTTTCCTTGTGAGATCAGGCTGGAGGATCGGCACATAAGCATGTAAAAGAGATGTGTACCTGCAAAAGACATTGTTCAGTCTGTAATGTTTGTCTGAGTGTGAGTGAGTTGGGGTGGTGTGTATGGGGATGTTTTCTGTCTTAAGCCACAGTCACACTAGAGTTTGAGCTCTAGTACGAAATTCTGTCGTACGGCGCTGCAAAAAGGGGCGGTATTAAACAAGATGATTAGACATTAAAAAAAGCAAGCGAGTGTTTTGATCCTGGATTGGTCTCACGCAGTGAAGTGATGCGATTTCGCAGGTCAGAGTTCACCAAGTTTAAACTATGCACTGCAGCAACCTGCAAAATCTGACGCATGACCCTGCGTTTTCGGTCTGACGCATTTGCGTGCGTATGAATAGAAGTCTATGGAGGGAAAACTCCAGCGTGACCGTAGCTTTATGGATGAATATAGTCTGGTTAACCACAGGTGTAACAAAATTGGGTCCCACTTTATATTGTGTCGCTTATACCTGTGAACTTACATGGTAATTAGATGTGTAAGTAGTATGTAACTACAGTGTATGTTCACACTGGTACAGAGTATTTACTTGTGTATACTGGTGTAACTACACTCATGTAACAACCAACTGAATAGTATGTGTAAGTACAAATGTGTAACAGGACATTGGTAACAACACTAGGAAAGTACACATCTGTAACAAGAATTATGTAAGTGCATTGTGTAACAACAATATGTACTTGCAGATGTTTTCCCACTTCCACACCTGTTTGCAGATCATGCACTTGTGAACACTGTATGGCTGCATTAGAAGGTTTCACCTTGTGATACAAGTGTACTTGCATGGTAAATCCACAGGATCCACTCAATATAAAGTGTAAAATGGTCACAAATTACTGTTCATACATTCATTCATTTTCTTTTCAGCTTAGATGGGTTGCAGCTGGAAGGGCATTCACTGTGTAAAACATATGCTGGATAAGTTGGCGGTTCATTCCGCTGTGGCGACCCCAGATTAATAAAGGGACTAGGCCGAAACGAAAATGAATTTTATTTTAAACTTTATATTGTGGACCGTTCCTGTGGAGTTACCATGTAACTACACTGTTATTAAAGTGTTGCATAGAAGATATTTCTACAAGTTACACAGTAATTTGTGACCATTTTACACTTTATATTAAGGGGACAGTTCCTGTGGAGTTACCATGTAAGTACACTGGTATCACAAGGTGAAACCTTCTAATGCAGCATTAGTTCTGCCATACAGTGTTCACAAGTACATGATCTGCAAACAGGTGTGGAAGTAGGAAAACATCTGCAAGTACATATTGTTGTTACACAATGCACTTACATAATTCTTGTTACAGATGTGTACTTTCCTACTGTTGTTACCAATGTCCTGTTACACATTTGTACTTACACATACTATTCAGTGGGTTGTTACAGGAGTGTAGTTACACCAGTAATACAAAAGTAAATACTATGTAAACGTGTGTACATACACTGTAGTTACATACTACTTACACATCTAATTACCATGTAAGTTCACAGGTATAAGCGACAATATAAAGTGGGACCCAAAATTGATTAAAACACTCAAATTTCATAGAAAGAGGTGATCATTACTTTTATGTTCAAGTGCATAGTGTGAAGGATATCATGAGGCCTTGAGGCAATCAGATGTAAAACACAATATTTATGAATGTTTTAAGTTGTAAATCAGTCAGATTTGACCCGAACACGACAAGAAGGCTAAAAATGTTAATTTTTAATGACCATAACAAGACATATTCAGAAATTGTTCGTTCAGATGTCAGACCAATGTTAACACAAAACACATTACAAGAACAGAGCATTTAAAACCAAACATCTCTAGCCGCATCACCCTGGATTCGAACCCATTATCTCTATATGCTAGTCAGAAACTCTCACCGCTCCACGAAATCGTTTGAAGCCTCAACTCTACAACGTGGGGTTTAACACCTCAATTTGCTTATTTGTCACTGTAGAAACAGGTTTTGAAATGTTTTGAAGCTTCGGCAAATTTGCTTCAACTGTTTTAGTGTTTCATAAAGCCTCACTTTGCCCACCACTAAAGACAAGACAACCACTTCTTAATGCTCACCTAGAGTATAAAAAGACTGGGTAATCAGTCCTCACAAGCTTCAGCTGTGTGTTTGCAATCAAGCGGGATCTAGGCCAGGTGTGTGAGTGGAAGGAATAATGGGATTTGTAGTTATATAGTAGAAAAATATTGTATATCTAGTCATATATAGTAGAAAATTGTTGGGAAAAAAATTATGTTGGTTTGAGAAGTCTCATCAGTATGTTTGAAAAACTAATAAGCTATTTACACCAATGGCTGAATTATAACAATTCTGTAAGGATGAGTGGGCCAAAATTATTCTACAGTACTGTTACAGACTCATAGCAAGTTATAGAAAACACTTGATTGCATTTGTTGGGGCTAAGAGTGGGCCAACCAACTATTATATTTATATATATATATATATATATATATATATATATATATATATATATATATATATATATATATATATATATATACATACACACACATTGCTGTCTTTTACAAAATGAATACTGTAATCGATTCTGCTATTTTTCTTGTTGATCTCTCTTTGACAAAATATGCATTGCATAAAGTACTGTGGAAAAAAGGTGATGACTAAAACAGTCAAGTGATATTCCTTGAAATTCAAGGTCTAAGACAGAAGAAAATCAATAAAGTCAGTACAAACCTTTTATGTAGCCTTCATATAACAACAAATTGAAAAGCTCATATCTGCTAGGTTCAATGAAAAGAAAATCTCCTCTGGAAAATAAAGGTGCCTTACATTTAAGAAATACCTAATTATAATCAGTTGAAAATTGACATTACAATAACATACTCTACACCCTTTAGTTACTGTTCTAGGATAACAAAACCCATAACAGCTATTTAAGGATCGACTTCTCCTTCCCACATCCAACCTTTACTAACCTAAACATTACTAAAGAGAAATCAGTTGCTCCAGGCTATTTTATCCAATATTGTTGTTTGTCTGAATGGAACTATTTGGATTGAATTATAATTAGAGTTCATACAACAATGTAAAATGTTTCCCTTGAAACTGCATCCATCTATAAATCAATATTCAACCATCTCTCGAAACTAGCCTGTACTGAGATGACCTCTGTGTAAATCTTTTCTCTGGACTCATGCCCTCTCTACTCATACTTTATAGCTTTAGCCTGCAGTCAGTTCACCCTCAGCCTCGGCTTTGTTTATAAATTACTCCCAGCAAGACAGAGATCTTATATCATACAGATAGACATACACAAAAACAATGTAGCCAAAACAGCCGCAGTAGGTGTGAGAAGCAGTGCTAAAAAGGTTAAAATTCCTCATCATCACCAAAATAATGACCATTTACATTGATAAACATTGAAGGGGCCATATTCACTAAAAGTGGCAAAGTACCCAGATAGCAAAATGACATCATTTCAACCTAAAATCAACGTTTCTTTTGACATCGATTCAACATCGTTTTGCTCATCGGGGTAATGTTGAAACGACGTCAGGCACTCCATTCAAATCTAACCTGAAATCGACACAATTGGTTACTTACCCAACGTTGAATCGATGTTGATATTCAGTCGATCGAAACGACGTTATAGAATCCACACATTTTCAACATGTAATCAACCTAATTGGTTTGTCCACCTGACGTTGAAATGATGTTGATTTATAGTTGATTGGAACAACGTAGAATCCACACATTTTCAACATATAATCTACCTAATTGGTTTGTCTATCTGATGTTGAAATGATGTTGATTTATAATCGATTGGAACAACGTAGAATCCACACATTTTCAACATGTAATCAACCTAATTGGTTTGTCTATCTGATGTTGAAATGATGTTGATTTATAGTCAATTGGAAAAACGTAGAATCCACACATATTCAACATATAATCGACCTAATTAGTTTGTCTATCTGATGTTGAAACGATGTTGATTTTAAGTCGATTGGAACAACATAGAATCCACACATATTCAACATAAAATCTATCTAAATGATTTAACGTTTAAATGAATACTTAAACAACATTTTCAACATTAAACCAATCCATATGACCTAATCACCATTTTTTTACAAGAATACATAATATAATTTATTCTGTATATATGACAAAACACACCACAATCTGTCATCATTTTTTATTGATACAAACACAGCTGTGAATATCTGTTAAGAGCATGAATTCATTCAAACCTTCTACACTTAAACAAACAGAGAAAACATTTAAATTACTGACTAAAACAGTCAAAACCATTTACTCAAAAAGTAAAACTGTAGAATATTAAATACATTTGTCTATTTGTGTTCTATTTCAACATGTATTTTTCATTAGAGTAAAAAATGCATTTTATTTCAGATGTGCATAATAACAAAATTAACTATTAGGGTCAAAACACAGGTTTAAATCACAATGTTTAAACTGTTTAAAGAACAACATTTATTTAATGAATTTAGAAAGATACAATCACAGAAACTAAAATTCAGATGCAACCATAGAAAAAATATTCTTGCTGGATTAGCAAGGTCAATAAATAAAAACAAATTATTTTAGGTTGTGTGAAACTATCGGGAAGCTATTCGTCTACAGTGCCCCCATTTACTAGAATTCCATCTCGGATTTTCCAGAAATACGAAGTATTAGTGACCCAGACACTTGTCTGAGAACAAGCTTCAAATATTACAACAACCGGTAAGAATTGCAAGCTTGTTTATTAATTACAATTATTATTTTTTTTTTCAAAATATCATTGTTTAATGACTAAATGCAATAAATAAAATACAGTGCTGCGACCAAAGAATGTAACGTATACTGAATAATCATATGCAATGCACATGATCCTATTATAACGATCACTGCGAACAATAATCTAAGCGTTCATTTTATATACAAACTGTAAATATAAAAACATTAAAATATTTTAAAGCAATGAAAATCTATATGTAAAAAAACTAAACTACTTTAAACTGTGTCTCGTCAGAGCTGAGCATACATTTTATTTCAGTAAAAAACGGTCCTCTTCATAATATTTCTATTTATTTCTTCTTTGTAATATGGTATGAATTTAAAAAATACGGACTTTCCTTTACGTCTCCTATTCAGTTTTTTTACTTCCTGCTCTCCATCTTAATTTCAAATTTAAATTCCACACCAGGCCAGTAAATTTTTTTTATTTATTTTTTTTTTTAAAGTGTTGAGCCCTGTTGGGTAATTCCTCTTCTCATTAAAACTCAAATGTGCATTGTGTTGTGACAATTACTTAAGATTTTTGTAACAATAAAGATGCATTTAATACAACTATAAAAACGCTAAAAGATTGTCAGTACACTGTACTATAGGCACAACCAGTCGTTTGGTCTCTTTGTGTGAGAGAGGAAAAAAAAAAAACATTTGCAACTTGTTAAAAAAAAAAAAAAAACTTTCTCAGACTTCAAATATACTGGTCACTAACAGAAACTTCAGTCATGGGTGCTGTTCTTTCGCTCCAGTAATACCTTCAGAGAACATAATAGTCAGTGATCCATACATAGGCAGAGAGATTAGTGTGGTGTAGGCAGAACTGGAATAGACGTCTGTCCAGGCACAGGTTACAGATCTTGATGTCTTCAACTGGAGATTTCAGAGAAACTGCCATTAAAAAAATTGTAAGAAAAAAAAAACATGTTACTCAGTAGGAAAATCTCACCAGGTACAGTATCTACTATTACAAAGTACAATTCCAAGGTAAATTTTCAGTTCAACCCACAGTATTGGTACCATAAAATTGCCACAATTTTTGACTCCTCCTCACACAGAATATTAAGTTAACATGGTATTTTGTTAGAAATTAAATGATCTTGGATTTTATTTTCTTGTGAAATTCTAAAAAGCTTAATGATATTAAATATTTTTCAAAATAAATGCGTTTACAAACATTTGTTTAGATACTTGTACAAGTAAACTGCAGTAACCTCAAGAGAAAAGCATGTAGACAAAATAAATTTTAATAAACAGGAAAATAAAAAAAAAATGCACACCAGAACATAGCACTACAATCAGAAAAAATCAGACAAGCATGGTTTGTGAACAATTGAGGTAAAGTTGGTTTTATATTCGGATATTCAGACATTCTCCTCAATAATATAATGTCAGAAAAGTATTCTTTGCAAATTCTAAATAGGGAAATCATATTAGCAGCAAATGACTATCAATGTACAACATTGTTTACAGTCAACTAAACAGTGTTTATGTTGTTTTGAAGTCACACTTGCATGCTAATTTCGATCGAATATTCAAAGTAACATGGTAAACAATATAGAGACTTCTAAATGAACGAATGTGCGAATATAAAACCAACTTTACCTCTATAAGCTTTTCCCATTCAATGCTGTGGACCGTCTCTGGCGAAGAGTTCGTCACTAAATGTAGAAAAAAATAGAGCAACAAAACAGTAAACTGACAGCGATTCACTTCGCTAGCGTAATAACGTGTTGAAAAATCTCGTTTAACGTTAGCTCGATGATGCGTAATGTTATTTGCGAACCGTTTCTCATAACTTAGCCTATACGTTAGCTAGAGCAACATTAACTTACATATGTGTTTTATGCTCATTCCAAATCGATTTGACAGATCATCTTATATTTTACACAGGTTAAAAAGCATTGAAGTCATAAAGTGAAGTTAATCGTGTTGAAATCTAAAATTAAATAACCAAAACAGCTTTTCATTTACCTTAACGTTACCTTTATAGATCAGCTGCAGTTAATAGCCTGGGTACGCACAGGGCGACATGGGCTTACTAAAAAACGTATAGGAAGTGGTAAAGTGTAATTTACACATCTAAAAAGTTACATTTTGACATAAATTCTTGGGAAAACGACAAATAAAACATGTGAAACGTCGAATACGACGTGCTTACCTTACAGTTCCGTCCGCTGCCTTCGGTTTGTTAGTTGATTCAAATGATGAGCAGCACCTGCGCCTCACGCTGACTCGCGCAGAAGAACCGACTCCGAGTCCACCAATCAAGTTTCAACATCGAACCAGTGTTATGATTTCGACCAGATGCGTCGGGTAGCCTATATGTTGAAGAGTCAACTTCATTTCGACATTGAATCAATGTTATGATTTCGACCAGATGCGTCGGGTAGCCTATATGTTGAAGAGTCAACTTCATTTCGACATTGAATCAATGTTTTGATTTCGACCAGATGCGTCGGGTAGCCTATATGTTGAAGAGTCAACTTCATTTCGACATTGAATCAATGTTTTATTCTCGATGTAATAACCTTCCGACGTACCGACCAAATAAAGAACGTTGATTCAATGTCGAAATTTGATCGACGACTGATACTGACGCTTATAACCAATAATCGACATTGATTCAATGTCGGCTTGCTATCTGGGTAGTGTGAGGCAGCAATTAAATCTAATTCTAATCAATAAATATTTAAAGCCTTTGCAAGCTAGTAGCTAATTTACTAGCCATGTTACCATCTCTGCCGAGGCTTTAGAGCATGTGTCGAGAACGTTTTCAGTGAATTGTGTATTTAGTCTTGTATCATTTAGGCCATTGGTTCCCAACCTTTTTTGCCTGAAACCCCCTTTTGCCCCATAAAATATTGTAAGGCCCCCCTCAACATTTAATGATATTATCGCTCATACTGTATAAGTTTGCAGTAAGGATGACAAAAAACGTTGTTTTCAAACAAACATTATGTTTGTTACTATATCTCGATATGTTTATTCTGTAGGTGGGCATAGATTATTTTTTTTTAATCTAGATTAATCTAGATTAATCTTGGAATTAATCTAGATTAAAATGGCTCATTTGAATTCTGCCGAAGGCATTCAGAATATGTGTGCTACTCAAATAATAACTAAAAGTAAGTCTTTGAGAACGGGTTTCTCAAGCCAGGTGGCGTATTAGACCAGGGGCTCATCTCTGGTTCCAAAATGCATCACAAACTGCTTGAGAAACTGTTCTACTATGATAATTGGTGATGAAAATAAAGTATGTTCAATGTGTTTACTAACTGTTTATTCAGTTAAACATGAATTATGAACTGTAGGCCTACATAAGCTCCAAACAGCGATTTTTGATGACCTTAATCCGACTAAAGTCATAACTGAACTAAACAGAAATGGAATTAAGACATGTGGAGTATGCAGATATTAGTGGCATCATTGAAGTAAACACAGCGGTCTTTAGGACCTTTCACCATATTTTCCAACAAGATCCACGCGATAAACATCGCGAAATGCGGAAGTATTTTTCTTTCCATTTGGCATGCATTATTAAATTCCATAACACTCTCACCAGTCCTTACTGATATTTTTTGCGTCTAATACCCCAGTTTGTCATGATGGCATGAATGAAATGTTTGTGAGTTAAAGTGAAACTGCCAAACTGCAGTTAAAGTCAGGCATCCTGCTGATTTGATTCAGAAGGGCACTCTTTTGTCAGATGGCTCACCAAATCAAGGGGAAAGTCATCATAGCTTGCGTAAAATAGACCCAGCTCCCAATCCAACTTTGAGAATAGATTAACGGCGATAATTTTTTTATCACGCGATAAGAGTCTCGCGTTAACGCAGCACATTAACGCCGATAACAGCCCAGCACTAGTTTATTCACAAATAATAGCCTAATGTAAAATATAAAAGCAAATAATCAGTAGGCCATTTGTAACTGAAAAAACGTAAGACTTTGGCCTTTAAATTGGCCTTATATTAGCTGCCAATTAGTTGCCAATTTTTTAAAAGTTTCTTGTCAGTAGCTGGGACGTCCCTCATCTCATTTTGGGTGTGTGCCAATTCTTTCAAAAAATGCTCTGGGCTTGTCACAGTATTGGGGATAAGTCATCTGCAAATGTCTTAAAAATTTTGTTAATTTTAGTTAGCAAGAACTTTGGCGCAGATAATACACTGAGGCTGGGTCAGGGACTCTTTGCTTCGAGAAAGTGGAATAAAACCGTAGTTCAGGTAACTATCTTAGTACTTCCTGCTTTTCGTGTTTACAGTATTGATAGCGCTGTGACCCGAAATGTTTGGAGCTTCCTCACCTGGGTCCAGTATGCTTGATTAAAGGCAAATCAGTGAGACTGTCTTTTTTGTGGAGGATGAATTACCAATTTATCCATTTTTTGGTCAGCCAGGGGATGAAATAAACCAAGGCAACATGATCGTTCTCCTAGTTTTCCAGTGCTTAAAATATGACGTGACCCCCCACAGAGCTCGCTGAGGCCCCCTTGTGGGCCGGGACCCCCTTGTTGATTTAGGCAATGAAATCATTAGTATAATCTCATGTCATTTCATAACTTAATTTGTACAATCTGAATCATACATTTTAGTACAATTTGCTCATTCTCCAATAAGGTTAGGCAACATAGGCTCATTCTGAAAACGTATCCCTATATACATATTTAAAGATTGCAAATTATGTAGCCAGAGGTAGTATGGCTGCATTTCATCTTTAAAATAAATGCTACGGGGCAGTATGACGCCATTCCTTTTCGTGCTTACAGCTGACCACTTACCTCTGTATGGACAGCTTTTACGCTGTTACCAGTTTGGCTCACTGCGTACATCAGCAGACTTGTGACATACAGCGGAGTTGACCGCAACGACGGGGTTCAAGTCTGTTGATGAACGGTTCCAGAAAGGAGGTAAGCCAAAAACAAAAGCCAAAAAATAAAATAAACAAGCAAATAACAGGGTGAGAATGTGGTAACATCTGCTTGGAGGGCTTTTCTTTTTCTGGAATTATTTTGAAAACACTGTTGGTTGGTTTCAGGGAAGTTGGTGAGAGGGTCAGTCTGTGCTTTTGAAAATACTATCAGTTGGTTTTAGGGAAGGAGTGTGGGTGAGTCACTCAGTCGGTCAGTGAATCAGTCAGTCAGTAGACAGCAGCCTCTGGTGGATTTACATGAGAGGAACAGGCATGAATAGCACTTGCGAGAGAAATGTGAGATCTCAAAAAGCCTACACAGTGGCCTCTGGTGGCTCCATGAAAACAAAAACTGCAAAAACTGCAAAAAAAAAAAAAACCCTCTAGAACGCATTTGGTGCTCTCCAGAAATGTATACAGGGGTACATATACAGAATGAGCCTGGCTTGAGGTTAGGGGTGGGGTTTGGTGGCAAGCTTTCAAGTTTCAAAGAATTTTCATCTCATGTGTTCAAAAAAAAATTGGACCACTCTAGCTAACTGTATAATAATGCTATCTTTGGATGTGGGTATATAGATAGTAAGGCCTCATCTGATTGGTCAAATGTGGATAAACCAAGGGTGCTTAACCCTATTTGTGGAGATCTACCTTCCTGCAGATTTCAGCTCCAACCTTGAACAAACACACCTGAACTAATTAATTAGGACCGGAACAGTACTTGATAGTTACAGGCAGGTGTGTTTGATCAGGGTTGGAGCTGAAATATGCAGGAAGGTAGATATTCAGGAACAGTGTTGAGCACCCTTGGGATAAACAATCTTTGCATGGAACACTCAAATGCTTAGCTCATAACATAAACTTTATAAACTTTCCTCTGGATATTTAAAGAGGTTTCATAAACAGAACAACAATAATATCCAACAAACCCCCATTCACAAAAATAGATGGCGATGTCATTTTGTAAGAGAAAACTACACACTGGTACATACACATATGTACAATTTTTATTTTACAATTTTAGCGTGTCCTATTCACACCTGTAGCTTCTCCATGATGGACATCCAGCGTTCTCTAGCCTCTGGCGCCTAGACTGCAGCTCTATGTAATATAATGTGTATTTATATAGTGCATTTATTGTGTATGGCCATACACTGGTGCTTCACAATCATGAGGGGGGTCTCTCCACACCACCACCAGTGTGCAGCATCCACTTGGGTGATGCGACAGCAGCCACATGATAGCGGTGCCAGTGAGTTCACCACACACCAGCTATAGAAGGAGTGGAGAGACAGTGATACAGCCAATTCAATGGAGGGGGATGATTGGGAGGCCATGATGGGTAAGGGCCGATGGACGGTATTTGGCCAGGACACTGGGGTTACACCCCTACTCCTCACAAGAAGTGCCATGGGATTTTTAATGACCACAGAAAGTCAGGACCTCGGTTTAACGTCTCATCCGAAAGACTATGCTGTCAGTAAGCACTGTGTCCCCTTCACTTTAATGGGGCATTAAGACTCACACACCGCAGGTTGAGCACCCCCTGCTGGCCTCACTAACACCGCTTCCAACAGCTACATAGTTTTCCATGTGGTCTCCCATCCAGGTACTGACCAGGCTCAGCCCTGCTTAGCTTCAATGAGTAACCAGTCTTGGGCTGCAGGGTGATATGGCAACAAGAAGTTTGGCCAGAGGAGAAATAGTCGTGTTCAACTGAGCCTGGTTTCTCTCGAGGTTTTTTCCTTCTCTTTCGTCAATTTAAGTTTTGTTCCTCACCCCTGTCATCACTGGCTTGCTTGGTTTGGGACATGTAGAGCTGCCCATTGATGGATTGTTCTTCAGTATTTGTACTTTCAGCAGTGAAATTTAAACCACACTGAACTAAACTGAACTTTAACTCTGAAAACGGGACTGACAGAGTTTCAGTTTACTAGAATTTTTATTTTAAGCTGCTTTGATACAATCTACATTGTAAAAGCACTATATAAATATAGATTAATTGAATATTGATGTTCCCAGGGATGGGTTGCGGCTGGAAGGGCATCCGCTGCGTAGAATCGTGCTGGATGGGTTGGCGGTTCATTCCGCTGTGGCGACCCCGCAAGGGACAAAGCCGACAAGAAAATGAATGAATGAATGAATATTGATGTTTTTTTTTTTTAAGAAATATCCCAAAATGCAGATAAAATGGCTGTATGTAGATAGAAACATAGATATGATATAATTTACAAAAAAATAACCATGGTTTTATTGAAGTAAAAATGTAGAAACCATATTTTTGGTGCATTTATTATCGTCTAATGTATATAAACGCATGTTTACTTCAAATATTATTGTTAATCTATAGAAAAACCATGGTTGATTAGTTGTTACCAAGGTTTATCTACAATAATTTAATTTTGTAGTAAAACCGTGATTAATTGTCTTTAACACAAACAAAAAAGGTTTCCACTTATGCAAGCTAGTATATGTGGCTCAATATCTCCCAACAATACTTTGAACATTTACATAAGTATGTGTTTATTATGTGTCAGGCAATTCCTGCTAGCGCAACCCCAATCTAAATATTCACAAGAAAGAACATCCAGTGTCAGACTCCGATCCAGGATGGTGACAGGATGCCCTTTTTCTGTTTGTGATGCACCCTCTCGTTTGAGTCTGCATAACGCACAAGATAATACACCTCCCGTCGTCCTCTTCCCCGTTTCCTTCTTCATGTCAGAAATAAAGAATGAGTCTATGATAAGTCTCAGCGGGAAACTGACCCTCATTTTGGAGGCTGCCAGGTTTTGTGTCTTGTACAACTGCCTATCTGACTGGGCCAGATGCTTTCCGGTTTATTCCACGGAGGAGAGTAATCTGAGTGAAAGACGTGTCTGTTAGGGCACTATCCCTCACGCTCGCTCACGTATACACTTGCCATGCAGGTGTCTGACACAGCGAATAACAAAAGGGGAACGGATAAGCTAAGCACGGCTTACACAAACTAAAACTGATGCATCCATCAAAACATTCTCTGGAAAAGGTGGTGAATAAAAGAGGTAAGACAGCTGCCGTAATAGGGAAACTAATGTCTGCATTTGGTGATTAGTGGTTTTAAAAGGAACCATAAATCTTAATATGTAAGGCTTAAAAGAACCGAGGTTATTAGGAAATAGGCTGATTTTACAAGTCACCTAGAGTTACATTTTTGAATTGATTCAGGCAATATCTGGGTTTAGCAGGAGCACTTTAAGCTTAGCTTAGCATAAATCATTGATGAGACCATTAGTATCTCGCTCACAAAAAAAAAAAAAAAATTAATAATTTTGATAATATTCCTATTTAACGCTTGACTCTTCTGTAGTGACATCATGCGCTAAGACCAACGGAAAATGAAAAGTTGCTATTTTTGATATTGTTTTTGAGTATTGCAACAACGGTATTTGTTATGATATAATATTTCCCTAGACAAATGCAATTTTTTTAGCTATCTTATAATTTATTTATCTATTTATTTAATGATATTAAAATAATCAGGTACATATGTTTAAGATATTTAAGACAAATGGGGGGAGTGATTGGTGTCGAAGGGGGGGTTTGCACCAGGTTTCGGGCGGCCGCTGTGATCAGATAGTATACCAAAGTTGTCGACCCGGGAGTGTTACAGACTGTACCAAAAAGCTGACGACCAGGGGGATTGGGGGTTTATGGGAGTTTTTCAGGAGAAATAACAAAACGGGAGGGTGGCGGTAGATGTGTCTGAAATACGGGAAATTCCCCGAAAAAATACGGTAGTGCTGGCAGGTATGGTCTAATTTCTCCCGAGAGTACCATTCACACCTGCTGTTCTCTTGTAAATCCACCAGAGGCCGCTGTCAACTGACTGACTGGTCTACTGACTGACCTAAATCCCACCACCCACTCCTTTCCCTAAACTCAACAGATAGTGTTTTCAGCACCAATTGACCAGCATCCACCCCCTCTCCTAAATTCATCTGATGGTGTTTTCAAAAGCAATCCAGAAAAGGAAAAGCCTTCGTGGCCGCCTGATTTTTACCACGTTTTCAGATCTTACCACGTTGTCACCCTGTTATTTACTTGTTTATTGTAACATCCCCGGCTCGTCCTCACTCACCCAATCCAGCTTCACCACTTCACACCAGTCCCATCCAATCCCGAGAACCTTCCCCTGATTATTAATTACCCGCACCTGTTCACTATTAGCCCGGACACTATATAATCTCACCTCCTCCGTTCACTCATCGTCCGGTATTGAAGTCGTATGGTTGTCTTCACCCAAGCTCCCTCGTCTTCTCTTCTTCCACGGATGTTCCTCCTGAGTCTTCGTAATCATCGCACTGATAAAGGGAAGTGTCTTTATTGTCTTACCTCATCTGAAGATCTATATTCACCTGCCTGCACTTTGTGCACACTGCCACCAACGGAGGTGTGAGGAGTGTTAACCCCGTCTTGACTTTTGCCAGGTTTACCTGGCGAAGATGTATGAGGTGTTCCTCGGATGATCTTCCTTTGCCCAGCACTGTGTGATACCTTTTATGATTTACGTTGAATAAACTAAATGAAAAGATAACCATCTCTGACTTCTTTGTATACCAGCGTGACAGAATACCGGACCCAACAACAACAACAACAACATGGAAGCTAACGCTACGTTAACCGGAAGTGAGTTGCCTTCCGCATCCATGAGCGCTAGCTCCAACCTGGTGGTGACACCGAGTACTCCACTAGCCCGACCAATGAGTTACTCTGGGGATCCGAGCACCTGCAATGGGTTTCTACTACAATGTTCTTTATATATTGAAGCCAACCTTGTGCAATTCCCTAACGAACTTTCCAAAGTTGCATTTGTTATCTCCCTTCTCTCAGGTCGAGCGTTACAATGGGCAGATGCGTTGTGGAGTACTCGTAGCCCAGTGATAACCACCATCCAATCCTTCGTCACTCACTTTAAGGAGGTATTTTCAGTTCCACTTACCCCTTTATCAGTGCACGACGAACTCATGAATTTATCACAAGGGAGGATGTCTATTCACGAATATACGTTGCAGTTTCGGACACTTGCCGCCAGCAGTGGGTGGAACCCAGTGGCGCTTCTGGCTGCTTACCGTAAAGGGTTGAAACCCTCCCTCCGTAAACAGATGGTCATTTATGATGACAATGCGAACCTTGAATCCTTTATCAAGAAGACTATTAGTGTGTGCCAGCACTTATCTGCTTGTTCTTCTCTCTTTGATGATTCTCCATCACCGCTCAAATCTCCCACGATTATGCAGGACCCAGAAGAACCTATGGTTACGGACTCCTACCGGCTTGATGCCACGGAACGTCAGCGACGTATTCAACATCAGCTCTGCCTTTACTGTGGAGAATCAACTCACCGGATAGCGACCTGTCCCATCCGCCCACCTCGACTAGTGGTGAGTAAAGTCATCCTCACACCCACAGTATCCACCATACCTCATATTTCTGCAGAGTTGGTAATCCACGATCAAACTTTTCCCGTGGATGTTTTGCTGGACTCCGGAGCCGCTGGGAACTTCATATCCTCCACCTTCATCACCCGCTATAACATTCCTTCAGTGAGGAATGAAGTCCAGTACCGCATCACCACCATCCAGAGCTCACCACTAGGAGAAGGAAAAATCAATCGCCGTACCAAGCCTCTCACCCTTCGTCTGAATCAGAATCATCAAGAGAAACTTACCCTCCTTATTCTTCCTCGTGCTAATGTGGATGTCATCTTGGGACGACCGTGGCTTATTCAGCACCAACCCAGTATTAACTGGGAAACTGGCGATATCCTCGAGTGGGGATCCAGCTGCAACAGTAATGGTCATATTACCCCCTCTACTGGTCACTCCACGTCATTACCCCTGCAGAGTACCAGCATACAAGCCACTTCTCCTTCCAGCCATCCCATTCCCTCAGCATATCATGAGTACCTTGACGTCTTCAGCAAAGAACGAGCCACCCAATTACCCCCCTCATCGGTCCTGGGATTGCTGTATTGATCTGTTGCCCGATGCCAAGTTGCCACACGGAAGGATTTATCCTTTGTCCCGTCCTGAGCATGAAGCTATGCACAACTACATCAGTGAAGCTCTCCAGAATGGGTTTATCCGACCATCTACGTCTCCTGCCGCCTCCAGCTTCTTCTTTGTCGCCAAGAAAGATGGAGGACTCAGACCATGCATAGATTACCGAGTACTTAATGCTGCTACCGTCAAGTTTGCCTACCCTCTGCCTCTAGTCCCTGCTGCTTTGGAAGAACTGAGAGAGGCTAAGGTATTCAGCAAACTAGACCTCCGGAGTGCATACAATCTCATCCGCATCCGCCAGGGGGACGAGTGGAAAACGGCCTTTGTTACACCTTCCGGCCACTACGAGTACCTCGTCATGCCCTACGGACTGGCAAATAGTCCCTCAATCTTCCAAAGTTTCATGAACGAGATCTTCAGAGACTTCCTTCATCGTTTCACTATTGTCTATATTGATGACATCCTTATTTACTCCCGTAATCTTGAAGAGCATCAAGCCCATGTGACCCAAGTACTTCAACGTTTGCGTCAAAACCACCTATTCCTCAAACCCGAAAAGTGTGAATTCCATCAGACCACGATATCCTTCCTCGGGTATGTCATCACCCCACAAGGAGTGAGTATGGAACGGTGCAAGGTAGACGCAGTATCGAATTGGGAATACCCGAAAACCATAAAAGAACTTCAGCGTTTTCTGGGATTCGCCAACTTCTATCGACGGTTCATTAAGAACTACAGTGTCTTATCAGCTCCTCTCACTTCCTTGCTCCGAGGAGGAAAGAAAGTACTCACCTGGACCCCTGAGACGTACCGAGCCTTCGATCACCTTAAGTCAAAGTTTGCCACAGCACCCGTTTTACGTCATCCGAATCCCAACCTCCCATTCGTCGTTGAAGTGGACGCCGCAGACACTGGAGTAGGTGCTATACTCTCACAATGGTCTGGTGAACCCAAAGCCCTCCATCCTTGTGCGTACTACTCGCGGAAATTGTCTACTGCAGAACAAAACTATGGGATCGGTGACCGCGAGCTATTAGCCATCAAACTGGCACTCGAAGAGTGGCGTCACTGGCTTGAAGGAGCCCAACACCCCTTCACCGTCATCACTGACCATAAAAATCTCCAATACATCCGAGATGCTAAACGTCTGAATGCTCGCCAAGCTCGTTGGTCTCTCTTCTTCGCTCGTTTCCATTTTACCATCACCTACCAACCTGGGCACAAGAATGTCAAAGCCGATGCCCTATCCAGACTTTACTCACCTGAGCCTCGTAACGATTCCCCTGAAACTATTCTTCCTCCTTCCATCTCTGTGGCCCCCATATTATGGCAAATCGATGAAGAGATCCGATTAGCCACCTTAGAAGAACCAGTTCCCCCTGGTCTCCCTCCAGGCTTGTGCTATGTACCCACGAGATTGCGCATACCACTCCTCACTAGCACACACACCTCCCTCGGCTCAGGACACCCAGGTAGCAGGCGAACCCTCTCGCTTCTCCGAGAAAGGTATTGGTGGCCTAAAATGGCCCATGATGTCACCCAGTACGTTAAGGGTTGCTCGGTCTGTGCCATCACTACCACTCCACGCCATCTACCTGAAGGGAAACTGCTGCCGTTGCCCACTCCCCGCCGACCCTGGACACACCTTGGTGTGGATTTTGCCACCGATCTACCCCCCTCTCAAGGATACACCACGATCTTGGTGGTTGTAGATCGGTTTTCCAAATCCTGCAAACTAATACCTCTCAAAGGTCTTCCCACAGCCCTTGAAACAGCTGAGGCCCTGTTCCATCACGTCTTCAGAAACTATGGTCTCCCCGAAGACATTGTGTCGGATAGAGGTCCACAGTTTATCTCCAGGGTCTGGCGGGCGTTCTTCCACCTGTTGGGCACCACCATCAGTCTATCTTCTGGCTATCATCCGCAAACCAACGGTCAGACCGAGCGTAAAATCCAAGAGATTTCCCGGTTTTTACGCTCCTACTGCCATGCTCATCAAAACACCTGGAGCCAGTATCTTCCGTGGGCTGAGTATGCACAAAATTCTCTTCGTCAATCCTCTACTGGACTAACCCCTTTTCAATGTGTCCTAGGCTACCAACCATCCTTGTTCCCCTGGAATGGGGAAGCATCAGAAGTGCCCGCGGTTGATCACTGGTTCCAGGAAAGCGAGAGGGTCTGGGACTCAGCGCACGTCCATCTTCAGCGGGCAGTCCGGAGGTACACTGAGCAAGCCAACCGTCACCGACTACCTAATCCCATATACCAACCAGGAGATAAGGTATGGCTCTCTACCCGAGACATTCGCCTCCGGCTGCCCTGCAGAAAGCTGAGTCCCCGCTACCTGGGACCATTCACTATTCACTCCCAGATCAATCCTGTCACCTACCGTCTGAACCTTCCACCACAGTACCGTATAGCATCATCCTTTCATGTTTCCCTCCTCAAACCCTACACTAATCCTGTATCTCCTCCCTCTGCAGAACCCGAACCACCCCCCCCCTCCCGACCAAACGGAAGTCATCGGTGATAACATCTACCAGGTCAAGGAAATCCTCAACTCCCGGCGGCGGGACGGTCAGCTCCAGTACCTTGTAGACTGGGAGGGCTTTGGCCCTGAGGAGAGATCCTGGATCCCCCGCGATGACATCTTAGATCCATCTCTCCTCGAAGAATTCCATCAGAGATATCCCGAATCGTCCAGCTCCACGAGGGCGTGGCCGTCCCCCCGCCGTCGATCTAGGGTGCCAGGAGTCACCCGTGGAGGGGGGGGGTACTGTAACATCCCCGGCTCGTCCTCACTCACCCAATCCAGCTTCACCACTTCACACCAGTCCCATCCAATCCCGAGAAACCTTCCCCTGATTATTAATTACCCGCACCTGTCACTATTAGCCCGGGACACTATATAATCTCACCTCCTCCGTTCACTCATCGTCCGTATTGAAGTCGTATGGTTGTCTTCACCCAAGCTCCCTCGTCTTCTCTTCTTCCACGGATGTTCCTCCTGAGTCTTCGTAATCATCGCACTGATAAAGGGAAGTGTCTTTATTGTCTTACCTCATCTGAAGATCTATATTCACCTGCCTGCACTTTGTGCACACTGCCACCAACGGAGGTGTGAGGAGTGTTAACCCCGTCTTGACTTTTGCCAGGTTTACCTGGCGAAGATGTATGAGGTGTTCCTCGGATGATCTTCCTTTGCCCAGCACTGTGTGATACCTTTTATGATTTACGTTGAATAAACTAAATGAAAAGATAACCATCTCTGACTTCTTTGTATACCAGCGTGACATTTATATTATTTTTTGCCTTTTGTTTTAGTTTTACCAGCTTTCTGGAACCGTTCTTCGCCAGACACGAACCCCATCGTTGCTGTATTTGTGACATACGTGACGAGCTACTGGGCAAACTGGTAACATCGGAAAAGCCATCCACATGGAGGTAAGCCCCTCAACAGCGTCATACCGCCCCATAGCATTTGTTTTATAGATGAATTGCAGCCATATGTAGCTTTGGCTATATAATTTGTGCTCTCCAGAAATGTATACAGTGGTACCTTTCTGTGCCTGTGTTAAAACATTAAGTCTTAAAAATGATATGAATGATTGAAAACCTTGGCAGATAATAAGACTGTTGGCTGTTGTCATTTTCCTCTATTGTTTTGATTCCCACCACAAGTATTTACTTTCAGGTCTGGGTTCACTTTTAGGTACCAATAGCAGAACTGCAACTACTAGGGAGATGGGGATAAAGATAGTAAGGCTTCATCTGATTGATCAAATTTAGATAAACAGACAATGCATAAATTAAATGTAATTTATCACACATGTCTGTGATTTGTATATTGGGTCCCACTTTATATTAAGTGTCGCTTATACCTGTGAACTCACATGGTAATTAGATGTGTAAGTAGTATGTAACTACAGTGTATGTACACACGTTTACATAGTATTTACTTTTGTATTACTGGTGTAACTACACTCATGTAACAACCCACTGAATAGTATGTGTAAGTACAAATGTGTAACAGGACATTGGAAACAACACTAGGAAAGTACACATCTGTAACAAGAATTATGTTAGTGCATTGTGTAACAACAATATGTACTTGCAGATGTTTTCCCACTTCCACACCTGTTTGCAGATCATGCACTTGTGAACACTGTATGGCAGAACTAATGCTGCATTAGAAGGTTTCACCTTGTGATACCAGTGTACTTACATGGTAACTCCACAGGAACTGTCCACTTAATATAAAGTGTAAAATGGTCACAAATTACTGTGTAACTTGTAGAAATATCTTCTATGCAACACTTTAATAACAGTGTAGTTACATGGTAACTCCACAGGAACAGTCCACAATATAAAGTTTAAAATAAAATTCCTTTTCGTTTCGGCCTAGTCCCTTTATTAATCTGGGGTCGCCACAGCGGAATGAACCGCCAACTTATCCAGCATATGTTTTACACAGTGAATGCCCTTCCAGCTGCAACCCATCTAAGCCGAAAAGAAAATGAATGAATGTATGAACAGTGATTTGTGACCATTTTACACTTTATATTTAGTGGATCCTGTGGATTTACCATTTAAGTACACTTGTATCACAAGGTGAAACCTTCTAATGCAGCATTAGTTCTGCCATACAGTGTTCACAAGTGCATGATCTGCAAACAGGTGTGGAAGTGGGAAAACATCTGCAAGTACATATTGTTGTTACACAATGCACTTACATAATTCTTGTTACAGATGTGTACTTTCCTAGTGTTGTTACCAATGTCCTGTTACACATTTGTACTTACACATACTATTCAGTGGGTTGCTACATGAGTGTAGTTACACCAGTAATACAAAAGTAAATACTATGTAAACGTGTGTACATACACTGTAGTTACATACTACTTACACATCTAATTACCATGTAAGTTCACAGGTATAAGCGACACAATATAAAGTGGGACCAGAATTTTCCCTTAATATATTATAAATTATGTCTCTTACTGAAATGTTGAGTAGAAAGTCCATTAAAGATGTATGCTATTTAAAAATGGCATTAATTTTGGAATATGGGGAGACACAAGTATGCTTTCAATATGTATTCCATGAGTATGTTGTAAGTTTTAGTTGAAGGGCAACAAGAGAAGGAATGTACTGTAAGTCATTACTGCTTCATTCTGGATAAGAAAAGAAGAAGAGAATGGCGTACCATTTATTTTTCCAACCCAGGCTCATTTTGAAAACTTATTGATATATATACACACATTTCTGGAAAGCAGCAAATGTCACGGTTGTGGATCTATCTGTTCTTCT
Organism: Danio kyathit; assembly: GCA_903798195.1. Classification (NCBI taxonomy): domain Eukaryota; kingdom Metazoa; phylum Chordata; class Actinopteri; order Cypriniformes; family Danionidae; genus Danio; species Danio kyathit. The sequence continues at coordinate 17,188,104 of LR812533.1, read as the reverse complement.
TGTATGTGTGTGTGTGTGTGTGGGAAGTGGGTGTGTTTGGGTATATCTTCACCGCGTGGTGTGTGTGTGTTTACATTCATCAGCTGGGTTATCACGTGTCTTGTTAACACTTATCTCACTCAGCTGTTTTCTATCAACCACAGCTGTTGCGCATTACCGCACGCCTTTATATGTTCAGTGTTTGTAGATAGCATTTGTCAGTCGGTTGTTTGTTCACCTCTGTGTCTGCTTCCTGTTAGGCACTCTCGCTAAATCCGCTGGTGGTGAATCGTCATAAGTCTGTAATATTTGGACTTTATGCTTGTCTCCGTTTCATTGATGTTGTTGCAACTGCCTGCACTGATGACAACCATATCAGTGGGAAACTTCACCCCGGATCTGCTGCTCTGATGAACTATTACTGCTGGTAAGCAAGTCGATTTCCTTGAGAGTTGCTCCATAGCACTAACCTCCCCTTCCCTCGATATCTGGTAAGATATCAGTGAGAGACTTCACTCCGGATCTGTTTCTCGGATGAACTATTACCGCTGGTAAGCATGTTGATTTCCTTGAGAGTTGCTCCATAGCACTAACCTCCCCTTCCCTCGATATCTGGTAAGATATCAGTGAGAGACTTCACTCCGGATCTGTTTCTCGGATGAACTATTACCGCTGGTAAGCGTGTCGATTTCCTTGAGAGTTGCTCCATAGCACTAACCTCGGTTACACTTTATTTTGACGGTCCGTTTGTTGATTTTAAATTACAATGGAACTAATTATCATTAGATTATAAGTAGACTGTTAGGTTGGGGTTAGGGTTGGGGTTGGGGTTAGTGTAAGTTGACATGTAATTGCAAAGTTTCTTATAGTCAGTTAAATGTCTGTTGAAGGACTGTTAAATGTCAGTGTCAACAGATATTAAGTAGACAGTCTACTAATACTCAAATGGACCATCAAAATAAAGTGTTACCCTAACCTCCCCTTCCCTCGATATCTGGTAAGATATCAGTGAGAGACTTCACTACGGATCTGTTTCTCGGATGAAATATTACCGCTGTTTAGCGTGTTGGATTCCTTGTGAGGAGCACCCTTGCTCTACACAATTCCTCTATATCTGGTGAGATCAATACCAGTTGTGACTCTTATCTCTTTTCATAAATCATTTTGCATTCACTTGCATTTGGGTCTCCTGTGTATATTTGTGACAAGCAAATACATCCCAGGAGGTAAGTTTTTGTTTTTGCGAATCAAGCAGAGGCCGCTGTGTACGATGTCAATTGTCATTCTTGCCTGCTGTTCTCGCTGTCGACTGACTGACTGACTGACTGACTGACCAATCAACTGACCCACCCTCCTTCTTTTCTAAACCCATCCAATAGTGTTTTTAAAAGCACTGATTGACCCGCCCACGCACTTCCTTAAGTCCAACCGACAGTTTTAAAAGCAATCCAAAAAAGAAAAGCCCTCTCACCCGGTTATTTACTTGTTTATTTTTTTATTTTTTGGCTTCTGTTTTTGTCTTACCTGCTTTCTGAACTGTTCTTCACCAGACTTGAACCCGTCATTGTGCTCAACTCCTCAAGTCTGTCGACGTACATGGCGAGCTAACTGGACAAACTGGTAACAGCGGAAAAGCCATCCATAAGGAGATAAGAGGTCAGCTGGTAAGAGTGAAAAGGAATGGCGTCATACCACCCCATAGAGTTCGTTTTAAAGACAAAATGCAGCCATACGTACTTCTGGCTACATAATTCGATCTACAGAAACGTATATAAGGCTACGTTTTCAGAATGAGCCTGTGTTGCATTTTTTCCTGCAATGAGTTAAACATCTTTGGATAGCGATCGAAATCCACAATGAGAAATAGCAGAGACAAGAATTGCTGGATGCCATCTTGGCAGGATTTAAGTCATTGAAGTCACTGCCACAGTCGGTGAAGGAGAAAGTTTAATCTCATTTGAAGAAACATCATATGATTCTTGAGTTTAACTGTAGTCAATAAGTGTACAATATTTTCCAGTTATGACTAATGCAGCAATACAGACTTATATTGACTAGCGTTAGCACGTGTAGCATCTAGCCTTTTTTGTCCCTGCCATTTGTCAGTATGGATTTCACTTCATATCAGGAGTGTTTAGATTCCTTGTAGGGAAAATAAATATGGTATTGATGATTATTTTGCTTCTTTTTTTTGTTGCCATTTGGCTGAAAATAACAACCAAAGCCATCATTATCAGTATGTTGTTATACAGCGCCTGTAGCTCAGAGAGCGCAACCTTCTGATGCTATGCACTGTGCACTTAAAATAATGTCCAGCAACCATTTGTATGTGTGTGTGTGGGAGTTTGAAATAAATCTAATAGATGTCTAAACACAGACGTCTTGGCTAAAACAAGATTGAACTTGGGTTGTCAGTAGAAAGCTAATGGATTTAATTTATTTGATAGATTTAGTTGATGTGCAACAATTGCTTGGTTCAGAGTATATGCAGGAATCCTAAAGGTAATTTCAATACCCTTTTAAGACTTTAAGACCTTCTTAGAATATTTTAAGACCTCATTGCCACTTCAAGTTCTAATCAGTATAAAACCATTAACTTCAACAGTTGTTAATAAACAGTTGTAGTTAAATAAATCAATGGAGCGCAACCATGCAACAGAACTCAGATAAGCTCGGAAGAAACAAAGCTTTATTTATAGGCAAGATTTATTCAAATATCTGACACATTTACGTTTAATATCCCAAAAAAACTAACATGTACATCTACGAACGAACAAAATACGAACGTCAGAGGTTGCTGCCGTAGCTGTTTTGACCAATTCAGATGTCATGTTGGGTAGTGGTGTGGCTGGTGGTGCATAATAACTGGCGACGGACGGCTGTAGCTGTTCTCTGCGGCCAACAGCAGCCTTGTGGCTAGCACCCTGCATGTGGGACTTTACAGCGTTTATGCTCATCGACAATACACTAATTTTCTTTTTTACAATACGTACAGTAGACCTCATGTTTGTTTTCAGCGACAGGCTTTAGCCACTCTAAACTCCTCTTTCTCCAATCAGGAGAACCATTTTCCCATTTTGCCATCTGTTTCACTCTATGGTTCCGCTACATGTGGAGAGCATCACATCACCTTCCCGCGTTTGTTGCAAATTCCGTTTATTTATATTTATTACAAATATATTTATACTTATTTGGAGTCAAATTCTTTGGACAATGCTTGAACAAAATGTAAGATCTCGTAAAAACGCAATTAAGAATTTTTAATACCTTTTAAGGGCCCTAATATTTTCATAAGTGAATTATCAACTTTTAATACTTTTTAAGGTGACGCAGTGGTGCAGCAGATAGTGCTGTCGCCTCACATCAAGTAGGTCACTGGGTCGAAGGTTCGAGCCTCGGCTGGGTCAGTTGGCGTTTCTGTGTGGAGTTTGCATGTTCTCCCTGCATTCGCGTGGGTTTCCTCCTGGTGCTCTGGTTTCCCCACAGTCCAAAGACATGCGGTACAGGTGAATTGGGTAGGCTAAATTGTCCGTAGTGTATGAGTGTGAATGAGTGTGTGTGGATGTTTCCCAGAGATGGGTTGCGGCTGGAAGGGCATCCGCTGCGTAAAACACATGCTGGATAAGTTGGCGGTTCATTCCGCTGTGGAAACCCCAGATTAATAAAGGGACAAAGCTGAAAAGAAAATGAATGAATTAATACTTTTTAAGACTCTGCGGACACCTTGTGGTTGGTGCCAACCCCAATTTTCCAAAACGAATGTGGATTTACAAATGAAAGCCAAATTATCTGGTTATCTCATACATGGTTTCTTGAACATAAAAATGAAATAAAACTGAAGGCAAACCATGCTTGTTTCATTTCAATACGCCATCAAAGTGTGGACAATTTCATATTTAAACATACACCACATGGTAGATTCTCAAAACAGGCTCATTGGAAATGCATGCTTCAGCCTATATTTGTGTGATTCTGCAAAAATGTATTTCAACATAAGTTTGACTAAAGTTTCTAGAAAAATAAATGCTATGGGGCAGTATGGCACCAACGACCTTTGTTCTTTTCACTCTAATGATATTTACTGAAATAAGTAGTTGAGAAATTAAAGATTTTGTGCAATTCTTTGCACAACGCCAAATAAATTCAACAAAATGGTGTTGTACTTGTGATCCAGAGTGCTCGGTCTGAGTCTGGTGAAGCATGTTTTACTAAAAAAAAAACAAAGAATAAAAAGGTGTTTTTATGTTGGTGTTTCATGCTTTTATATTTTTTTTTCATGGAGATCAAACATTAAGTTTGTGGATGTTTAAGATGATGTAGGCGTATGTTCTGAGAAGTGCTGCATGCTATTAATTTGCAAACTATAATTAATAAATATTCATCTTTGCAGTCTAAACTATACTGCTACATTCAGATCTGTATTCAGCATAAAAAAACAGGTGGAATTCAAACAAGGCTTACAGGCAAAGAAAAAAGATTTAAAGGTATTAACAGAATAAAGGTGCAATATGGTGGCTGAGACTTGTGGGGAATATTGCAAGGACTGTAGGCCACTGCTAACCTCAAAGGCAATAACAGACCATCACTGACTCATATTCTCTACACAAACTGAAAAACCTTGTTTTTTGACAGTGCGCCTGCAAAAATCTGTGGGCAGAATAAACCTGTGCAACACCTTTTTTTAAAGGTGAAATAAATGTTTTGAATAAAGTACTTCCCCTTTACACTTAATATGCAGAGGCAACTGTAAGCAAACCATTTACAAGCTGACTTCCTGCAGAGTGTAAACACTGACTACATGCATATGGAACTATTTTAAAGTGGTATTAATGCTGCATTGCTGAGAGCTTTGAATTAGAATGTTTCCATAATATCTGGAATGGTACATAAAGTCGAACATTTGAACTGTGAACCCGAGGCAAATTGATCAACCATGCAAAAGACAATATATGATGTAATTTCAGACAACATAAAAAGGGAAAACTAAATTATTACCTATGGGTCATGACAACATATTGAGGTCTTAATTCATTAATTTTCTTTTCGGCTTAGTCCCTTTATTAATGAGGGGTCACCACAGTGAAATGAATCGCCAACTTATCCAGCATATGTTTTACGCAGCGGATGCCCTTCCAGCTGCAAACTATCAATGGGAAACACCCATTCACTCTCACATTCAAGCTGCGGTCACACTAGAGTTTGAGCTTGTGAAATTATGTTGTATGGCACTGTGAAAAGGGGCGGGAATAAACAAGATGACTAGACATTTATGAAAGCGAGCGACTGATCCATTTTTTTAAATTTCTGTCCAGAGAGGTCATGTTTTGATCTTCGATTGATCTCACGCAGTCAAGTGATGTGATTTCGCAGGTCAGAGTTCACAAAGCTTGAACTTTGCAACGCAGTGAACTGTGAAACTTGCCGCACGACCTTGCATTTCCGGTCTGACGCATTTGTGTGCGTATGAATAGAAGTCTATGGAGAAAAAAGTGCAGTGTGACTGCAGCTTCACAACGTGTGGTTAATTTATTAACTAATTTAGAGAGGATCGCGAGCTTATGATTGAACACAGCTGGTACAGCATTAGCTCTGTATATTGCACCAATCAGATGAAAACTGACACACTATAAATAACCAGAGCTTTCTACTCCAGTCATCTTCGTCTTTAAGAATCCCCCCTTCCACCCCTACTCCTCCTCTTCGACCCAGTGGTTAGCACCGTTGCCTCACAGCAAGAACGCCGCTGGTTTGGCCCCTCTCCGAGCCAGTAGGCGTTTCTGTGCAGAGTTTGCATGTTCTCCTCGTGTTCGCGTGGGATTTCCCTGGGTTTCCCGGTTTTCTCCCACCATCCAAAGACATCCACCATAAGTAAATTGACTACTTCAAAATAGCATCTTAAGACAACTCTTAGCCAGATATATCTCAGCAAGTTCATAAGCAGGGGAGTTTTTGAGACCTACCTGAGCTCAAACTCTCCTCTCGCCCTTCAAACAGGAGGGAGCCATGGGCTCGAGGATATTCTGAGCTTAGGGCTCTCTCCTGGGACAGCATGCCAAATACGCTTTATTATCAATCATCAGCTAAGTGTGAACTCTTGAAATACACTACGGACAATTTAGCTAACCCAATTCACTTATAGTGCATGTCTTTGGACTGTGGGGACTCCACAGAAATGTGGAGTTTGCACCAATTGATCCAGCCGAGGCTCAAACCAGCGACTTTCTTGCTGTGAGGTGACAGCGCAACCTACTGCCATATTGAGGTCTTATAAAGTGAAAGTCAGTAGTGCAAGCATAATGGCATACTATCACACTTTTCAAAGCAATAAAATAACAGAGATGGATTCAAGTTACAAGTTGACTTTATTGACCAGAGGTCAACAATAATGTGCAAAAGAGTCCAAATGATAATTAATAGAGAAAACAGAAAATGTTGCAAAATGTAGCCGATAGCGTCGAGTAGTCAGACCGTGAACCAGACAACAGATCAGGAGTCCAGAGAAGAGTCCACGCCAATCCTGATAAAACACAAATTAACATAACTAAAGCCCTGCTCACACTGTGAGATTTCAGCCACGATTTTGTTATCTGAGACAAATTTGGGAAATCCTAAAAGATTCCTTAAATCCTAGGCTAAAATAGGTGATCTTTGATCGTTGGTTTGACATGTTCACAAACAGCCGCTTGGTGCACGTTGCGATTAGATTTTTTCTCCGATGTTTTGGCAGTTCTGGCAGTTGGGGTGGGGTAAGGTGAGCACATTAAAAAGCATTGGATGGAGCTCAGCTTGCATCTGCACCGAGTCTGCAGCCAGACCCTTCTCGGTAGAATTGGCATTAAGCATTGATGTAAGAAAGCTCTCTTGTTGATAGTTCAGCTAAGAATCAGAGTACAAGAACAAAAACTGAATAGACAAAACCAAGTCAAGAGGGCACATTAAGAAGCCATCTGTCATTTCATTGCATTTCCTAAAAATTAGCAGACTATACAAATACATTTATCAGACATATTTGTACAAGTGAATCCCTCTGTGGTGATGGAAAAGTACTGTGCAAATAGTACTCAAACGCTGCATTGTTCATGTTTTATTTGTGCACTAGTTACAGTTTCCCTTAGTGGAATGACTACTGCCCCCTGTAGGTATTCTGCAGACACAGAATACACATGTTGATTGTATTCAGCTTTTGACCATTTGGTATGTTCATGTGCAGCTTTTTGGCCCAGACAGGACCAGACACAGCCTACATGAAGTGACAACACAGTCATTTTATTTTAATTATTTTGTTGGTAGTTTAAATATTTTAAACTCACATCACCATTTAACATCTTATTAAATATGGCATCAGTTTGCTAAGGCACCAAGTCAAGCTGCAATCAAGAAGCAGCATACCATCAGAAAACTTCCACCTCAGAGAAAGTTTGATGTTGACAAACACAACAACTAGAAAAAACCTAAAATGCATTTGAGGGTCAAATATATCTCCAGTCTCCTCTGAAGATGGAAAAAGTAGCTGAATAACCAATCCACCCATTTTCAAAACAGATCCAAATTGATTTGGTTAAAGATTTGGCCAGTTTAAATTTCAAATTATTATTAATTTAAAAGCGTACACAATGCAAAAGCTCTTTTAGCTCACTCTGTGTCCAATTTCCCACATTTATTTTCATTCAGTGCTTCAAGTGCACTGTATAAGTGGACTAATGGAAACAGTGAATGAGAATATAAGGGCTGGTTCTGAGCATGTGTATACAGGACATGACTGTTGTCATATTACCATGTGCCACAAAAGCTTTAGAGTGTCTACACTGGATTCAGCCAAGGAAATGTTCCAAATCTAGCTGTCTTCTATGCCAACACAGTAGCTATGTTTCCATTACCATTAAAACTGCATAAATTAACAAAAAAACGTGGAAATGTGAGTTTCGCTGAAAAATAAAAATTATAAAATAAATAAATAAATAAATGAATATATATATATATATATATATATATATATATATATATATATATATATATATATATATATATATATATATATATATATATATATATATGTGTTGGGGAGTAACGGAATACATGTACCGGCGGTACGTATTTAGAATACTACTCATGAGTAACTGTATTCCGTTACAGTTACTATTTTTAAACAGGGTATTTAGAATACAGTTACTTTCCTAATACCATTGGAATACTTAGGGCGATGCGTGTCTGGCCCATAATAATATTACTAAATTGCCGCCGAAACCATAGAAACAGAAGCTACACTCCCGACTGCAATCACCAGCGTTAACTCAGTGAGACTCACGCAAATGACCCTGTTCTCATGCTCTCACGCCACACCTCCATTTTCTCACGCAGAAAAAAGGACGATCGCAAACACCGAACAACCGGACAACAACCATGATTTTCAAATAAACTGCTTTTTTTGCCCTTATTGTTTGTGAATTCGCTGCTTGATGTTTCGTTTGCGCTTTCAGAGGTTTCATTTACGCTTCTTAAATTTACGTTCGCTTTTCTGACACAAATGTGGGCGGGACACCTTAGCCAAAGTTGGCAGCCCTGGTTAACTTGAGTGTACAAATATGAAGGATTCAGACCAGGGGCTCGAGGGGTTGGAGCCGCAACCGAAGCAACTTTCTAGCAGCAGTAAAGGAAAAAATGCATTCACGTCTTGGAAGTTCAAGCATTTTTTCTCTTTAAAGAATGAGAGGGGTGAGCGAAACCTGACAGTGCAGTGCAATCTCTTTTTCTGTGCAGACTGTGAAATACAAAGGGTAAGCAAAATGCATATTATATACATATACTGTATATTACAGACAGTAATGCTGTCTATGTTCAAGCACTTTTTACTTATTATAGAAACAGAAATTGAATTTGTTGACACTTTGATAAATAAACATTATTTAATAAACATAATTATATTGTTTTATTTATTTATCAGTCAATAATGGGCATTAGAGGCCCTCTGTTTTCCTGCAGAAATTGCTACCAACGCATAGTGTGACATTTAATAGACTTGAAGGCTGTTTTTAAGGGCAAGTATTCCAAGTATTTAGAATACAGTACCAGGATTAAGCAAAGTAACGGAATACGTTACAAAATACATTTTAAAGCAGGTATTCTGTATTCTGTAACTAAATACATTTACAAAGTATTCTCCCCAACACTGTATATATATATATATATATATATATATATATATATATATATATATATATATATATATAGAGAGAGAGAGAGAGAGAGCGAGAGAGAGAGAGAGAGAGAGAGAGAGAGTTGAAGTCAGAATTATTAGCCCCCCTGAATTATTAGCCCCCGTTTATTTTTTCCCCAATTTCTGTTTAACATATTTCTAAATATAATTATTTTAATAATTCATTTCTAAAAACTGATTTATTTTATCTTTGCCATGATGACAGTAAATAATATTTGACTAGATATTTTTTCAGGACACTTCTATACAGGTTAAAGTGACATTTAAAGGCTTAACTATGCTAATTAGGTTAATTAGGCAGGTTAGGGTAATTAGGCAAGTTATTGTATAACGATGGTTTGTTCTGTAGACTATTGAAAACAAAAATAGCTTAAAGGGGCTAATAATTTTGTCCTTAAAATGTTTTTTAAAAAATTAAAAACTGCTTTTATTCTAGCCAAAATAAAACAAATAAGACTTTCTCCAGAAGAAAAAATATTATCAGACATACTGTGAAAATTTATTTGCTCTGTTCAACATAATTTGGGAAATATTTAAAAAAGAAAAAAAATTCAAAGGTGGGCTAATAATTCTGACCTCAACTGTATATATATATATATATATATATATATATATATATATATATATATATATATATATATATATATATATATATATATATATATATACACACACACACACACATACACTTTATAGGCAATTTAAAAATTGTGCAATGTGCAATTGTAATGGAACCTTTTTTTTTTTTTTTTTTACTTCAACTCACATCCCCCAATATAACATTGCAAGTGGCTTGTGATCCCCACTATCCTTGGAGGTGTTTAATAATATAAAAACATTGCGCACATCATCAGACACACACACACACACACCAATAGGTTTATATAAAATAGAGCATATTGATAACACAAAAAAGCGCACTGCCACTTAAAGACCATTCTCCATGCCTAGTTGTGACCTGTATTTATTTTTAATGTACCTGAGTGCCAAAAAGTTGTCGTAAATTTAACATAGTGCCGTAAAATCAATGTACAGATATTGCTCTGTTGTTAATATAACTTAATCTCCCCAATCCAATTGACAAAAAAATCTAAAGTCTAATGACTTTTTACTTTTAGTTTGTTTTGTATGTAACTATTAACTAATATTGTTTGTTTTTTTGTTAGTTATGAATAAAATATGGTAATCCCAATAATTGAATCACATTTATTTGATTTATGGAAATCAATCAACCTTCATTGTTGTAGAGGTTCTAACCCCCGCTTTGGTAACCACTGACCTAGCATACAAAAAAATCATGCAATAATTCTCTGAAGATATGGCTATGCATTTATTTGTAGAATCTGCAAGATGAACTTTAAAAGACCATCCATAATGAAACTATAGATTTAGATTTTCTGGGTGAACAGAAAATCTAAATCCATAGTTCCTCTGTGAAATTGTAAAACCTCTCAATCTCATACATGACTGCTCCAAAGTATATGCGACTTTCCTGACCATTAATTCTCAGATTTACTGCCTACGTATCCTTTGATTAAAATATGCATATTTCTTGTTCACAGCAAGGCAAGAATGTGGAAATCAAAATTGCATCATTTGACACAGTGACTATTGTAACACACCAACATATAATGTAGTCTGAACCTGGCATTAGGACCTCTGAATATAAATCCCTATAGAAACCACAATTATCCTGAAAATCATTTAGTAATGCTAATAGCAGTAAACATGTTTTTTCACATCACCACTCATTCTTTGCACTGTTATTCTGTCTGTAAAATGCTCAAGATTTCATATTGTCCATCTACAAAAGGCGTGCTATGAAGAAGTGTTATGTCTTCTTCTGTTAGGCTTGTGACTGAAACAGCTTGTCCTTTTCTGAAGGACGGCTGAGTAAAGATCAGCCACCAGTTTTCATGAGGACAATCTGATTGAATTTATAGCAAGGTCCAGCCACACTGGCCTCTATTCTTTAATCCTGTCTTTCGATCTTGACCTTATCCCACAGAGACCCCCCACACAAGTGTTTAATCTCGTTTCCAGTTCTATGGTTACTCATCATCTGTCTCCATATCGGTTTCAAAGCAACAATAAATCTAGACTCTTCTGTAGGTCACTAGAAAGGCTCAGCTATTGTGATTGAGATATGGTGAATACAGTATAACTAATGTTGCATTAATCATTTGTTGTTGTTGTTGTTGTTATTCAATGGCTAATTATTAACTTATGTATTTTTGTGTTCATTTATCTTTAATTCAACCCAAGCTCATCATTGATACATACCCCTGTATGCATTTCTGGACAGCATGAAATACGTCCCAAAAGGTACATTTTATTACAGTTTTTGTTTTTGTGAATTCAGGCTGTGTATGCTTTTTCAGATCTCAAATTTCTCTCGCAAGTGCCATTCGCGCCTGCTGTGTTTATGAACATCCACCAGAGGCCGCTGTCGACTGACTGACTGACCAACTCACTAATCCCCCACCCACCCCCTTTCCTAAACCCAACTAATAGTGTTTTCAAAAGCACTGATTGACCCGATCACCCCTTCCCCAAACCCAATCAACAGCATTTTAAAAAGCATTCCAGAAAAAGAAAAGCCATCATTGCCACCTGATTTTTACCACATTTTCAGATCTTATTACATTCTCACCCTGTTATTTACTTGTTTATTTAATTTTTTACCTTTTGTTTTTGTTTTACTTGCTTTCTAGAGCCGTTCTTCACCGGACTCGAACCCCGTTATCGCGGTCAACTTCTCTCTCAGTCTCAAGTCCGCTGACGTATGTTGAGAACTACTGAGCAAACTGGTAACAGAGGATAAAACATCCACATGGAGGTAAGCGGTCAGCTGGTAGCACAAAACAAAACAGAAGCCGTTGGCAGCATCATACCGCACCGTAGCATTCGTTTTACAGATGAAATGCAGCAATACGTAGCTCTGGCTACATAATTTGCGCTCTCCAGAAATATATACGGGTTACGCTTCCACAATGAGCATGTGTTGTTTTAATTATACATTACTTTATACGTTATGTATGTTAATGTACTCATATATGAAATAAAAGGTTTATAAAGCTCTCAAATGCCTACAACAAGCATTCAAGTTTAAAACAAAACGAAAACATGAATTATTATTCAAATTTAAAGGCACTCCTTTTTATTTTAGTATATTTTGAAATATAAAATATTCCTGTGATAAAAACCTGAATTTTAAGCATCATTACCCAGCTTTCAGTATTACACAATCCTTCACAAGCATAATATCAAACTTCTGCATACTCATTGGTGTTTTTCTGAAGCCCAATGTTAAAGACAATTTATCCTAATTACAGTTGATAGCACCGATCTGAATTATAATGATGTTATTAATTTAACCTTCAGCACATTTCTCTCACATAGAGGACAAATTAAGTAAAAAAGTAACACATATTCTATATGCCGCTATCTCTTGTATTTTTCAAGTGACTGAATGCTTTTTCTTCGAACATGTTACCTTTCCCGTTTCATACAGAATTTTGTCTTGACTATTACCTGCCTCTTACATCTGTGTACTGTGTTCTTATCAAATCCTTAGTGAACTAGTTTCAGGTAGATTTGTTTCAGGTCACATTGTTGAACATGTATTTCACACAACCAGTAGTTTGGAAAATAAGAGATCATGTTTTTTTTTTTCCTTTTCATTCTCCATCTCTCCCAGTATTAATACTTCAGCATAGTTCCACATAAAAAACTAGCAAACAACAAATTTCAAGCACGTTTTCCCCTTTGTCAATAAAAATCCTATTCTGTGGCTTGAAATCAATCAGAACAGACCTTGATTTGATAAAGTCCACCATATATGTTCAATTCATGCTGTGAAAGCACTTCTGAAGGATTTACTTTGGCAATACAGAGTTACTATGTGGCCTTCACAAAGGACACATGATGAACTCCGCTTTATCGTTACACCATCTGGGATATTCAGTTGTAATGTATAAGCTCTGAATGCTGTAGTGTAGGTGAATTTTCCTCAGTTTTCAGGATTTGACCATGGCAGACAACTGACCCCCTTTTGCTCTGAGTGACTGTACATTCCATTGATCTATTGTATGTTGCCAGTCAAAATTCAATTTATTCCGTGAACATACCATAGATGATTTAATCATGCTCTAAAACCAAAAATCCATATTTGAAACAGAGCAAGGAAAAGTCAGTCAAGTACACACACACACACAAACACACACTTTGAAAGCTTTATTACACTTTTCCCACGAAGAACAGAAAAAAAAAAAAAAAACATCTGATGAGCCAATAAAGTCACAATTTAACATTGACTACCTTTACATGGACATCAATAGTCAAATGATTTGCCTTAATCTGAATAAGAAAATAATATGATTAAGGTGTTTACATGAATTTTTTTCTGAATGTTTCTTTCATGATCCCCTTTTACATGTTATAGCACATAATTCGATTAACGTCACCAGGCTATACACATTTACTCTAGAGTTTCATGTGATTTTGGGTATTTAATTTTTTGGTCCCACTTTATATTGTCGCTTATACCTGTGAACTTACATGGTAATTAGATGTGTAAGTAGTATGTAACTACAGTGTATGTACACACTGGTACAGAGTATTTACTTGTGTATACTGGTGTAACTACACTCATGTAACAACCAACTGAATAGTATGTGTAAGTACAAATGTGTAACAGGACATTGGTAACAAGACTAGGAAAGTACACATCTGTAACAAAAATTATGTAAGTGCATTGTGTAACAACAATATGTACTTGCAGATGTTTTCCCACTTCCACACCTGTTTGCAGATCATGAACTTGTGAACACTGTATGGCAGAACTAATGCTGCATTAGAAGGTTTCACCTTGTGATACAAGTGTACTTGCATGGTAAATCCACAGGATCCACTCAATATAAAGTGTAAAATGGTCACAAATTACTGTTCATACATTCATTCATTTTCTTTTCGGCTTAGATGGGTTGCAGCTGGAAGGGCATTCACTATGTAAAACATATGCTGGATAAGTTGGCGGTTCATTCCTCTGTGGGGACCCCAGATTAATAAAGGGACTAGGCCGAAACGAAAATGAATTTTATTTGAAACTTTATATTGTGGACCGTTCCTGTGGAGTTACCATGTAACTACACTGTTATTAAAGTGTTGCATAGAAGATATTTCTACAAGTTACACAGTAATTTGTGACCATTTTACACTTTATATTAAGTGGACAGTTCCTGTGGAGTTACCATGTAAGTACACTGGTATCACAAGGTGAAACCTTCTAATGCAGCATTAGTTCTGCCATACAGTGTTCACAAGTGCATGATCTGCAAACAGGTGTGGAAGTGGGAAAACATCTGCAAGTACATATTGTTGTTACACAATGCACTTACATAATTCTTGTTACAGATGTGTACTTTCCTACTGTTGTTACCAATGTCCTGTTACACATTTGTACTTACACATACTATTCAGTGGGTTGTTACATGAGTGTAGTTACACCAGTAAGACAAAAGTAAATACTATGTAAACGTGTGTACATACACTGTAGTTACATACTACTTACACATCTAATTACCATGTAAGTTCACAGGTATAAGCGACACAATATAAAGTGGGACCAATTTTTTATTTGTCAGCCTTAACTGCAGTTTGGCACTTTCACTTTCATTCAAGAAGATTTTATGCACGTTTCCCGTGACAAACGAGATATTGGATGCGAGTATGAACTGTGGAAAGAGTGTTGTTTTAATGGAATTTGATACAGCACACCATATGGGGAAAAAACTCACTTTGTGATGCAGGTATCTGTAGTCCTTTACTGATTTGGTAGGTGCAGAGAATATTGTCAAATAGCCATGTGTGTATAGACTATCCTGTCGCAAAACAAAGCGAAAATCCTAAATAATGGTAATAGTTTAAGGTGTTTACATGTCTGTACTGCACAGACTAAAATCAGCATACTTAATTCGATTTCTGTTTAGTTCGATTATGACTTTAGTCAGATTAAGATAATCAAAAATCGCTGTGGCGACGCAGTGGCGCAGTAGGTAGTGCTGTCGCCTCACAGCAAGAAGGTTGTTGCTTCGAGCCTCGGCTGGGTAAGTTGGAGTTTCTGTGTGGAGTTTGCATGTTCTCCCTGCGTTTCCGTGGGTTTCCTTCACGTGCTCCGGTTTCCCCCACAGTCCAAAGACATGCGGTACAGGTGAATTGGGTAGGCTAAATTATCCGTAGTGTATGAGTGTGAATGAGTGTGTGTGGATGTTTCCCAGAGACGGGTTGCGGCTGGAAGGGCATCCGCTGCGTAAAAACGTGCTGTATAAGTTGGCGGTTCATTCAGCTGTGGCAACCCCAGATTAATAAAGGGACTAAGCTGAAAAGAAAATGAATGAATAAATGAAAATCGCTGTTTACATGGTAAACTCTTAATCAGTATTGTCTTAATTGTATTAAAATTGTATTATTGGATTATACATTTGTCACAGTAAATATTCAACTTTCTTAACTTTAGTTAATATTATTTAAGTTTAATAATGTTAGTTAATGTTAACTTACTGTGCATTAAGTTGTTAAGTTTACTGTGTAATTAAGTTGTGATGTGGATTTATTTACTGATAGACCATTAATTTTAAGGTGTTAACTGCTTCTATTAATGTGTACCTTATATTTTCATGAACTAATTACTTAATATTTTTTTTTTCTTAAGCTGGTTCAATCATCTTGATACCTTTCATAGTTGAGAAATAGAAAAATATACACTACCTGACAAAAGTCTTGTCTAAGTTTTAGGAACAACAAATAATAACTCTATCTCTAGTTAATCATTTGGTATCAGAAGTGGCTTATATGAAAGGCAAATGCCTCTAGATTACTCTTATTTTACCAAAATAAACATGAACATGGCTTGATTTTTTTTAACTTTGCTTAGACAAAAGTCCTGTAATGTAACAGAAATATTGTACAGTATAGAATATAAAGGCATGGTGCAGTGGAAAAAGCATTAATATTGTGTATGACTCCCATCAGCTTGGAGGACTGCATCCATACATCTCTGCAATGACTTAAATAACTTATTAATAAAGTCATCTGGGATGGCAAAGAAAGTGTTCTTGCAGGACTCCTAGAGTTCATCAATATTTTTTGATTCATCTTCAATGCCTCCTCCTTCATCTTACCTCAGACATGCTCAATAATGTTCATTCTGGTGACTAGGCTGGCCAATCCTGGAGCAACTTGCTCTTCTTTGCTTTTTTGGAACTTTGATGTGGAGGCTGAAGTATGAGAAGGAGCGCTATCCTGCTGAAGAATCTGCCCTCTCCTGTGGTTTGTAATGTAATGGGCAGAACAAATGTCTTGGTACTTCAGGCTGTTGATGTTGCCATCCACTCTGCAGATCTATTGCACACCCCCATACTGAATGTAACTCCAAACCATGATTTTTCCTTCATCAAACTTGACTGATTTCATTGAGAATCTTGGGTTTGTGCAGGTTTCAATAGGTCTTCTGCAGTATTTGTGATAATTGTGATGCAGTTCAGCAGATGATTCATTGGAAAAATCTACCTTTCCAAATCATCAGCTTGAAGTCAAGTTATTATTTGTTGGTCTTACAACTGAGATGGACGACAATACTTTTGTCAGGTAGTGTATTTGTATAACACAACAACGACTACAAAATACTTCTCTGCTTCTCTGAATTAATTCATACAGAACTATTGGCAAGGCAAGTAACTGTAATAAAATTACCTGAAAATCATTTACTTTCTAACATATTATACCCAAAACTTGAAGTCAATATGGAATCCATCATGTAGTGAGAGCCAAGCATAAACACACATCATAAAAAAAAAATAACTTCAATTCCAAAAGGCTCATCCCTACTCCCGAATCTCTTTGAAGCGATCACTTTGGAAGGTAAACTCTTCAAAGAGACTTCCATTCTGCATCATCTGCATCACAAATTAAACATGTGCAAATTATCATGTGAGCGAAAGAGTCCATATGTTTCACCCTTTGAAATGCTTCATTCAGACTGACCCTGTTTTTGAACACGTTGGTTTAGAACAAACATTCAATATGGTGCCCATGATTGTTCTCACTACAGAGTGCCATTTGGAAACTGTAAGTCTTTTTTTTTCCCTACCACTAATACTACTAACAAAATGGGGCAATTTTTTAGACTACACCCTACAATTTACAAAAATTTGCTAAATAATTGTACAGCATACCTAATAGTATAACTACACTAATAAATGACTTATAAGGTGTACTCTTTAAGATAAAATCCTCGTAACAAGTAAATTTGACTAATCTTATATATCAAATACAAATATGTGGGTTAGTTAATCTGACATAGCACTGTCAAATGAAACAAACTAGACCATAAACAATGGGCTCAAATAAAAGGCAAAATAATGCATGTACATTTTTTTTTTAAAGGGGTGGACCGGAGTGTATTTTTAAGGCTTGGTTGTGTATATAAGACGTGTGCTCATGCTTCATTTGTAAAAAAATCACGCTATTTTTTTCATATATCTTACTTTGATTATATACAGCTACTCAGCTAACATGAAAACTACTGTCATATTTCCTAGTTTCTCTAAAAGGCCCGCCCTCAAGAGACTCTGATTGGTCCACTAAAATAATGTGCTGTGATCTGTAATGTAAATGGCTCCACGTCACTCCCCTACAAGCGTGCACTTTTGCGCTGTGTAAACAGTCCAGTCAGAGCAGCTGTTAGCAGAGTTAGCTGCCTGAATTTGACAGAAATGAAGAGCACACAGCTCACGACTGCTCTCTAAAATAAAATCTGACAAGTGTCTTTCACATATATTCGGAATAAGCATGTGCAAGTAATATAAATGTTTCCCAGTGATGGGTTGCGGCTGGAAGGGCATCCGCTGCGTAAAAAAAATGCTGGATAAGTTGGCGGTTCTTTCCGCTGTGGCGACCCCAGATTAATAAAGGAACAAAGCCGCAAAGAAAATGAATGAATTAAGTAATATGAAATGTTCACATATCTTTAGCGAGTTGGTTATTTGAGATGTAGAATGAATGGAAAGCAGCCGCATAGAGACCCATGCATAGAGAGACAAGCATAGATAGACACTGCATGCACTGCTGAAGATTGTGGCTGTTTACAGGGGTTTGACTGATAAATATGAATTTGTAGCTAAATTGTTAGCGGTGCCAAACAGCATTTCCCATTATTTAGATCCCTGTTTGCATCCTCGCTACAGCATACAGTTAATACTAGACACTATGCCTGTAGTTGATCAAATTTAACAAATAAAAATACTCACAGGTTGTGGCTTCCATCCACAGCTTCGTCGGTTGGAGTATTTTTTAGCCGAATCCATCACTGAACTGAGAGAGATTCTGGAAGTTCTCCTTTGTCAAATGCTAGCTATATAATGTTTTACAATTCTCTGTAACATAATTAGAATTTAACTGTAAGCTCTTCTGTCTTTGTGTTGTGTCCTTTAGAAGCCCAAATACAGAAACGGAACAAACTGTGGAAATAGCAGCATTTGGATGGCATTTTAGCTTTCACTGCTTTAACATTACAATGCCACTGGCCACACCCCTTGGCTGCACATGGATGCACGTAACCGGAAGCCCTTTTGATATCACTAGCCTGGATGTATTTTTTTTTGTAGTCCCCAAACTTTGTTCGCTGTAGGCTTTGCTAAGCTAACTCTGTAAAAGCATAGTCTCCCTTTTCATTGAACTTCAAGCATATTACATTCAGAGATGTTGTTTATGTGCACACATTTACATTACACATCAACTAAAGTATCAAATATGATATCATAGTGGGCCACCCATTTAATACTACAATTAAACTAAGAGACTCATGAAAATGATGGATATTCGAGACAAAAGTATGTGCTTTACAACACAATGCAGAGTGGGTAGTCAACCTACTGGCTTCTGTATGTTTATTTGGCAATATAAAAATCTTAATATTGGAAATGTTATCCGTATCACAGATAAGAACGGTTTCACAATTTGTCAGTATTATTCATTTATTAATTTTCCTTCGGCTTAGTCTCTATTACAGAGGTCGCCACAGTGTAGTGAACCGCCAACTATTCCAGCATATATTTTACACAGAAAATGCTCTTCCAGCCGCAACCAAGTATTGGGAAACACCCTACAGTACAGTCAATGATTCACACGCACACATACACTACCGACAATTTATTTAATCTAATTCACCTGTACTGGAGCACCCGGAGGAAACCCACACCAACATGGGGAGAACATGCAAACTCCACACAGAAATGCCAACTGGTCCAGCCGGGACTTGAACCAGCGATCTTCTTGCTGTAAGGCGATAGTGCTAACCACTGAGCCATCCTCTTTTCTATAATAAATCAAGCCAACAAAATTTAAAACTTCTAAAAGTTAAGATAAAGCACCTAACAAGGTCTCCGCGCAGTAATTTTAATGAGCTGTTTTCCCTCGCTGCATAAACAAATCTTTAACACTTAATATTACTAGGTTTAATTGCAATGATTATAAAGCATGTAACTATTACAAGTAAATAAATACTAATATTTAATTATTTCCACTTAGTTCATTTATTATATGTTAATGTGCAACTATTTTAAAATATACTTAGGAAATTCTAGCTACATTTAATATTAAAATTAAGAAATTATGACATTAAATCACTGAGATTTCACCACACGAAAATGTTTTATTTATTTATTTTTTTAACAGTATAGGAAACAATATAGCTATGAGGGTAACAAGGTGGTTCACAAGTGCCTATTCAAAGGGTTATAAAAACCTCCCTTTTTCAGTTTTCAATTTTACCTCAGAATTTAAAGAAAATGACTTATACGTGGAGAGCTGTGAGCAGAAGGTAGGGGAGTAGAAATGATAGAGCAAAGCGAGAGAAAGATGGGAGCGAGCAGCATTATTTCATAGGTGTAGTTAAATCAACTTGTTATGCACATGAGAAAGACAGCATCAAAACCAACAACGGAGGATGTTCAGAATGTTTCTGTTCACCAACACGTATGTATTTTTATAGCATGCACAATCAATGTTTTTCCGTCAACCAATGTGTCTCGGTCACACAAGGATGGTTATCTTTAAATATGGGTATTTATTTAAAACAATGCAGCTGATGCAGAGAGATGAAACAGGTAAGTGGTGTAGCAGAGGAAGAACGATCTCACACACAGTTCATATGGTAAGCATCAGATCTTCAGTCAAACCCCAGATAAGCTTAGTCACTTCCCTTGTTCAGTTGTATTTGCATCCACAGGCGAAGAGAGACATCCACTTAATAAGATGAGAGGAAGAGGGAGAGAAGATGAGGTGAACCATCAAACTTCGATTCCAGCTGGTAAGTGAGTGAAGGAGTTGAGTATTTATGTTGTGTGGTGATCGCGGGTGCAGGTAATCAGTATTCTGGTGATTGTTCACGGGTGTGGTGAGAGGTGGATGGTGAGGGAGAACTGTGATTGGAGCAGCAGGAACGAGCGAGGGTGTGACACAATGAGGCTGTTTCTCAATTCCAAGAATGCAGAAAATGGACTTATGTTCTTGTGAAGACCAGTCTTGCAAGGTCACTTCGGAAGAACAAACTCGGGAGACCGCAAGGACAGAGAATGCGTCCTGTGAGAAATGAGATGCTGCATTCTTCCTGATGGACGTGACGGTCGCGCATTTTTGACTGAAAATGATGTAAACATTACAGCATTAATACAACGATTTATTGTTTTTCCCCTTTTTACAATATACTCTATGCATAAAGACTTTACAAAACGTTGCACAATATAAATAAAACAGATTTTAACACGAATTTCAGCAAATAAACACTCTTTATGTGTTTATTCCTTTATTAAGATTTTCATGTTGATGTTTATATTCACTGTTTCATTTAGGGAAACTCCTGTGATAAATAAGTTATTTCTCTGAACTTTAATAAAAAAATCTACAGTTGAAACCAGAAGTTTACATACACTATAAAAAGGCACATTTAAAAAAAAGTCAGATGTTAATGTGACTAAACTTTTTCTCTTTTAGGTTAGTTAGGATTATCAAATTTGTTTCTGTTATGCTTAATAGCAAAATATGGGAGATATATTTTTTGAGATATTGTTATAACTTTTCTTGAAAGTCAAGTTTACATACAATAAGATTATTATGCCTCAGAAAAAGCTCAGATGATGGTGTCAAGGTTTCTGATTGGCTAATTGACAACATTTGAGTTAATTGGGGGCACAACTGTAGAATAATATGTAAGGAAAACCTCAAACACACTGCTTCCTTGTGTGACAACATGGGAAAATCAACAAGCCAGAATTAACAAAAAACAATATTACAATTTGCTAAATTACACTGGGAAAAAGAAAAACATTTTGGAGACAAAATGGGGAAAGCTTAAAAACCTAGGAACACCATCCCAACTGTGAAGTATGGGGGCGGCAGCATCATGTTGTGGGGCTGTTTTGCTGCAGGAGGGACTGGTCCACTTCACAGCATAGATGGCATCATGAAGAAAGAACACTATGTAGAAATACTGAAGCAACATCTCAAGACATCAGCCGGGAAATTAAAACTTGACCACAAATGGGTCTTCCAAACACCCTAAGCATACTGCCAAATTAGTTCAAATGTGCTTTAAGGACAACAGAGTGAATGTTTTGGGGTGGCCATCACAAAGCCCTGAACTCAATCCTATAGAAAATTTGTGGGCAGAGTTGAAAAAGCTTGTGCGAGAAAGACAGCCAACAAATCTGATTCAGTTACACCAAATCTGTCAGGAGGAATAGGCCAAAATTCCTTCAAACTATTGTGAGAAGCTTGTGGAAGGATACCCAAAACATTTGACCAAAGTTATACAGTTTAAAAGCAAAGCTAAAACAAATACCAAGGAAATGTATGTAAACTTTTGACGGACTAGAAATTAATAAAAAATTCTCAAAAAAAAAATTATCTCATTATTCTGGCATTTAGCAATGTAAATGATTTAGGTAATCCTAACGGACCTAAAATAGTAAACGTTTAGTATGATTTACCATCAGACATTTTTAAAAAAAATGGTTATGTTCCTGTTTTTGGAGTGTATGTAAACATCTGGTTTCAATTGTATATAAAATGCTACGCTTCCAACCTCAAGTCGCAATGATTTCTGGGACTTCTAGAGCGAGTTCAGTGCAAGTTTGCATCGGTGTGTCCTCAATATCAAGAACACATCTGGAAAGTTTCATGCGTCCTCCACCACCTTGCCATTAAATGTAAATATCAGTCCCTGAAATGTGTTTTAAACCCAAACTGACAGCGTTTGCAACTTTATTTCATTTTAAAAATGTTCAGCAATCAAACTGCACTTAGTTCAGTAAGCAAACAAAACAAACTGAACCATAACTGGACTACATAATTGGTATGTTTTATGGCTTTTCTAATGCATTTTTATCTCAATAGAGTTTACAATAGGAAAGAAATCAGATCAAGTGTATTTTTTGAAAACATATGAAAGTTGTGAAAATATAAGAAATATACAATATACGAAAATATACTAAATATACAATATAAAAGTTGTGAAAAGTGGACAAATTCATATTGTGTCCTAATTTTCCATTTGGGATTAATAAAATGTATCTTATCCCATTATCTTTTAAAACATTTTAGACCCCATTTACACATGGTTTTGGTAAAAAAAAGATTTGGTTAAAAGGATCGACTCTAAAAAGTTATGTATTCAGCAATTGTACAATACTGGTTTCACTGCCAGCTTCACGTTGCAATTTTAATAGTGATGTTATGGCAGAAAGTTTCACAGGAAGCTCAGTTATATATTTTAGGTTGGCAGTTCATCAATGTCAAGCAATATAGAAGTGGCTCTTTCTTTTTGTGTTTTGTTTTTTCCTAGTTCCTAGTTTAAGTCCAACTCAATGATTCTGTCACTACACCAAAGTCTCTTCACCACACAAATGCATCAATTTATGCTGAAGTCATATGGACTTTCAAAGTACTTTTTTTGCTGTTTTATTTGTTTATTTTTAAGCTCTAAATTGTATTATACCATTTTCACTGAGATTGCATGGAATAAGTATGCCTTTAAATGTATTTTCGCATGCAATACTTGATCATAAAGAAAAGTTAGTTCAGGAATGCCAGCCTTCCAACCCTTGAGTCTTATTTCTAAATCTTTTGACCCACTTCGCTGAAATATAGCTGTGTCCTCCTCAGCTGTCCTAGTTGTGGTTTGAGATTTTTAAATACACGCTCCTATAAAGTTCCCCCTTAGATTAAACTGAAGCCATCCCATTAAAGCATAATGAGGCTGTCACTCAGCTCACACAGCAAGTAGGAGGAGGAGGTAAAGCCAGATTGAGGGAAAGATTGAGTCCAATGCGAATCTGGTGGTGATTTCTCATTATTGAGGGCAGCATGTGTCAGGAGAGGAGCTCGTACCTGGCTCATGCCAGCTTGCCTGTCAATCCATCCGCAATCTGGTACTTCATTCCTGGCCAGTCCTGACACTGCCTTTTATATAGCACAAAAAAAAATCTATACTTCTGTAATGGCAAACCTCTGAGAGATTTAATATAGTAATGAATATGTATATGACAGTTTTGATGCGTTTGGTTTGGTGGAATTGATCTGCTATGCTGCTGCTGCTTTGATTATTAGTGGGAAATACAGAGGCTTGCTACTTCAAGTATATTGACAGACATGCTGTCTGAGAATATAACACACTACTGCTACAAGCATAAAATATATGTAACCCCCAACAAGTTTGCAGAACACGAAGACAAATAAAACAACAGTTGCATTAGCAAACAATACTAAACACCTCCCAAAAACAAGCAGATCAATGTCAAAGATTTTTATTTGCACTATGAGCCATGGGACCTAATATTTGCTATATGCATGTGTCTAGGGTAACTTGCTGAATGACTTAACACAACTGTACTTGACAATGTGTGCCTGGGCTACCTTGCCAAATGCTTAAAAGGGGCTGCACACCGGATACGCCGCTCAGTGATGTGCCACACAGCACCATGCATTTTAAAATTCTAAACATAGATTTCTATCAGGGTACACACACCAGCACCACAAGTCGGTGGTTGTCCGCAGTGCCCAGCTACGACTTAGGACACTGTTCATATTTCTGCCGCACCACAGAGCGCCATTTGAATATTTTTATATTAAATAACATTCGAATGTGCGTGTCTGGTGTGCGATACTTCCAACTGTCATGTGTGCTCAGCAGCGCATCTGGTGTGCGACTCCCTTAACACTAATGCACTAGAATACTTTGCAGATACTTTGCAGACCAGCTTAACCCTTGTGACCAAGACTATGTTTGCCTCAGCTACCTTGTTGAACGGCGAATGGCTTCGTATAAGTGACTTATACTCGCGCTACTTTTAGCACTAAAATCGCATGTGACCTTAATACAAAAAAAATAATAAAATCATGTTGTACGCTGATGAAACCGAGCTACCAATTGAGCAAGTATTAATCAAAACTTCATACTTCCATACACAATGTTACCATAAACACTTCTAACACGTCTAAACACTCATAGGGACTTGTTTAGTGTGTTTAAAGAACATAATCCTGCCTTATTTCACAGACTCACAGTGCTCCACCTCCACTGTGCGACAAGAAAGGATGATCAAACAACATTAATTCTGCCACAGCCTCAACTGCACAATGAAGTATTTAAAGTTTCCATGATAAAAAAGACAGGATCTGAGGCCGTACCTAGGCCACTCACATACACACTTGAGCAGCAAATATTGTACAACCACATGTATTCAAAATAAGATGAGTTATTATTTACTGATGCACCATGCAGGTGGACTTCAGGCAGGCAAATTCTGATGGTCAGAAGATTGCATCTCCATGGACATTACAAATGAGTATATCTGAAATTCATTTGGATGCAGTGATATGTGATATGATTTTATTATCCTGCAAACTCAGAATAGACATGGACAGAGCAAGACCTTCTTTTATTGCTGTCAGAGCCTCCTTTTCTCTCTCTCTCCTTCTTAACACCTATTGATAAGAGCCTTGAATGTATACAACACCTACAGGTTCTTTTTCAGCAGCGGGAAACCACTATGCCTAGTCACCTTGTGTGTGTGGATTATAAAATAAAGTGAATTATAACCTTGTCTGCTGCAACCAATCTACTCTGATAACTCTGTTATGCATAACACATCATACTGTGCTTGATGTCCTCCTGATTGGTCAACTTTAGATCAGCTTTTTCAACTGCACACATGCCACAAATTCAAATTGACAGCTCCCAAACTTTTATTGAGATATTTAAAAATTAATGGGATGCACTCATAAGGTGCTAGGCTCGGCCCATAAGTTCCTCTCAGGCAATACCATCCTTAAGCATATGAGCATCAACAATCACCATGCAACTTCTCTTACAGGAAAAAAAAAACACACTTTGTATTAGGGTTGCAACGGTTCTTGGCAAAAAAAAAACATATTGTCCCGTTGTTCTCCCACAGTTCGGTGCACCCTTTGATCCGCGGTTCAGAATATGCATTATTAATATTGGTTTGTTAATAAAAACAACTGCAACAAACCTACATAGCAAATGTTTTCTGGCCCAGCTCTGGGCCACACAATAAGTTTTCTCTCGGCCCAAGTACCACAAAGAATGACAGTCCTGAAGTGGTCCATAACTGGATTAAAGACAAGGTCCACACATGGGTCATAACCAGCCTGAATTTCAGGCAATTTATCACCCTTAACTGGCCCTGAACTGGGCCGAAACAGGTTTATTATTGGTACTGATTCTCAGCTATAAGTTTATACTTTAACCAGAAACCCCAAAAACTGAGCCATAACCCAGCCTAATGTTGCCTAAACATGAACAATCGCTACACTGATCTGGGCCACACACCCCCCATCCACAATTGGCCCAAATGTAGTTTGCTGTCATGCATGCAGTGCCATCATTGCCATGCATAGCCCACATTCGGCTGACATTATGCATGCCAGTGCCAGCAACACACCAGCAGTGCCATAATGAGGCCACATTTAGGCCAAGTCCGTTTGTTATGTGGGAAGTAGTTCCGCCTTTGTACATTTCCGATTACATTTCCCATTTACTGCATGTGCGAAGACCTGTCCAATCACCTCTTAATAAGTAAATCTGTTGTTAACATCATGTTTCCTCACGTGTCTGTGTGCGTGTGGAGTTTCTGTGGGTTTCAGCATGGCAAGTGATGGAGATATAGCGCAAATCCGCAGGTGAGACCAAATCACAGCATGTTTCAACAGACACTCAATATAAATTCAGACAGACACAAAAACATAACGAATGCCGTTTTTTTATTGTTGTTGGAAAGATAGCCTAGATCAGTGGTCACTAACAAGCGGCTCGAGGTCCGTGTCCAGACCCAGAAGAGTCCCATACGGATGCGGACATACAACAGGTCTGTTACTTCAGTCCCGCTCCTTCTGGGTGTTCTTCCGCACATGATGACTCCTGGTATTCTGTCTGTTTACCCGCTGTCTGCTAACAGTTTTCTTCTTGACTAACTATTCCCGCTGAATTAAGAGAGAAGAGCCGAACGCTCTCTCTTTGCTTAAGTTTCAGCCAAGGATGACATCTTTGTATTGAGGCACAAAGTTAGACTTATCCCATTGCTTCTGAACATGGTTTTACAAACAGTTCTGCATATGTTTAAATACACAAAAGATGTATACATGAAGCTTGAACTGAAACATATAAATGCAGTTCTAAAAAATAAGCAGGCCAACAGAGATACACTACCTGACAAAAGCCTTGTCGTCGATCCCAATTGTAAGAGCAACAAGAGCTTCTAATTGAACCCAATTGTAAGAGCTTCTAGTTGATCATTTGAAAAAGTGGCAGAAGGTAGATTTTTCTGATGAATCATCTGCTGAACTGCATCCCAAGTATCACAAATACTGCAGAAGACCTATTGGAACTGGCATGGACCCAAGATTCTCACAAACATTAGTCAAGTTTGGTGAAGGAAAAATCATGGTTTGGGGTTACATCTAGTGTGGGGGCATGCAAGAGATCTGCAGAGTGGATGGCAACATCAACAGCCGGGTCAAGGTGCTCCTGGATTGGCCAGCCCAGTCACCAGATATGAACATTACTGAGCATGTAAGATGGGATAAGATGGAGGAGGCATTGAAGATCAATCCAAAGAATCTTGATGAACTCTGGAAGTCCTGAAAGAAGGCTTTCTTTGCCATTCCAGATGACTTTAATAATTCGTTATTTGAGTCATTGCAGAGATGTATGGATGCAGGCCTCCAAGCTCATGGGAGTCATACACAATATTAATTATTTTTCCACTGCACCATGACTTTATCTTATATACTGTACATTTTTTTCTGTTGAGTGACAAGACTTTTGTCTAAACAAAGTCAGACCTTACTGTCCTGATTACATTATTAAAAATCAAGGCATGATCATATTTTATTTTGGTAAAAAGAGCTTAATCTAGAGACCTTTGCCTTTCATATGAGCCTTTACTGATACCAAATGATCAACTAGAAGTCAAGTTATTAATTATTTTTCCTAAAAGAGAATAGGCGACACAACTTTTGTCAGGTAGTGTAGATTAAAGCAAATGATTACCTAGTATCTTGTTTTCAGATAACTTGTCTAAAAATAGCGCCGTGTATTAAATTATATTCAAAAAAATTACATCCAGATTCACAATAAATAGGTTCTTATTAACATATTACTTTGCGTGATGACGTCATTGCGTAATCGCAACTCAAAACTACATCTTTATGTAGTATACAAAATAATTAATGTTTTCTCAAACTGATTGGTCATCTCAGAAAAAGCATTATTTGAAATATGTCCATTTAAATTTGTATAAAAAATAGAGTTGACTATTTGTAAAAATTATACTAACATTTTTTGATAAGAATTTATTTTTAAATATAACTTATTTTAATAGAACAGTTACATTTTTTTAAACAATCACAGCTTGTGTAGTTAACTCTTTTTAACATGTTAAATTAACACATTTGTGAAAGTGACAACAACTATAGCACTGTTAAAATGTATTGCTACCTAAATGACCAACAATTATACATGTTAACAAATATCAGTAAATTAACAGTTATGAAAAACAATCTACGCTAGCAATTTACTCTACTGAGTGGAGCCTGCAGCCACCAACGCTATCTCATGGCCAATTCGTAACTTTTTGATTAGTGGCTAATTCGTACGATCTAATTCGTACAAATTAGTACGATTTGCCCATCACCCAATGACGGTTGGGGTTAGGGGTGGGGTTAGGTGCCACGCCTCCTTTTTAAAATCGTACATTTTCGTACGACTGAACTCGTACAAATTCGTACGAATTAGCCACTAAACTGACAAAACGTAAAATACTTACGTTTCCTCGTGAGATCAGGCTGCAGCCACTGCTCTTTTGGGTCCCTTTTTTAAAAATTGCTAAAAGTAGCCAAATTAATGTTAAAAATTGCTAAATTTGTTGCTAGGTGCTATTTGAAAAAAAAAAAAAAAACGTTGCTAGGGTAGTATGAAAAGTTGCTAAATCTAGCAACAAAATTGCTAAATTGACAACATTGTTGTCACCTTGGAATTATAAGCTTCTCTCTGTGTTCTGAATGATTTTGAGATATTGAGCTTCAAAGATTTTGCATTCCATATAGCAAATAATATGTGTGTAACAGTTCTCTTTCATACATTAACATGACAGAGACCCTAAATGTGCTCTAAATGTAAATGATCAAATTCTCTTACATTTGCAAATTGGAGTAAATAAACCACGATAAATGCAGATAGAACCTTCTAATTCTGAAAAGTCATTTCCCGCTTGGAATTATATATCTGGCAGATCATTAATTGAAGAATTACTTTTCAAGAAATACAATCAAAAAATTTATAAATTGGTGTTGTAACAATATGTTGATGCTTGAGAAAGTTTAACTTTTGCTTTCAATAACATTTATTTAATGTTTTAGAATGAATATTTTTTTCTTGTTCAAATTAATCATACAAGACTAGGCTAAGTATTTTGGCCAGTGCAGATGTTAATTTTATCAAATTAATATGTTAATATTTATAACATTTTATGCTTTATATGAATTATTGAATTATATTTATTGGATTATTTGCCCTATGCCTTAAATTAAGTATTTGCCCTTCAAGGCTTAATATAAAATTTAAAGACTTTAAAAGAAAACAGACAATGAGCAAATGAGTTTAATAAACACTTAAAAATTGTTTCACTGACTATATATACACAAATAAAAATACTTCACATTTAATATATTACATTTTTTTAATAACTGTTTCTTTTTCAACAGTGAAAAATATAACATTTCATCTCAATGTCAAAAAATGCTGCTAAATCATCACATTGACACACATTTTTTTCAGTTTCAGGTTTCTTCTCAATTTTGTGTGGTGCAGCATTATTTAGTCGACTCTGATTTTGTGTGATTTTGTCTTTCTGGTCTTTCCCGCTGTCAATGGAGCAGTCCTGCAAAATTACAAAGAAAGCTGATCCTGATTGGTCCTTCTGCGTGTATTAAACAATGCTGATTGGCTAACAGAAAAAACCTTATAGAGCCAAGCTAGAGTTCAGCTTTGTAGATCAACCATTTTTGTTTTTTAAATAAAAAGTCTTAAAATGTAAACAACTTATAAAAAAAACATCACATATTGTAAATAAGTTCATTCATTCATTCATTTTTTTTGTCGGCTTTGTCCCTTGCGGGGTCGCCACAGCGGAATGAACCGCCAACTTATCCAGCATGATTTTACGCAGCAGATGCCCTTCCAGCCGCAACCCATCTCTGGGAACTTCCACACACACATTCACACTCATACACTACGGACAATTTTAGCTTACCCAATTCACCTGTACTGCATGTCTTTGGACTGTGGGGGAAACCGGAGCACCCGGAGGAAACCCACGCGAACGCAGGGAGAACATGCAAACTCCACACAGAAACACCAACTGACCCAGCCCAGCCGAGGTTCGAACCTGCGACCCAGCGACGTTCTTGCTGTGAGGCAACAGCAC